>CAOKZL010001860.1:0-276315 GCA_948472985.1 Iguana delicatissima | reverse complement strand
ATAGTTTTTAGGGGGAAATTTCCTGTTGTTAAAAATAGAAACATCTTGTAATTTTCCTTGTAACTGGGAAATGGAAGGCTTTTTCCCTTCTGGTAGGAAAAGAGATCAAAAAAGCAGTCTTTATACTTTGAAATTTTTGGCATTCAGTCACGTACCTTAAAACATGATGTTCAGTTTTTCATTTCCACCATGAAAAACGAAAAAAATTTTAAGACCATCTACTTTTGGGAAAGTAGAGGTGAACAATATGTGCCCAATGAATCTTTGAACCCTTTTGACTCCAAACCCCCTAAAATATAGCCCCCCAAACCCAAAGGGATCATTTCCCCCTTTTCCCCCCTTCCCCCCTTTCCCTTTCCCTTCCTTTCCTTTTTTTTCCCAAAGCCCCCTTTTGGGGGGAACCAGGGGGGGAAAAATTTAGAGGTAAAATCATATTTTTTCCAAAGGGTTTTTGGGGATGCGGGATTATTTGCAGTGGTCTGGGGAAAAAAATGACCCCAAACCTCAAAAAGGTTGCGTGTCCCAATTTAGACAGACTCACAAGCTGTGCAGAAAATCCCCCCCTCAGTTTCAGTTTTGGCCGGGAGCAGGGGATAAAGAGGGCAAAAAGAAGAATGTTCACCAGATTTTTTTTAAAACCAAAGAAATTTCTCATGAAACAAAACCCTCTTTCCCCTTTTTTTTTAATACTGTTTTCTCCCCTAAAGTCATTGATTTTTATATTTTCACAATAAACTGTTTAAAACATTTTGAGAGTAATCGGGTAAAAATCTTTGTGAAGAAAAGGGGTAAAAATTTGGAGCAAATACACAGAAATAAACTTGGCCAATAAATAATGAGTTCCTTTGGGGGTTTGCTTGCATAACATCTGCAAAAAATTTTTAAAAAAAATTTTAAATTTTAAAATTAGTTGTTTTGCAACAAAACATTTTCTTTTAAACCCCCTTATTACGCTAATAACTTTCCCAGGTCTGTACTGGAAAATAACAACTGCTATCTACTTTTGATTAGCAGGTGAAAAATTTGTGCCGCAATTCATAGAAATGTTTTAATATAATTTGTTAAAAAGTGTTATATTGTCTTTTTAAAAAAATAAAAAAACATTTTTAAAAATTGCCATTACTAGAGTGCTTTTCACCCCGGGGCAGTAAACCCCAGTTAATTGGGGGAGTAGGATAACCCAGCTAGAAAACCGCAGAGGATGCCAAAAAATTTCCAGTTTTTTGTGGACCTTTCATTTGATTTTCTGAAATGTGTATTCTGTTTTAAAAAGGGTTTGAAATAACTTATTTTGGGCCATGAATTCCCCAAAACCCAGTTCTGAATAAACTTATAAAACTGTTTTAATTTTGAAGAGGGGTTGCAGGTCCAGTGTCTCCAAAAAAGGAATGGGAAAAACCCAAATTGCATAAACCCCTTTCCCATGGGAAAACCCCCTGAAATTGATGAAAATGAACAAAAATTAAACATCTTTTAAGGCACACACACACACAAATGTAATACCAGTTCTGTTTTTAACTGTCTTTTTAAATATTCTTGGGTGACACCTTGTTCAAGTGCCAGGCATTTCCCTGCCATAGCCACAAATCCTCATTTTTGATTAAAGCCACCCCCAAGTTTCCCAAACCTTTTTTAAATTTTTGCTAAGTTTAAATGCTTTGTCTCCCCTTTTCCCCGCCAAATTGTTACAAACTTTTTGAATTCCCTTTAACCTGCTGTCCAGTATCTGATTTTCTTTTTTTTAAAAAATTTAATTTTAAAATTATCTTAGTCAAGTAACACACAATATTTGTAAAATCACCATCCTTTTCTACACCAATAATACTTTTTTTTTTTTTTTTAACATCTCAAAAAAGGGATTTAACAAGCAGTTTCCGAGTGCCTGAATGAGTAATGAGGTTAGTTTTCCTAGAAGGGCAAAGCAGGCACACAAATTTTGATATAAATCTGCCCATAATGAATTTTAATTCCTGAGTTGGACCCGGGGTAAAATCCAGGGCCAGAAAGAGATGTTCTGCCAAGGAATAATTCGGGAAGAAGGTTTGCATTAACAAGATAAAGGCTGTAATTACCATTAAATCCACAAAAATAAAAGTAGTTAATAAATGTGCATTTTGTGCTTTTGACAAGCCAGTTAAAATCCCTTTTATTCCATGAGCACATCAGGATTGAATGTAATGGTTTATAATGTTTGTCACAAAAAGGGAAAGGGCCCCCCTTTTTTTTTCTTTCCACTAAAACAAAATACCCTCCCTTTTTTCTAATTTCCCCACCCCCAGTGTTTTATCTCTAAAATATAACATCATACACAGCAGAAAAGGGGCCCTTTTATGTATTAAAAATATGGGTGGGGAAAATTCTCAGTTCTGTGGAAAAGGTTTTTTGTTAGTGTAGCAGCCCTGTCTTTGTTTGTTCGTTAAAATTTTTTTCATTAGGGGCACAATCTAGGTTAGATAACCTAACCTTTAAAACAGGGATGGGAACCAGGTGGGCCTCTAAAAGATTACTGGAATTAAAAATCCCAGCACTTCCCCTTCTTTCAAAGCAAACCAGAGGACTTTCATCCAAAATTTAAAAATTCCCCATTTTACTCAGAAGAATTATGAGATGTACAGTAGATTCTTGGTTCTGAAAACATTTTTAAATAACTTAGTTGGGGGACTTCCGGTGGGGGAAAAGACAGCGAAGATTGGGGAAACCATGAGGCTTTTTTCCAAAATTTTTCCGGGTTGGGAAAATTTTCCCTTTAAATAAACATCAGTTTATAGGAAATTGATCCCTGGAGTAAGGGGATCACGGAGGAGGCTCGTTGGGGATCATTGCCACCCAGAGGGGGAAAAAAAGGGGAAAAAAGGGGAAGGGGGAAATAAGGATCCCCTTCCCCGCCAAAAATCGGGTGGGTTTTTGGGGCAGCTGGCCTGTCCAGGCTATCCGATGCGGTGATGGCGGCTCCTTTATCCCTTTCCCCCCAGTCGTGCTCCTTCTATTTCTTCCTTTCGTTTTCCCCACTCTGGGTGGCAATAGATCCCCAACGAGCCTCCTCCGTTTTCCCCTTACTCCAGGGATCCCAAATTTTTCCATAAACTGATGTTTATTTCAAGGAAATTTCCTACTGCACAAATTTTGGGAAAAACCCCAGCCTCATGGATTCCAATCTTCGCTGTCTCTTCCCCACCGGAAGTCCCCCCCAACTAAGTTTTTTAAAAAATGTTTTCCCGAACCAAGAATCTACTGTACATCTCATGATTCTTCTGAGTAAAGGATGGGAGTCAAGTGTTCCGCAAAATGCTGTTGGATGCAAGTCACTCTGGTTTGCATGAAAGAATGGTGAAGAATGCTGGGAGTTACATTCCAGTAATCTCTAGAGGCCCACCTGGTTCCCATCCCTGTTTTAGAAGGTTAGGTTATCTAACCTAGATTGTGCCACCTAATGAAACACAAATACGTAACAAGCCATCAAAGACAGGGCTGCTACACTAACACAAAGCCTTTCACAGAACTGAGAATCTTACCAGCCATAGTTTATACATGAAAGGGTCCCTTTCTGCTGTGTATGATGTTATATTTTAGAGATCAGCACTGGGGGTGGGAACTTGAGAAAACAGTAGCTATCTGTGTTTCTAGTGGAAAAAAAGAACAGAGGGAACACTGCCCTTCTGTGACAAACATTATAAACCATTACATTCAATCACTAAGATGTGCTCATGGAATAAAAGGGATTGTAACTGGCTTGTCGATGCACAACATGCACATTTATTAACTACTTTTATTTGTGTAGGATTTAATGGTAATTACAGCCTTTATCTTGTTAATGCAAACCTCTCTGGTCTGAATCTATTCCTTGGCAGAACATCTCTTTCTGGCACCTGGATTTCACCCACAGATCCAACTCAGGAATTAAAATTCATTATGGGCAGATTTATATACAAAATTTGTGTGCATGCTTTGCCCTTCTAGGAAAACATAACCTCATTACTCATTCAGGCACTCGGACATGCATCTGCTTGTTAAATCACTTTGGAGAGATGTAAAAAAAAAAAACAGTATTATTGGTGTAGAAAAGGATGGTGATTTTACAAATATTGTGTGTTACTTGACTCAAGATAATTTAAGCTTCCAAATTTAAAAATAAGAAAATCAGATACTGGACAGCAGATTAAAGAATTCAGAGTTTGTAACAATTTGAGCTGGAGAAGGGGAGACAAAGCATTTAAACTTAGCACAAATTAAAAGAGTTAGAACTGGGGGTGGCATTTAATCAAAAATGAGAGATATGTGGCTATGGCAGGGAAATGCCTGGCACTTGAACAAGGTGTCATCAAGAATATGTACAAAGACAGTTAAAAACAGAACTGGTATTACATTTGTGTGTGTGTGTGCCTTCAAGATGCCTGTTGACTTTTGTTCACTTCATCAATTTCAGAGGGTTTTCATGGGCAAGGAATATGCAGAGTTGGTTTTCCCAGTTCCTTCCTATAGATGACACTGACCTGCAAGCCGTCTTCAAAATTGAACAGTGTACTGAGATTATTCAGAACTAGTATAAGAATTCATGGCCAAATAAGTTATTTCAAATCCTTTCAACAGAATACACATTTCAGCAAATACTGGACTGAAAGGATCCATCAAATGAAACATACGGTAACTAGTTCTACTTTGGCATCCTCTGCAGTTTCTAGCTGGGTTATCCTACTCTCCAATTAACTGAGGTCTACTGCACAAGGTGATAAGCACTGCTAGAACATAATGGCAATTTTTAAAAATGTGTTTTATTTTTTTAAAAAGACAATATAACACTGTTTTAACAAATTATATTAAAACATTTCTATGAATTGCAGCACAAATCTTTTCACCTGCTAATCAAAAGTAGATAGCAGTTGTTATACTGTGCCAGTACAGACCTGGGAAAGTTATTAGCAAATTGTAATAAGAAAATAATCAGACGTGTTCTGTTGCAAGAACAACTAATTTGTGGAATTTGATTTTAATAGAAATATTCTGTTGCAGTATGTTATGCAAGCAAACCCCAATGGAACTACATTATTTATTGGCCAAGTTATTTCTGTGTATTTGCTCCAATTTATACCAGTTTTCTTCACAAAGATTTCATTACAGATTACTCTCAAAATGTTTTAAACAGTTTATTGTGAAAATATAAAAATCAATGACTTTAGGGGAGAAAACAGTCATTAAAGAGAGGGAAAGAGCTTTTGTTTCATGAGATTGCTTCCATGATTTATAAACACTTCTACAAATCTGGTGAACATTCTTCTTTAGCCCTCTTACCATATGCATGCTCTGGCCAATCTGAAACTGAGGGGAGATTTTCTGCACAGCTTGTGAGTCTGTCTAAATTGGGACACGCAACTTCTTGAGGTTCTAGGGGTCATTTTCTCCCCAGACCACTGCGAGTCAATCCTGCATCCCCAAAAGTCTTAGGAAAGATATGATTTTACCTCTAAAGGTATTCCTCCTGGTTGCCCCTCAATCAGGTCTTTGAAAGAAAGAAAGGAAGGAAGGAAGGAAGGGAGGAAGGGAGGAAGGGGAAGTGATCACCTGGTTTGGGGACTATATTTTATGGGGGTTCAGGAGTCAGAGGGTTCAAAGATTCATTGGGCACATATTGTTCACCTCTACTCCAAATGTAGATGGTCTTAAAATTTTATTTCAGTTCTTCATGCATGCAAGTGATCACTGAACATCATGTTTTAAGGTACGTGACTGCAATGCCAATCTACAAAGTATAAAGACTGCTTTATGATCTCTTTTCCTACCAGAAGGCAACAGCCTTCCATTTCCCAGTTACAAGGAAAATGTCACAAGATGTTTCTATGTTTCTAGCACAGGAGGGCTCCCCAATAGAAAACTCATTCTCCATAGTTTTCTTTATGTACATTTTTATATTCATAAACTGATAGCATGTGCATGAAAGAAGTACTATGCTAGAAACTATGGCCATTTCCTCACTACACTGTTATAGTGCTTTTATTCCATTTTCAACCTCCTGTGGAATCCTGGGGTTTGCAGTTTATTGAGATCAAAGAGCTCTTTGGCTGAGAATTCAAAACACCCCTCCCTAAACTGCAAACCGCAGGACTCCGTGGGATGTTGACAGTGGGATAATAGCACTATAACAGTGTAGTGTGGAAATGGCCTATTCCCTTCGTTTATTTCTGTTCAGTTCCTTAGTTTTAATACACCACACTGTTCAATTTACCAAATATATTTGATGATTTTGAAGTCGTTTGCCAAAGGTTCAAAATGTGCTCTGAGGGAGGGAAAGTAAAGCAAAAGGGATAGCGAAGAGAAGCAGACCAAATGCTCACAATGTGACTGGCGTCTGCCCATATAACTGCAAATGGGATGCATTCACATTGATTTCAGCAGTGGCCAAAGAGGGCCCCTACGTAAGTAGGGTTGGACATCTGCTGTCAGAACTAATTAGAAATTTAATGGAGATAGAGAAGGTTGCTCTTGTGTGCCCTGAAGTCATTTCTGACTTATGGAAACTCTAAGGCTAGCCTGTCACAAAGTTTTCTTGGCAAGACTTATTCAGAAGGGGTTTTTGCCTTTCCCTTCCTCTGGAGCTGAGAGACTGTGACTTGTCCAAGATCACCCAGTGGGTTTCCATGGCTGATCAAGGATCTGAACCTCGGTCTCCAGAGTCCTAGGCCTTTTCTGCACCCTACCTTTTCCTGTAATCTTCTGATTGCAAACCCACCAGCGGAACACTCTCCTCCACACCGGAGTGGCTCCCTGCAGAAGGGAGCATGAGGGCAGGCATCTTCCTTCTGCAGCACAGCCAGACACCTTCCCTGCTGTACTGGGGAGGGAGTGCCCCCACCATGTTTCTGGGTCTTCTGCAGGGCAGTTAAGTGTGGGACTGTTGCATGATTGGGGGTCACTGACAGAGAAAATCTGTCAATGATTTACTCCACTGAAAGACCATACCTCCTTATGCAAACTTGCTAGAGCTCTAAAATCTTCACATTAAGACTTTCTGTTGGTCCTGGCACCATCCCAGGCGCGCTTGGTGAGTATGCAGGAGAGAGCCTTCCCAGTGGCTGCTCCCACACTGTGGAACACTCTTCCACAGGAGACTAAGGTTGGCCCTCGTCCCTGCTCTCCTTTTGCCGGCAGACAAAAACACTTCTCTTTTTATGTGAGCTGGGGAGCTTTTTATTTATTTATTTATTACCCTGTTTTAAAATTGTACATTGCTTTAGGTTTTTATAATTTTATATGTTTTTAATGTTTTTAACTTATATTTGGAAGCCACCTTGAGTCCCATTCTGGGAGAAAGGTGACATACAAATATAATTAAAAAAAGGCACCTGCCCCTGGACTTCAGGAAACAAAATTATCTCCCCTGCTGCTAGGTAACTATAGATGAATATGTAGCTCATACAGCAAAATGAAATTACTGGTGTAAGAAGACTAAAAAACAGACAGGTACAAAATTTCTACAAATGGTGCAGAGCACAGGCACGTTGTTTCTTCTGACAATGTAATTAAATGCAATTAATCTGAGAGTGATAAATTATCTAATTCAAGAGAGGTCTGGAGCAAATATCAGATGTACTTTTTCTTTTTTACTGCAATCAACTTTTGACTTTAAGTATAAGCATCTTAGCATTTAGAAAAAGCTATTTTTTATAGTAATTTTTAAATCTTTTTTACATAACAAAACAGGGAGGTCCCACTAAATTTAACAGGTTTTCATATGGTGTTTTAAATTTGCATCAGCCACACTTTGCTCCCGCTCAAGGAGCTGCCTTACCACAAGATGTTATCACCAATCAGGTGCTATCCCGGCTGCAGGCAGCGGTAACCTTGGTGTTTTTCATTTTTGGTGAAAACCTGAAAACAACCCGCCTTGCAGCAATCACAATAGCTAGGCCCACGCAGAGCCTCCATCCAGTGTCCTTCCATGAACAAGCCGGGAATGGGCAGGGTGTGGGCAGTCCCTGCCTGTTGCTCTCTCAGCAACTCCCAGGGGAAGCTCCACCCAGCAGCAGCCCAGCCACTGCCGTCGTTGCACTGGCAAACATGCAAGGAGACGTCAGCCTGGAAGGCCACCGTGGGAGCAATGTTGCCACCGACCCCCGCAACACCAGCCCCCAGGGTCCGGCCAAATTTCAAAAGGGTTTTTTTAAAGCCAGCACCACCATTAGCACGTTAGCATTGAAAGGGTTAAAGTGTAGAAGCTGTTGGTTAAGTAGAAAAATAGAGAAAAATAAGGTGAGCAGATGCATCCTTTATCTTATCAGAAGGCTTAGGTATGCGCTTAGCTATGCAGGGAACTTGGGGAGTTTTGAGGTCGGTGTACTGAAATACATCATTTTGAAACTGTAAAGGGGGCCTCTGTGATCTGTAAACTTTTCATATATGGTCATATGGTAATCATTTCCTGTACCTGTTTGTGAAAATGTATAAATGTGTGCTGACACCTGACTCTGGGCTCACAGTCTTTTGGAAATTCATTCCACTGAGATCCCTGCGCAGTAAAAATAAACTTTTGCTTTCTAATCTGATGGTCTCAGTCCCTTGACAAGCTACAACAGCATGATAGCACCTGCCAGCGGACACTCGTGGGTGTCAGGCAGCCTAGATCCACAAAGAAAATGGCTGGGAGCTATCACAAGGATTACCTTTCCTCCCCCCACTCCCTCTGCCAAAGTTCTGTTGCTGAACTTCCTTTGGGGCAGACACAATAACTGTTACCACTGTCTGTCGTGCTAACGCTAGCACAGCTGCCAGCAAAAGAAAAAGAAAAAAAATACACCAATCAGGAGTGGTGGGGCAGGACCTGGGAGTGGCCAAGGATGTGGAGCTATGGAACATGCACCAAGTGCAATAGTGGTGCCGTCCCACGAACACTCAGGTGTCTGAAGAAAAAAAGAGGCTGCATACCAGGCCCAATCTGCAATTGGCAATCCTGTGATGACACCAGAACACCACACAATTAAGGTATGGTGCGAAAAGAGCCTTAATGATCTGTATTGCTTATGTTTTTACTTTTTAACAATAGGTTTTTACTTGATGAATTTAAATACAGTTTTAGTGGAAAAGTGGGACGTCAATTTAACAAAGATTCTGGGGGTGTTTTGTTTAAAAGATACTAACTGCTTTTTTTCAAATACAGTATGCCTGCCACATACACACATATAAGAACATGAGCACTGCATCCCACTGTAGTCAATGGATGCAATGTGTGTGTACCTGCAGCAGACTGGATGCGCGCTTGTTGAATTCATTTACTATAATGGGACACAACACTTCACGCAACCTCGCATGAGGAGATCACGTCAGAAGAAGGTGCACCATCTAGCCAATAAAGTTTAATCTGACTGAAATGGAGACTGTTCAATTATCTCTCAAATTTGATGGATTTTTCAATGCTTATCAATGTAATAACAGAGAGTCTTCAGCAACACCAAGACATGTTGCTATTACGTGTTTTCAAGGTGACTCCAACCTATGGCAACTGCAATGCAGCGTTTTCTTGGCAAGATTTATTCAGAGGAGATTTGCTATTACCTCCTTCTAAAGCTGAGAGAGGGTGACTTGCTCAAGGTTACCCTGTGGGCTTTCATGGCTGAAATTTAAACCTTGGTCATCCATACTCAAACCACCATGCTAGTACTATATTTTCAGGAGCACAACGTTTAATTTGGCACAAGTGTCAACAATGGGATTGAGTATACAGAAATTTATGCCAAATAAAACATGTTTGTCTACAAGACTCTTTGATGCTTTTTGCTACAGCAGGGTAACATGGATTCCTCCCCTCTCCATAAACAAACACAAATTTAGATTCTAGTCTTGTCAAAGTATAAGAATTTGGTACCAAAACTACAACAAAGGTCCGCAAATATTTTTGTTCCTTTTAAAAATAAATCAGCGAGGGGCAGCATCAAAGTGACAATTTTTCCACAGCATCAGCCATTTTAGGCCTAAATCCAATTGCTAAATTTGACCAAAGTAGGCCCAGCAAATCAATGTTGAATGGTAAATCAACATTTTTGTAAATTGTACTGATTCATTATGACTACACTAACCGGAGTGAACAACCAGATTGGGGCCTTCCTCCATTGCAATAGCAAGAAACTGTGTGGTGTCCTAAAAGACCAAAGTTCAGTGAACTCTGCACCCAGTAAGAGTAAATCCCAACAGACCTTGGTGGTCTGAAAGAATCCATAATTTAAACTGTTGCCACAATTTGGACAGATCAAAAAACCCAGCATGATCAAGTATAACCACTGTAAAATCCTTCAAGCGTTCTGCTCTTTCAGAACAAACTAGTTATTCAAGCCCCATCTTGTGGTGAGACTGAGGAGATCTCTTGCTCACACCCAGTAAGGGAGGAAAAAAAGGGTGAAAAGCAGGAACCTTCATGGCCACTACTTTATGCAAACAGAGCTTAGCCTACAATGGCAAAATAAAGTTCTTTTTGTCAAACAGCCTAATGAAGATTTCTTGTAACTCAGAAATCACTGTAAAACTCACTCAGATCAACAGCTACAGGGAAGAAAAAGAGGAGGGAAGATTGAAAACAGCTATGTATTGGACTATGGATTGTGTCATCATGATTCAGCTACTTGAATTACGGTTGGGGGAAAAAAATCAGTCCAGTGATCTGTTATTTCACTCTTTTGTGCCTTTTCTGATAGCTGAACTAACACCCTGCAGGCTTCAAAATCCTGTCAGATCCGTAAGGTCTTTTAAGCTAGAAAAAGACAGTGCTGCTCTTTCTTCTTAAGCAGTTCCTGAGCAGAATTTGTTTTATATTTGTGGTAGGCACCTTTCCTGTTCAATAAGCTATAACGATGCAAAGCACAGAAATACTACCTGGCCACAACAATTTGAACGAGAAGGTTGTAGCTAGCATAGAGATTCTTGTTCCTGCCTACTTGACTATGAAACTGATAAAGTTCTGGAACAGACACTTAAATGTGAGGTTTAGGATACACCCCCTGTGGGGTATGATTTATATGCACCTGACAGCATCAGAGATGGATTAAAGAACTCTTACTCTAACAAGGTGACCAAGTAATTAGAGAGGCATCAGGCCATGACATCCACTTACACTGTTGTTTGCAATGACTAGCACAATCCATTAATTTAATTCACAACCATACTTGGAAGTTATCATACTAATGTAGCCCTACAGCCTTTCATTGCCATTAGGCAAAGCTTCATAAAAGTTCATCCTTCTTCAGCTGATATCATCAGTATCCACACAAAACCAAAAGGAAAAGGAAAAGTCCACCACTTTTCATTCAAGTGACAGATCCACTATACATTTCATAACAAGATTAAGTGCATTTATTTAAAATTCTTGCTACTAATATTCTCTTAGTTTTTCACATGCAAAAGCCCTTAAGCTCTGTTTCCAGTTTAGACTAGGAATGAGGAAAGTGTGCCCCATGAGCCTCATGCAACTCCAGAACACCATTTTTACAGCCCCCCCACCAATCCTCCCCCCAAAATTTTATTATTTTTGCCTGATTTTCAAGCAATGTTCAGTCACAAACACCAAAACATCCCAAATTGTGTATGAATGTGAAAAATTACCCCAAAATTGTTTCTCTGAAAATTGACCCAAAATGAATAACTTTTGAATGAATAGCTATAACTGAAACAATGCTACTTCTGGCTCCAAGAAACACTAAATGTGGCCTACAGAGAGACATATGGCTGAAAACTGGTGTCCCACTCCCCTACACACAATTGCCCAGCCCTGATTTAGATTATAAACTAAGGGCCTTGCTTCACTGTGATACTGCTACTACCCTACTTTTAACAGCCTGTGGAATTCTGGGGTTTGTAGTTTACTGAGAATTCTAAATGCCTCTCCCTAAACTGCAAACCCCAGGATTCCATGGGATGTTGAAAGTGGAATAATAGCACTGTAACAGTGTAGTGCGGAAAGACCCTATATGTTAGGCAGATACCAGGCTTGTGCTGTCTACTTACACATACATACATTCACACACACACACACCTATATCTTTATCTATATCTAGACAGACAGACAGACAGACAGAATGCTGGGCCTTTCTAGCAGAGAATTCTAAGTACTTGGCCATCCTAAAAGATTCTGTAGGAGGGAACCATGACAGCTAAGGTAGTATCTGACAGCCATAACTGTGTAAATGCAGATACATTTTGACTGCCCATGGGAATGACAATTCTAACCTCCAATATGAGGTATTGTTTTCTATAATACAGATTTCTGAGCATGGCTATACAGTACTCCTTCCTTCAGACTGACTGCTTATGGATGGCTACATTCCCAAACAGCCTAGGAACCAAAAGGGAGGAAGAAAGGAAATGTATTCTTAAAATGTTGGCTACTTTTCCTAAGGTAATGCAGCAATTTGGCTAGAAAGTGATTGATACCGGGTGGTCATAAACACTATGGAACAACACTGTGCATCTTTCATCCTTAGTGGATTTTCTTTCTGGAAGAGTAGTAGTAGAAGTTAAGAAAACACAGGGGGTTATAGGTGGAAGACATTGCTGCCTGGCCCGTATGATTAATTCTGGGCTTAAGGGAGGGTATTTCCAAGAATAAGATTAACAGCAAGTACGGTATAGTAACAGGAGTCTTGGACTGCAAGATAAAAAGTCTTGCTTGAATCACCTTTTATTTGCTGTAACAACTGATATAGCTTGATTATACAAAGAATGGGAAAAGAAGAAGAGAAAAATGGTGTTTGAAAATCTATTAAAAGGAAAGATACTCACCTGAGATGAAGGTGCAAGCTGAGGAGCAGGTACTTCTTGTCTCTTTCCTTTACTGACAGCCTAGTGAAAGGACAAATATCAGTGATCACTGCAACGCGTCTGTGATTTTCTGCTGGTTGAAATAGGGTAATATTTTTTCTTAAAAATGAAGCATTTTTACATTCAGGATCAGACTGAAGACAACTCCAAACAGAAGTTATCTGAACACAACTGAAAGACAACCACTAACTCCTGAATATGCTGCAGTAGATAATGTCCTAATTACATCCAGAGAAGGAAAAGACCTATATTCCAAATGTGCCACTAGAGGATTACAGAAAACACTGTAAATAGCAATATTGTGAAATCAGTTAGCAGAAGTTTAATTTTACTCTTGAGCTTCAGTGTTGCCTATATTTTTCTATCTAAAATTCAAAGTATTGCTTTAAAAGGCTAAACCACATGTAAAGCACGCATATAATAAAACAATATCTTTAATCTTCTCTTTCAAATATTAGGAATTTAGATTGTATATGGATGCAAATGAGCTAGTCAAGTGATAAGACACATTTAAATACATGTTGCTAACATATATATGCATAAATCTAATCTATTCTTTTGCCTAGACAAAGCAGCTTTTCATCCTTCTACATACTAGGTTCTTTACACAAGTAAGTAACAATGACCCCTTGCTTTAGTGGCAAATCTACTAGCCTCATTCCCTTCCTACCTCAATCCTGCAGCCACACAATTGCACCAGCTGGGCCCCATCCTCTTTCATGGTGCAAAGTTCACCTAAGTCACCAGACAATTTCATTTCTAAGATGCTGTCCTAGTGCTCAGCAATGTTTCCAGGCTAGCTAGCAAAAAACAAGGCAATGCTATGAAAACTAGATACAAACACATTACAACAGTACAGCCGAGCAGCTGTTCTAACATTGGGACTCAGCTGACTTCTGCAAGTGGGAATTCCTTTGCATGATCACTTTGAAGTGGTGAGATGTGGGTGAGAGGCTTATCCAGGAAACCTCCATGGCTGATCGGAAGACTTCTACAGGTCAAATAAGTCTGTAGATTCTCCATTCCTACTCTTCTCTACTGCTCCCCCTATTCCTCTTCTAAAGGAGTGTTCCACCAAAATGATCAAGGAACTTCAACAACTCAACTACAAAAACAGATTACAATACATGGGGTTGTTTAGGAAAAAAGACACATACATGAAGAGAACACAGAGGTGTGTGTATGATTATGTGCGGTATGCAGAAAAACGATACAGACAATTTCTCTTTCTCTCTTTTAATAGTATAACTGATGATCATCCAGCAAAGCAGAATGGTAGACAGGGAAGAGGGAGCAACACACAGTAAAACTATAAAATACACTACTGCTAAATTGAGCGACAGCTGCTAATTTGGATGGGTTCAAAAGATCATTGACAAATTAATGGAGGATAAAGCTGTTAATTTGCTACTAAGCATGATGTCTTTAGATCATTTTCAATATAGCTCTGAATCCCAGTTGCTGAGGAATATATGGTGGGAGGATATTACTGCACTCACATCCCCTATGTATCCAATGCCATCTATGTGAAAAGAACTGGACTAGGTCAGTGGTTCTCAAATTTTGGTTTCTCCAGTTCTTTTGGACATCAGCTCTCAGAATTCCTGACCACTGGCTGAGACTTCTGGGAGTTAGTCCAAAACATCTGTAGTACCAGAGTTTGAGAACACCCGGACTGGACAACAAGGTTCTTATGAACAAACAATCAACATAATACACGTATATATATATTCAAATCAATTCTGGGCTTGAGGAAGAGGGGGGAAAAGAGACAAATCCAGGGCTGAAAAGAAGATTAAAAACCCCTACTCAAATGCATTTCAAAATGCCTACACACTAATCCATAGATCCTGATGTGGAATAGGTGTCACACTGTCAAGCTGCATGAGGAAACTCTGATGCCCTCAACCACCAGAAAAGAAAGTGGAAAAGTGAACAATAAGACTAAGAGAGAGCCTAATTTCAAAAAATTTGAGGAACTCTGCAGAAGAGACTTAAAATTACAACTGCTCATCTTGAGAAGCCAAATCTCTAATTCCCTATAGTTCAAATGCATATTTAAGTATGAACATCTGGAAAGATAAACGGCATTTGTTCCATGGAATAGTAAAGGCTGGTAGTTTCTATATCAGTGGGCCTGTGAAACCACTCTGGGTTTTTGTATGAATTTTAAAGGAACTGTCCAAAGTGCTAAGCTCTGTTCCCAAAACAGGTTCAGCACTTTGGATGATAGTGGTGGTGGTAGTGGTGGTGGTGGTGGTGATGATGATGATATTTATATCTCATATTTTCCCCCAGACTCAAGGCAACTTACAAACCAGATAGAGCTAAAATAAAAAAATCACATTGTAGGTAAGTTAAAAATATGATTAAACTATCAGGCTTTCATGTAAGCCGAGCAGCTTTATTTATTAGCAGTTGCATGGGAATATCCTTTGAAGTATTTTCATGATTTTATATCTGTTTAATGTTTTTAACTGTTTTGAATGTATTTAATGTTGTTAATGTTTTTTTAAGGTGTATTTGTTGTTGGAAGCCACCTTGGGTCCCAATTCTGGGAGAAAGGTGTCCTAGATATACAATCAATCAAATCAATAGAAATAAAAGCAGGGTTTTTTTTAAGAAAAAGCAACAAATATAAACAATATAGCATGTGATGAGAAGCCTTTGCCTCTGAGCAATCAACTCTCCAAGGCCTGCTGAAACAAAACATCTTCACCTGCCTACAGAAAGTTAGCAAGGAGGGTGCCAGTCTAACCTCTAGTATGAGAATTCCAGAGCCTGGGAACAGCCACCAAGAAAGCTCTCTTCCATGTGTAAACTGCACCTTCACCCAAAGCACTAGAAAATCAAGGTTGGCCTTGAGCTTTCTAGAAACTATGTAAACTTCATATAGGGCACTGTATAAACTATATAAACTTTGTATAGCATAAAGTGTCTCTGAATGCACACACATGTACTATAGCTTTCCACTTAGGGAAAAAAACCAACTTTCTTAAAAGGAGCATTTCAGAACATAAAATTCTTTTTCTAGTACAACAGTAAACTCTTCACTAATGCTGAGCGACGAGTCCCACTAACAGAAGTCTGTCACAGCCCAGCCATTTTGCAAATCAATTGGTGTTCCTTTAACAATGGCCATTTCCACACTACACTCTCATAGCGTGATTATTCCACTTTCAATATCCAACGGAATCCTGGCCATCCCCTCCCTAAACTGCAAACCCCAGGTTTCCACAGGATGTTGAAAGTGCAATAATCGTGCTATAAGAGTGTAGGGCAGAAATGGCCAATATCTTCCAAATTCTACTATAGCAGATGAGATGATCATGGCTAGAATAATCCAACCAAAATTTTCACTTCATGAAAATGAAATTTCTGTAGTTCCTATTCCGTATAGAAGTTTGCGTATCACACTGGCTGTTGTTTTTTTCAAAAGTGGTTGATCTGTACGCGATTTTTTAGTAACCAGAATAGTAATTCTTTTTCAAATTCCTTGGCAAATTCTATCAGTCTGCTAGGTACTTTATAATTCACCCCAAGTTTCCTACCCACAAACCTTAGCTGAAACTTTTAGTCCGCAAAAGGAATCACTGCATGCATTTCAGTTAATGCCACAGTTGCAGTATTACACTTAAAGAGTGCCTGCATAGGAATTTTGCATATTTGCTGGGTGAAACAATTTGAATTTTATCTTCCATACTACACAGGGAAGAGATGTAAAATATTACATATTCCATTCTAGGCTATTCCATCTTTATCTTGAGCAAAGGAAGAAAAGTAAGAATATTAAAAGCTGGCATAGAACCATTCTTGAAGTTCAAAACTGTCTTTATTATGCTGTCAGCATTGGTTTTGTTTGCCTTCAAGTCATTTCTGACATATGGTGACCCAAGAATGAACCTGTCATGGGGTTTTCTTGGCAAGATTTGTTTAGAGGGATGTTTGCCTTTGCTTCTTTCTGAGGCAGAGATAGTATGACTTGCCCAAGGTCATTCAATGGCTTTCCATGGCTGAGCAGAGATTTGAATCCTGGTTTCCAGAGTCACAGCCCAACACTCAAACCACTATATCATGCTGGCTCGCTGTCATCAGCATGCTTGGTGCTTTAAACAGTACAAAAAGAAAGGTCTCTGCTACAGGAGCCCTGCAATCAAAAAATCAGCACAGATGAAACTCCAAGCAAAGGGAAGGGAAGTGGAAATGCGGGTAAACTGGGAGAGAACACCTGATTGCTTAATTTACATGATTAGGATCTTTTACCACAGAGAACTAGGGACATAGCTAAAAGCTTCACAGAAAAAAAAGTAGTTTTCTCCTGAATGGATGGGAAGAAGAAGAAGCACCACACAGATGTCTTGGGAAGCAATTTCCTGGGCAACTAGGAAGAGAACAGTTTTTGAAGGAGCATGAGGATTAGGATAGCTGAAGATGATGGAAAGGAAGAAGCAAAAGTTGCAGCCAGTGATCTACTTAGTTATAGCAAGAGGCAAGGTCAAGGAGAGCCTTTAAAGAACAGAGAACTTGTGCTAATCCAGAAGCAGAGCAAGTGGATGGTTTTACTGAAGGACAAATTGGGGAACCAAGGTGAGACATGCATATTAATGCAGCCTCCCTCTTCTTCTGACATTCACAATTCCTGTGCATCATGAATTATTGCCAGCCCCTGTTTATTACCACTAAAAGTTTAAGAAAGGGTTTAAAAGTGTCAGACAGAAAGTAACCAACTCATTTCAGCTGAGGTGAAGCGAGTCACAGAATTTAACCTGAACTCAGAAGCAGAGATGTTCAAATGAAAAAAAGGCAGGAAAAGTATTTTTTAATTTTTACTCAAAGAGATGACAGGTTCTTAGAGCACGACAGCAACTCTCAGTTACATTCCCTATTATCAAATTATATGAGATCGTTGTGCTTTCACTGTTTACTCATTCCAGTCACACTAACACCAAATTGTTACATCTCAGTTGCACAGAGGGCACAAGGCAGTAAAAGAACAATCACATAGCTATTAAGCATTGTCTCTGGTATATAATTTCATGGCTCTTGCGTCTCCTAATAGTAAGTGATCGTGAGCAAAGAATACGATTACGTCTCAAAAGCCAGAGTTCCAACAAAAGGAAGCTGATTATTTCACCTTTAATTAACTAAAGCCTAAAGTAACTCCCTTTGCAGCTCATTGTCACTGTGCTCAAGGTCCACTGCCCATTTATCCACTCTGTTGATCAGCCCCGTTAGCCATCCTTCCCATGATTGTTTTTAAGATCAGTCGTGTCATAAATATTAAGAAACAACCTTGGAAAAATTGCACAGAAGATTCTGAGGAACATTGCTTGGGGAAGGGAGAGAACAATTGCACAAACAAGAAAGGACATTTTAAAGTATTTAATATAAATATGTAACCTGGGAGATTATTCACACACAAAATACATGTGTATTTGACTTTTGGTCTGCTTGCAAGGAGAGGAGGGCTGTTTCTACCATGAATCATTTCGCACTTGCCTTACCCTGCAGGCTGTGCAGGATGGCAACTAACCACTGTAGGCATCTATCCACCCTTATCCCAGGAGCCAAAAGGGGCATGTTTCATTTAGTCTTAGGGAAATGGGGAAGACAGCTATGCACCAGATATGTGATTCTGGAGGTGCCAATACCTTCACAGAAGCATCACAAATAACAAAACATTCATGCATTGGAATGCCAAAGTACTTTCTTATTCAAGATGCTTTCCTACCAGAATCTGACATGCTAATGTCACTATATGCATACAGCAACATTAATCCACATGTTATGGAACTGTTTAACATTTTCCAATAATAAATGTATTAAATAACGATATTGCATGTTTGTGTCCCATGTATTACAGGGTTATGTGTCACATATATAAGGAAACTTTCTGAGAAATCAGTAACCGCCGTGTGTTTCTAACAACAGAATGAACTTTTCTAGACAGGTGACTCTGAAACTAGAAATGATGGGGAAGAATTTCTTCAGCTTTACAGTGACCAGGCTGAAAAGCTTCAACACACTTTTCTGCACAAAAGCTAGCAGGGGCTTTCTCAGCCTCTTCTTTCTAAGGAGCTAAACATTGAGACCTCTGCAATACTTTACAGATGTAAAGCCAGGAATGGGGAAGACAGCAAGAGATGGTTACAAACAATCTGCAGAAAAATAGCAAAAGGCAAATGACAAGAGATGGGAGAAGATCTTGGATGAAACAACTTTGGCATCACCGCCAGTAACAGTCAACAGTTGAAGATTCCTACATGGGAATCTGTTGAATGACTCATTGTTATAGCAACCTCTGTGATTAATGCTACAAGCATAGTTACAGATGCAGGATTTTTTTTAATATAAGACTGTACAATCAGGAAAAGAGAGCAGACAGTGATACCCACTGAAACCAAAAGAGAATCAGCAATAACTATGGAGACTTACCGAATCATTACTTCCACTTTGATCCAGTTTTTCAACAAAATAATCCAAATGTTGGTGTTTAGGTACCTGTGGGAAAACAAAGAGTGAACAAGGGTGTTGAGAACCCTCTGCTTTGTTAGCACATAGAAGTTCCTGTTTTATATACATGTAACTCTGGTTTACTGTAATATTCTCTATCAATTTTATTTCATTTACAAATTAATATGAGTCATATCTGTGCAGGCAATTTTTAATCTGTTCAGTTCATGTTGTGTATTTATATTTACGCACTGTACCTCTTTCTTTAATATAGCCCCATCTCCTTCCTTGGGTGTGTGTGGGCCATCAGAAGAGGATTTGTGATGCTGAGAAATTCAGCTGCGAGCTGTCCTTAGTTGGCCAGGTAGCAGCTAGTAGAGGAGGAAGAGGAGGAGGAGGAGGACCAAAGGTTGGGTTTTAAGTGGCCGCAAAGTCTGATCAGAGCAACTGCAAGGGAAGGTTTCCCCAGAAAATAAACATTTGAGGGGGAGGCAGGGGTTGGAGAAAATCACAACTAATCAAATCGACAACAGTTAAACCTGCAAATGTAGAGGGCTGACTGTATTCACAAGTCTTAAGGTCCAAGGAAAGCAGCTCACTTCTGAGATTTTCCCCTGACAGCTAGCCAGAGATTAAGGATACTCCCTTCCTCAGAGAAGCATAAAACACTAATATATTGTATGGTTATAAAATGGCCTCTTGAGAATGAGAAAATGGTAAATGTTCATAATCTGCATCCCACCTCTCTATGTGCTGGATTCCTGCATATCCACCAAGAGTAAAGTATAACAAGTGAAGTCCACAGCAGTTCAGGACACAAACCATACAATAATCTCTTCAGCTTTCAGCAGGATGTTAACTCTAGACACAACTAATTACTTGTGAAAGCAACACAAGTAACTGTTGGCTGTTTTGCCAGTGAGGAAAATAAAAACTGCCAGGGTTTCTGGGTCTCAAGAACAGATATAAACTGAAACGCTTCTATCAAAATTTATTCTTCTACGCTTTCACAGGGTCCAGTTGTACAATTTTAGAATGACAAGATGTTTCAGCTGTCAATGATCCACCAATGCATTGTATGGTCAACTATCATCTGAGCAAATTCCACTACGGCAGTGCACTCAAGGATGACTTCTCAGCACAGAAAATGTCTAGTTATTAAGTTAATGTGAGAGATTAAACATTCAGTCATATAGTTTCAGAGTAGTGAATTGTGACTGTTTAGGGGAGGAAGACGATTATTAATTTAAGCCATACCTGGTAGGGATTCCCCCCACCCACCCCGCCACAACCTTTGGTTGCATTTCAGAAAGAACTGCGTTAGCCAGAATTTTAGCACATACTGTTAGGCTAAAACATTATATATTTCTACTGGAACCAGAGTTTAGAAAAGATATCTTTGGACTACAACTCACAAAATCCCTCTGGGGATTGTAGTATCCAAAAAAATAACTTTTTCAAGATCTGAATTTGTGCACATCATGATGCCTTGTGGACTGGGGTAGTGGTGGAAAAAATATTAAAAAGATGGTAAAAATATTTTTAAAATAATCAAGAAACAGATTTCTGGAGTATTGGGAAACACTGATGAGAATCCTAGAGAGACAAGAATTTTTTGCAGTTCAGGACATATTCTGCACAAACAATGCATATGGGGGAGGGTCACAGCATGTGTTTGGGGAAAAAAATCCTGAGCAGAAAACCATATTTTCTTTGCAGAAAACAAGCTTCATGCTTAAAAAATTGACCAAGATCCTATATTGAACATGTTGTTACAATGTAGTAGGCCAGGATGACCCATGAAAAAAAGCCAGCCAGCCAGCTGGACTGATGGAGGTTTGTTCTGCTCCTGAGTGTAGCACTGCAGGATGGCATTAACATCCTCCCCCTACCAGTGAATGAGTCTGCAATGAAGAGTTGCAACAGGTCCCTGCAAGGGTCCCTGCTTCTTCTCCTTGTCACATTACGCACTGGCAGGATCGGGCTGGTCATATCACCCTGCTGCAAAACGGACCTCCACCATTCCAGCTCACTCACTGGCTTTTAACGTGGGTTTCAGAGCCATCTGCAGTCACATCAATAGTGCCACAATCACATATGAGAACACAAAACAATTACGATATCCAAAGTCTACTTATAACATTATAACTGACGAACAAAATGTCAGACACCACTTCAATAAAAAAGTTCAGATTTAAGGTTTCTGGACAGGAAGCAGCATTTTCTGTTCAGAAATGGTACCGTCTAGGCAAAAAGAGATATTATTCTTTATGCAGGAAACTTGTTTTCTGCACAGAAAATACCATTCTCACAGCAAGGAGAAAAACAGTAAAATTATTCATTCTAGCATGCAAGAATGAAATTGACAAAGATTTACATCCCTAGTGCATACTAGCTGAAGTGTAACAGTGAGGAATATAATTTTTCATAAAACAGATTAGGGTAAAATAATCACTGGAAGGGATCAGAAATTAATTTCTAATACTTGTGACTATAATGAAAAATGCTTTGAGATGTTCACAAAAAATACATGTAATCAAAGAAACTCGGAGTTATTGAAAGCGCCATGTTAAAGTCACACAAGTCTTGCCTTTCCACAGTGCCTATAAAATGGGCTATCCATTTTCTAGACATGGCCTTTTATCCTGTTCTCCCCATTCATCCATCTCTTTTCATTCATTCAGATGTTTTCAGATTAATCTTTCCCTGAACACCAATAAGTTTTTAGAATGAGACAGTGGAAAGAGGATGAAGAGTATTTTAAAAGTTCAGATTTAAAAAGCAGCTACTGTTCAAAGTTTCAGCTGAAACTCTTAGAATGTGACTTGGGACTAGTTAACTTCAACATAATAGGTTCATCCAGACTGGTATTTTGTGCTGCCTGGCATCACAATGTTGCTTCTTGTTGCTTCCCTGCCCAAACTCTCTCTTGTATTATTTTAAAGCCTCAGTTTAAAAAGGCACCACTTTTTGGTTAATTTGTAAGTGTCTTGCTTATAACATGGGTTGTGACCTGTCATACCTCTCTACATTTCACCTCTAGATGTGTTGCAATCCTCACACGTTCTCTTTCTGTTCCCCCCACACACACCTGCTTATTTCTACAATTTTGTCGGTGATGGTGGTGTTTATTTACTCTAATACTTTAATGCTATGGTTATAAACTGCTATGATGGTACTGCTGTGTTTTTCCTTGACACCAGATCACCTCACTTGCACTCTCTCTTACTCTGTCATCGTTCTCTTTCAGTCTCTCATTTTATGCCAGAAGTACTGTATACACGGGGATAATCTTACACCAAGAAAATCACAGCAATACCAATGTAGCAGCATATAACAACTGTGATAAAGCTCAGAGGGTTTTTTTTAATAGCTCTTTCCATGGGAACACAAGAGAAGGGTAGTATTCCAGTCCCTTGGAAAGCCTCTAGAGATATCAGAGGACATTGAGGTATCCTTGTTTTGGGTACAGGGGCCATTAAATAAGGAAAATCATAAATTATGACCTGTGATGGAGAGAACATGCATTTTTGTATGCTGAGGTATTCTTCTTTTGTGTAAAACCTGACCATAAAAGGTAGCCAACAGAAAGCTTTTCAAAAGCTGGTGAAAGGGATATGAGAGTCTCAGTCTCAATTTCATTGAATTTCTTCAAAAATCACCTACAGTTTTTTTCCTATCCTTGTTCTTAATAGGTTGCAAACCTTTGTGTTTTATTCCTCCATGAAAATGTACACATTTTACACCATTTTCCCCAATTTGAACATTTATTTCCACAATGTATCTAATGTATATCCATATCTAATATTCTCTCACTCATCAATGCATATTTCTGCATAGTTTAAGTATGTACATTTTAACTGCATATTTTAACTATGCCAATTGCATTTAAAATATATGCATTGTTTTATATACTCTTTATTTCTCAGACTGCCCTATAAACCTCACAAATCAATGTTTTGGGAGATGCAGAAATGGTACTTCTATCAAGAGTGTTACCGTAAGTCATGTGAAATTTCTTGTACTGGGAACACACAATGCAAGCTTTTTTCTCACCAGTATCACCTATGGAGCTAGTAGACAATAATAATATTTTCTTACTTTAGATTACTTTAAATAAAGATGAAAAGACCTATTTGAAGTTTTCCAGGGCACAGAAGCTTGTGTCTCCTCTAGTGAATTTTACAAGCGGCATATTACAGCAGACAAGATTAAGCCCCTTAGTTTTCAAAGTCTGAAAGATTACCAAGTATTCTGAAAATAACACATTGTTACATTAGCATAAGCCCAACATCAAGATACTCAAGTGAATTAGTAGCAACATAAGTTCCATGTATTTATTCATAAGCATAGATGACCATCTTCCCAGGTTCACATGAAAGTCAGTACAATGCAGTTAATACTTCTTTAAATTTAGTGAAGTACGTGAAAGGTATTTAGACATGAAATATTTATGTGTCCGGAGTTTTACGGCAGGGTTCTAAAATTAAATATTTTTTACTGCTGTTATGCATTTAATTATATTTGAATGATTACCACCATCCTGTAATTTTATGGGGCAATTATATAGTAAATAATCATTGTAGCATAACCAGCAGTCAAGAACTAGATATACTAGCAGACCACATTAGAAAGGAGAACAGGTGCATTCCTTTGCAGAATACCGGTGGGGAGGAATTAAAGAGCAAATGGTTCATATATAGACACATGAATGGGAGAAGGGAAAGAGAAGAGGAACAAAACCTTTCCTATTCACAAATGTAAACCTGATGCACAAATGTAAACCTTATTTTACCTGAAGTTGTGTTTTTACATAAAAAGATTAATCAGTAGTCAATCATATTTGATGTTCTCAGAAGATTCTGTCCCTGTTCATGCATTGTACCATAGAAAGGACAAGTTCCTTTTCAATCACTGAATCTCTTTTTAAAAAAATTAGTAATGCAACACATTAGAATTTCTTTTCCATTTATCTGTAGAGCTCCGTAACAATTCATGATTATACTTATTATTGTGTAGACTAATTTGAAACTGAATAATATACCAAGGTAACCCAATTCAATATCAAGAAGATTCAGTTCTAAGACCTCTATAAACCAAGTGATTTAAGTGAATTTCCATGCATCTATTCATTTCAAATATATCCTGAAAGTAATGAAAATAAACCTGACCATCACTGAAGTTCTTACCACTGCAAATACTACTTAGCACTGTACTAAGTCTGTGATGTTTCACCTACTCTACCTCTCAAAGTATCTTTACAGCCATATGGATTTAAAAGTTTTTTTTAAAAAAAATCTGACAATGCTAGATTTTGTGCATCATAGCTAAACAATATGACATTAGTGAGGTCATGGAAGTGCCCAAAGCTTTAAAACAAAGCTCTGGGAACTCTAACACAACATGTTGGCAACTGCCATGGATCTCAAGGTTGCATTGACTGCAGCAGACACAGGGTAACACAGGCCATATATTTAAACACTGAATAAAAGCCTAAATAAGATGCAGGCATCCATCTAGGAGACAAAGGGCCACCAGCAAGACCATTTAAGAAAAGACAAAACATATGATTTTTACCCTGGTGGGCTGAGAAACAATAAATCAGTATTTTAATAAATAATAAAATAAAAATTTGTATGGTAACAAGTCAGTCAATTTGGACTAACAAACAACCATTTGAATGAGCTGAGTATTGGTATATATAGACCATTTGCTCCTAAAGCACCTCCCAGGTAAAGAGACTACAACAGGCAAGGAAATCAAGAGGAGGGTCATTTTGCATGAAATATAAACACAGCATTACGTTCAAGAATACCCAATCAAGATGAGATTTTAACCAGTTTTGAAACAAAAAGGTTTGTTGTTGGCTTGGGAACCCTGCCTTTAATATAAGCTTAGGCTCAGATATCACATGAAGCTACGTGCTTCCTTTTTTGTTTACTCACTCATGTGAAGGGAAGAGCACACAGGTTGTTATCAGTAAGTGTTTCATTAATTTCTTGAGTTTTTGCGTTGTCATCATGCTAGAATGCACCCAGTAACACACCTTCCAACATTTCACAGATGGTAACCAGGACGTATCTGGCCAAGCAACATTAGAGTGTGATCAAGATGGCAAAAGTTATTAATACGAAAGAACACAAAAGCAAGGAGAGGCTGTAGCAGTTTGCCTTTGCCTGTTTCTATAGGGAAGGACAAGATTCTGCCCCCTTTCTCTCCTTACTTCTGAGTTAATTGAGTGCAAACTACTTTTCTACTTTGAACTCAGTTTGTCAGTACTGAAGTAAGCTGAGGATACAGGAAGAAAGTGAGAGCAGAAGAGAGATACTGGGACATTAAAAAAACAGTTGAAAAGTTGGACAATAGGATAAATTGGGATGATCTCTGTCAAACTGAGACAGTGGAAAGGTGTGCAGTAAATGTTAAAGCTGAACAAACAAAGCACTCTCTTTATGAAACTCTTATTTTGTGGGAACAAGATTGCAATGACCAAGAACTTCTAAAAAAACACAGGATGGACTTAGTGCCGTGATAAGACATGCTATAAGGAGTCAACAGGATATATCAGAAATAACTGAATACTGCTATTTAGAGTTGCTAAACATTTACACTGTAAATGTTTAAAGTAAATGTAAATGCTAAACATTTACACTGTAAATGTTTAAAGCTTTTTCTAGAAGTAGGAGCAGTGTCACAATGGACACAGGAAAAAAGGTCTGCTCTGACTCAATCTGAGAAGAGGCCCTAGCCACTGGTGTATTTTCAACATGCCCACCACTTTTGTATCCAAGCGCCACATAAAACACAGGGTAACACATCATCCTGTTCCCTGCAGTATTTATTTAAATTCCCCTACTTCGTATTTATGAACGCATAAAAGATAGGGAGAAAGAGCCATCAAATTGAAAAGAAATCCATACTTTCTCCAATTTTATTGAGTGGGGAACCTAGATAATAATAAATACTGTAACTAACATCATTAAGACATTGACTTGGGAAATCAGCAACTGTTGAAGTAGTGTTCCTGACACAGAATGAATCATCAACTCTTTGTTTTTCATATCCTGATAACTCAGAGCTTATGAAAGTACTTTCTGATTCATTTTTTTATTTTCTTTTAAATACTGAGGGACTCTGATAATTGTATTTATTGTTATACTGATATCACCTTGTTGTTTACCTCTTTTTTCCTTCTATATTTCCACTTGTGTTGTTAGTCTCTTGCATATTTCTTTGATCTGTTCAGTATCTCTGCATACATAGCTGAATAAAATGTTGCAGAGTCAGTTCTAGTTTTAAATATAAACAAAGACTGGAGTTCTTTCACTATACCGTGAGCACTTTGCATGGACAAATGCAAGATCGCATGAAACATCATGTCTCATTATTGACAATGGGTGTGACAGTTACACGCCTGAGCAGCTGAACCTATGTGCATGTTGTGTCCATTGACTACAATGAGACCTAATGTTCGTGGTTTTTGTTTTTTGTTTTTAATGCGGGAGTTCCTGAATGGCATCTCCACATATCAGGCAGGCGCACTGTACTTAAAACTAATACAACAGGGAAAAAATTATCTTTGTTAGAATATTTCAGAATATACACTTTCATATATATGCTGGTGACAACATTCAAAAGCTCAAAATGGCTTGAGATCCTGTTATTTGATGGAGTGCCTGCCTGAGAACTGAGATCTGCTGGAGAGGTTCTTGTTACCATGCTGTACACCCCCACTCCACGATATGACATAATTCACAAATATCATTTAACTGGCATAAAATATAAATTACACACTGTTACAGCTGAAAAGCCATGCTGGCAAAAGGAGTGGCTGAACATATGTGAAATTAGGTTAGATGGAACCTCAGGGTATGGCCAGGTCATAGTCAAGGGATCAGTCGGGAAGTTTCAGCGTCAATGAACTTACGATAATCACCTTAACAACTTCAGAAACAATAGCATCCAAAACTGCCTCAACAGAGCAACTGATTGTCTTCAGTCTTAAAGACCTATCACGATTCCCATCAGTGCTTGGTCACCTAATGCTATGGCCATTAGCCCATTCCAGATCCCATTGTTTGCTCTGCCAGAAAGCTATTAACATCTTCCCCCTCAGGGCAGAAACAGAATGTCTAAACCCTAGCTCTCAGCCAGACAACTTGTAGTACTCTGGACATAGGCTGTCACTCTGCTGCTCTTCCTTCCATTCTTGTACTATCCTTGGACCTCTGGTGTGAGCCGCATTGCTTTGTCTCTTCTCTGCAGGATGGGTAAACATTACACACCTCACTCTAACTTCTTTCTATCCAATTTTTCCCTCTTTTCCTTCAGTCAGCCTTGTGTGACAGTGAGACTGCATGAATCTTGCACATGATTGTGATATTCCTTGATAAAACATACTTTTAATCTCCAACTGGTGTCACTGCACTAGAACCGGTATACATTGGTGTACAAGATCCTGTAAGATTACCCCCCTCCTGTAGGCCTCTCTTTGAGCTAATAATTCCCCACCACTTCACAGAGGCACTGGCATGTCCGATGGACCTGTGAGCTACCCACCTTTTGGGGTAACATCTTCCTCTGTGTCCCCACCAGTGGGTGCAATATACTATGGTAAGACCTTCTCTACTGTGGCACCCCAGTTGTGGAATGCTCTCCCTTAGAGGCCTGATTGGTGCTGACATCAGTGTCACTCCAGAATCAAGTAAAAAAACAACAGCACCTTTTTAAAGCTCCGGGAGCCTGATTCCATTCAAATCTACACCTAGGCATGGTTTCAAATCATCCTAAATGCTTTGAATTGGTTTCAAGCTGATTTGTTTTAACTTGTCTAATATGTTTTCCATCTGTTTAAATAATATTTAAATTGTTTTAAATTGGATAAATTGATTTTATTATAGCCTGTCCTAAGATCCTGTGATATAGGCCGTTTCTGCGCTACACTGTTATAGTGCTATTTTTCCACTTTCAACGTCCTGTGGAATTCTGGGGTTTGCAGTTTACTGAGGCCAAAGGGCTTTCTGGCTGAGAATTCTAAATATTCCTCCCTAAACTGAAAGCCCCAGGATTCCACAGGGTGTTGAAAGTGGAATAATAGCTCTATAACAGTGTAGAATGGAAATGGCCTTAGAGTAGGACATAAACATGACAATCTGTGTGCTAGCCTGGTTTGAGCATTGGACTATGACTGTGGAGACCAGGGTTCAAATCCTCAGTTGACCAAGGAAATCCACTGAGTGACCCTGGGCAAGTTACATTCTCGCAGCCTCAGAGGAAGGCAAAGACAAATGCCCTCAGAACAAATCTTGCTAAGAGAAACCAGTGACAGGTTCATCTTAGAGTTGCTATAAGTAGGAAAAGACTTAAAGGCACACAACAACAACAATAAATGTAATATTCTGCCTAAGGTAGAACAATATACATGTTTCTTTTGTTAGAATAATGCACCGTCATCAGTTAGCTTGTTTTTCTGTTATATATCCAGCTGCCATGCAAATCTATCAAAAGCACTTCACTACAACTTGGCTAAAACTAGCTCTGATATTTCTTCTTATCTACAGTACTGAAAAACTAGGCCTACCTCATTCTACAGCTACAGGTTGACTACAGCAGGATACTTGCTCTTTCAGATGACACTGTAAAGTGAAAATGTTAAGTGGAGAATATATAATTTCTTGATAACCTAGAAACTCAACTGCATAGATTCACATACTATTTACTCCACTTAAGTAAACAAGATTTCTCCGCACCACTGAGTTTGTGGAAAGTGGAGGAGGCTCTCCAAATCCACAAGACAGAGGCAAGCCTAATTCTGCCCCACACTTCCTATGTTTAGTTTTCCTCCAGGTGCTTGAGTGCAACTGAGGTACTGGATTCCAGGCTGCTACAGAAATAAGGAACCCACTAGAGGACAAGGTAATAGAATTTCCACAATGTATTATGTTACTGATTTATTTACACATTCATACCATCCTTGAGGGGATTTTCTCAAAATGGTTTACAAACATTGATTATAAAAACAATTAAGTCAATATAATCAAAGCAGTAAAAAAGAAGTAAAAATGGCATATCTTAAAACCGATGGAGCAAGTCACAATATACAGAAGTTCATTATTATAGTATTCCAAGCACACATAAAAGTATTTAGTTTTGAGCTCTGTCAGATCTCTCCAGGGAGAGAAATTCCACAGCTTTTGTATAGGTGTTTATAGTATTGTTTCTGGTATAACGTGGAAACCACAGAGTTCATCCTGGAAATTCCTACCTTACTCTCCAAATCTTAATCTTATTACCTCCCGGTCTGCATGTCTTCACCATGACTAGACCACACATCTAGATACTGTGTACTGTATTTGCACTCTTGAGCAGCTAAAATGGGGAACCGGATGTGGTTAATGCCTTTCTATACAACCCTTCAAAAAAAGGACAGAAAGAAAGAGCAAACCAGTCTGTGTATGTGGGCCTGGAGAACAGCAGAAACAATGATTCACTTCAGTCAGAGGTTCTCCAAATGCAAGCTGGAATGAAACTGAATACCATTAGTAGATACAGGAAACCTCAGAGCAGCTGTATTCCACTAGATTCACTTCTAAGAAGCAACACAGCCATTCAGATCACCTACCTTCTTTAGCTCAATGAGAAAAGCAGAACAATGTTCTTTGGATAGGGACAGTAAAAGGGACACTTAAAAAGGGTGAGGGTGGGGGAAGATAGCCTGAACACTAGAGTTTCAGAAAGAATGGACAAATCTTGGGCAGAGCTATCAATACTAAATAGACTGGGGAAATTAAACTGGCTGTTGTTTATTTCCCAGGTTATGTTCTGTGTTGCTAGATATTTCTGTTTTGTTAGCTATGATAGAAAGGAGAAGGCAAAGAGCAAGTGTGGGCGAGCACCTGCCAAACACTATAATAAAGCTTACCTAGAAATAAGAGTGGGAAGGGAGTGATGATCAAAAGAAAAGAGTTCATGGAACCAAGCTATCAAAATCTGTGGTGAGGAATTGCAAGACTTAGAAGCAGTGATGGAAAGGAGTACAGCCATGAAAGAAGAGCAAACAGCAGTGAAATTCAACTAGCAGCATTAAAATGGTCACCTGTGAATAACAGCTGATTAATGGTCTGTTGCAATAAGAGCCATAAATAGCAAGGGCATCATCATCAATAAGTACCAAAGATCTCTCAGTTCACATTAGATGTCATTTCCTTCTTACTCAGATTAAATATAGCATCTTAAGAACTGTATTGTAAAGACTCACCAGACCAAGCAATGAACAGGCAAGAATTCAATGGCCCTTAACAACTACAAATGTGGCTAGAACCAAGGTTTAGCAAACTGTGTCCAAGCTTGGAAGTAAAAAATTGTTTCCTTTAGCTAGAAAAGATATTGTAAGTGGGACTCATTATCAAAGAATGACTTCTCTTTTCTACTGCCCTCCCACAGAAAATTAAGGAGAAAAGAACAAATAGGAATAGGCATTATTTCTTTACAAGCTTTTGTTGTTGCTGCTGTTGTTGTGTGCGTTCAAGTTATTTCTGACTTATGGTGACCCAAGGAGAACTTATCACAGGGTTTTCTGGGACTGAGAGTATATGATGCACCCAAGGTCACCCAGTAGGTTTCTATGGCCAAGCAAGGAGTTGAACTCTGGTCTCCAGTGTTCTTAGTTGAACACTTCAGCCACTACAACAAGCTGGCTCTATTCATCAAAGTTCTAGTCCCTGTGAATCTCTTTCAACAGGGGAACACAATCAAATGTTGCTGGACAGCAAGTCTAGCAGTCCTAGCCAGCAAAGCCAACAGCAAGAACTGCTAGGAAGGTTTCATGATTCTCATCCCTGGTCTTAAACATTAACCTACAACCTCCTAGTAAATATTCAATACGTTATTAGAAAACAAGACTCCCCCCTCCCCAAAATCCAGTTTTGCTACTACTCCCATCCTGCAATACTTCACAGCAGAAGAACTAGGTCTAACCTCAGCCAACAGTTAGTGTAGGCTCTCTGTACAGGACATGCCACTCCACAAATACCCTCACTTCATTAATGCCTTACCAAAGTCTGACAGAAGTCTTTCTTCAGTACCAAGTAACCTCTCTCTTCACAGAAGAAATAGGTTGTATTTTTTTTCCTGGCAAGCATGGGGTAGTGGTTTCGGCATAAGACTAGGACTCTAGGGGCATGGGTTTGAACACCCACTCTGCCATGGAAACCCACTGGGCAAGTTGCACTCTCTCAGCCTTAAAGGAAAACAAAGACAAACTCCTCTGAAAAAATCTTGCCAAGAAAAAAAGAACTTGAAAGCACACAAAAAATCTAATTGAATTGAAGCAATATAATTTTCCTCTTACCCTACCCCCCCACTTCACTTTCTGTGGCTATGCTGAACATCATATGAGACATTTAAACCCATTGATTTCAATGGTCTTCTATATGACCCATCAGATCTATCTCACAATACACAGCCAGTCTGACCGTGGGCAAAAAGCATCCTTACTATTGACACATTAGGAAGCAGTTTTGTAAGATACTGGAAAGAGTCTTCTTATATCAGGAAGATATAGTAAAGATGGGCTCAGGCCATGAAATGTGGAGAGAGAGGGTATAGTGTACTCAGCTAAAGACAGTCAATCTAGAGACAGAAGCTCAAGAACTCAAAAGAAACCACAAATAATCCATAGGGGTTGCAGAAGCAAACCTCTTAACAGTACCATATGAAAGTCACTTTCATTCAAGGACAACTACTTATACAAGGTAAATAATTGAAGGAAGAACACATTGATAGCTAGGAAATTTTTACTACTAAAATTTAGAGGCAAAACAAAAGAGGGTGAGAGAACTGTGGGCAAGATGATAGTGAATCATTTTGGTGTGCAGTTACTCTTTTTAGGATGTGAAGCAGAAATTAGGCAGTTGTTCTATACGTCTTAGGAGCCTTTCTGCTCCCAAAGCACTAGCCTGCCCATATGTCTGTAATAAACAGATATTACAAACACCACAAGTTTCCTGTGCTCACTCTCATTTATAGGAAACTAAATCCTATAGCTATAACCACTGTTCCTGGATTTCACACAACTTGAGTAAGAAGGGGCTGCATAACAGTATATTTGCTTTACAGCCTGAAGTGGAGAGGAGTGGAGAAGAGATTTAAAAGGTGATATACAAAGTTACCATATTGCAGCACGACTTCATAAGCCTCTTCAGATTGATTTTAAAAGCAACAATCACAACAGCAAAGCAAAGAAGATAGGACTAAGGCCATTTCTGCACTACAGAGTTATAGTGCTATTAGTCCACTTTCAACATCCCATGGAATCCTGAGGTTTGCAGTTTAGGGAGGGGCCTTTAGAATTCACAGCCAGCTTGCTCCTTGGCCTCAGTAAACTACAAACCCCAGAATTCCACAGGATGTTGAAAGTGGAATAATAGCACTATAACACTGCAGTGCAGAAATGGCCTAAGACACAAGAAAGTCTCACTTTTGGGAAAGGGAACCCCTTCCAGAATTTACAGCAAACACTCTCGAAACAAACTTCAGTTGGCTTGCAGTGAGTGGCAAAGAGAAAGAAGGCTTCATGTAACAGAATAGACAACTGCAAATGACTCACTGCACGGAGACAGCTGCTACAGAGAGCCCTCTGGAAGGGCCTTTGTGTTGCTCTTTGTTTACGTATCATCATTCCTCTTCCTGATCTGTCTTGTAATCCAAATTTTACCTGCCCACTTCATTCTCTCAAACCTTTTCAAATATTAGTCATTAATTCACCATGTAAGTACTGGGAAAGAGATTTTAGGAATCAAAAATCTTATCTTCTGTGAGATATTAAACTAGATTGATCTCAAGAGACGAAAACATCTTTATGATGCTCATTTATTAGTATTTTGTGATATTGTGCTACCATAGTGTGTACTACCCTTGAAATAAGTGTACTATAAACTGAAATAGGTATAAATAAAGTAATTTATGATTCATATATTCTCCTGTGCTTATAAGAAATACATTCAACACAAAGAATCTGATGCAGTCAATGAATTATTCAGAAATCGACAGTAATGGTAACAATGCCCAACAACACTCAATGTATGAAAGAAAATGGTTTTCTACACCTTGCCTCTGGATAACATATCAATTCAAACTTCTTTGAAATTACCACCTCACACTCCTGAGCTTCCAGATGATACCAAATATGATTCTTAATTGTTCCCTTCATTATTACAGCTCTTGTACAGTGGCCCCTCCACTTCTGCAAGGGCTCAGGATGCAGAACCCACGTGAAAGTGGAAAAAACATGAATAAATCCCTCTCCCTGCAATCCTCCCCATTCCCTTCCGGGGCTCCCTCCTCCCACTTCCCTTGCCTTTTGTGCACCAGGGCCAGAGGCAAGGGAATGGGAGGGGAGAAGGAAGGCTCATGTAAGCCTTCCCCCGCACCCAGTCCCTTCTCTTTGCCTTCTCTCATGAGTTCTCAGTGCCGGGACCTGAGGTGAGGGAATGGGAGCAGGGAGCTCCAGAGGGGAGAAGGATGGCACATGCATGCCTCCCCTCACAATGTCCTTGCCTTTTGTCCAGGCACTTGTCTTTCCTCTCTGTGCCTGGCAAAACACAAGAGAATGGCAGGAAGAGAAGTGGGGAAGGCAGTCGCATGGCTAGAGAATAATCAAATTCATGAAGGTCAGACCCATGAATGTGGAGGGTTGACTGTACTAACTTGTTTCTGTGAGAGAGCTAGTATGACGCAGTGGTTTGAGCCCAGAAGACCAGGGTTCAAATGCCCAGTCAAACATGGAACTCACTAGGTGACCTTGGGCACATCACACACTCTCAGCCTTAGAGGAAAGCAATGACAAACCTCCTCTGAATAAATCATGGCAACAAAACCTTATGACAGTGTTGCCATAAGCTGGAGCCAGCATGAAGGCACACAGCAACACTTAACTTATAAGAATTTCAGCCTGAAAACATTATAATCATAATCATACATTTTTATTGTTCCTCACCTCTCCTCAAAGCTTGAAGTGGGGTACAACAAAGATTAAAATACAACTAAAATCAGCATACCAACTGAGGCATATTAAAATTAAAACACATTCCAATATATTAAAAGCATAAAATCATTCAAATACCAAATATTATGGCTGCAGTTGCTTTCAGTCTCGTGTCGTGCTGCTGCACCAAAGTGAAATACTCATCTCAGTATACTTTGTAAAGGTTTTTGTTATAAACAAAAGACACACAAGGACACTGCATAATTTCATGCCAGGATAAACATTTCCTCTGTACTTTTGTGGTTCCCACGCACTTGTGTTCAAGAGTAGGAGAGGTCTATGAGCTGCTTCTGCGTTTTATATCTCAAGCTGGAAAAAGTTACTCTTTTTGCACTATTACTTCCAAAATCATGGCAGCATGGTAGCCATGCTGGCTGAGGAACTCTGGGAGTTCTAGCTCAAAGTAGTAACATTTTGTAAGCCCTGACTACAACCATATAGGTGCAGCAACAGCAAACCTCTTTCTAGCAACATGTTCAGTGTCATTCCAGGGAAAGCTGCTATTACTTGCATCTAATTCTGGGTGTAGCTGTTGATAAGGGCCCTGCCTTCAAGCTTCTGTCGTAAAACTGACTGAGCACCTAGTTAAAGTAGCACTCACTTCCTCTGGAAGTCTGCCCAGATGTTATTAGGAACACTGCAGTGAATACTGTTCTCTTTTGAACAGCTCAATTACAAAAAAAACATAAACTATTTACCTGTATAGCTGATATACACTGTTCAAAAACACACGCGTGCGCGCACACACACACACACACACACACATATATGTAATCGTTAATCAAAATAAACTGGTGCAGTGGAAGACAAAACAGTGTTTCTGCTCACCCTTCCCAGAGTTTGGAACACTCTTTAGAAATAACGTGATGGCATTACTCCATTACTCTTGGGCCCTTTCCGCAGTGCACCTTTCCGCGGAGCTGGGGTGCGGGGATCGCACGAACAGACTCCAGGGAGAAGCTCTCGCGTCCCGGTTCCTTCAGCTCTGCAGCTGCCGCCTGCTCACGCAACAACCTCGTCTCTTCCTTCCACAGTGCAGCCTGGGACTTTCCCAGGCTGCACTGGGGCAGGAAGCGTGAGCGCTGCGGCTCTATAGCTCCACATGCACGGCAAGTGCATGCAGGGCCCCAGAGCAATGAGCAATTGTGCACCATTTTCGGCTCACAGCCGAAAATGAAAAGTGCGCAGTCAGCGCCTGCCAGCCCCTGGAGTGTCGCACAACTGTGTGTTGTGGACTGCTCCTCACATTCGTGCGATACTCAAGGGGCCCTTTTGCATGGCAAATGCCATGCGAAAAAGGCCTTGGAGGACAGCATATTAGCCAGTATTGTATGAGTTACGTGTTTTTAAATTACTGTTTATGTTTTTTTAAAAAAAAAGCAGCTCAAAACACAAAAATTGGGCATAAATTGACCTGAACATTCCCCCCATAAGATTTGGATCTCTCATGTGGGACGAAGGCAAGATATACATTTAACACATAAATAAATAAATAAATAAATAAATAAATAAATAAATAATTTTTTTACTGAGCAGCATAGTAATAAATGTTAAAGTGCAGGCCCCTATCACAACAGATTTCATAACAACATTTCTCTGAAGAATCTAAAATACAGGTGGCTGGCCTGATCTATATAGTTCTAAGACAAAAGCCAGGGTAGAAATTATATAAATAAATAAATCTTAGCAATTAACATCTCCAGCAAGAGCAGGTCTTTTGTGAAGTTGTCATTGTCTTGCCAACTCAAGACCAAAAATACTTTGGATTATGTCAGGACTAAAAACAAAAATCCATTTTCCTTCTAGCTTCCATGAGGACTGCTCCTAAATTCATAGGGAAGAGGGTAGTCTGGGTAACAAAATATGTCATACTCCCTTTTAATAAAAAAATACCAGGCTTTGTTCTTGTGAGCACCGGTTCCACTACACCACTGTTAATGAGTATGTACATTACATAACTTTACACACATTACATTATTCCATTAGGTTAATTACATGATTTCTGTGTGAGAACCAATGTGTTACAGTGGTTTAAGTGCTGAACTAGGAATTCAACAGACCAGGGTTCAAATGCCCACTCAAGCCACGGAAACCCACCAGGTGACCTTGGACAAGTCCCAGGCTGATGTTGTTATTAGTCATTATGCTATATTCTAAAAATAAAACATTAGCAACATTGTTGGAGAAAAATAACTTGCTCCAGGTCAGATCATTACTTGTAAGGCATTCCTTCTAAACTTTGATCCTCCTCACCGAACTGCAGTCCTCTGTACCATACCATATACTATTCTAGAGGGTCTCCAAACCTGCAGGAGCAGCTTTCTAGGGATCTATAAAAACTGGGTCCTCACAACATGTTTGAGTGGAACTGCTTTATTCAAATGCACTAGCGCTACAATCCAACATATTATATAGTGGAACATCTCCCCTCCCTCAACTATTTCTACCTATATACAAATATAGATATTCTGGTTTTCAGTCATGCAGCAGCTCCAATGGGGAAGAAACCATCAAGTCATACAAAGAACAAATCATTGATGTATAACTATTATATATACTCATGGATAAGTCTACTTCATCTATAACTCGATGGCAGGTTTTGAGGCCAAAATTACGGATTTCTATATGTCCCATGGATATGTTGAGGGTCATTCCTTAGAAAGGGAAAAGTGGTAGTGCCACCTTAGGGGGCTAGCTGCTCCTGACCACCACAACTGCCATTTTCCTGCCCAGGCATTCAGTAAGGCCTTTCTCTACTCTACTCAGAGAAGGGGGTGGTTCCTTTTTTGGTAAGAGTTATGGTAAAGTATTAACTTTATATATAAAAAAAGAACCATCTCCTTCTCTGAGTAGAGCGGCAGAAGGCAAAAGCTTAATCTGTCCCAGGAGAAGAAGCATTAACCCCCCTCTACTCTCTTGGTGCTCCTTTCATGGGAAGTGCCAAATTGCTGCTGCCATCATTTTGCTGCCCAGGCACTCAAAAAGCCTAGATACAGTGCCTAGGTGGAGAGGTAGAGGGGGTCAATAATTCTTTTCGGTTCTCCTGGGATGAAATAAACTCTTGCCTCTCACCACTCTAATCAGAGGAGAAGATGTTTCCTTCAAAAAAATAAAAGAGAGTTATAGTACCATACTTCCATTGACTTATGGATAATGTTACCCTGACTTCTGGGGGTCCCTTGGGGGACACCATGATTCGCTCTGAGATGCAAAGGTTGAGGAAATTAGCAAAGCACTGGCAACAGCAAAATGAGAGGCAGGGTAACCCAGCAGAATCTTTTACCCAATGTTTACAGGGTCAGGCCAAGTGAAAAGCCAGACAAATGTACTAATAAATGGTTTTTATTAATAAATGTATTCTCACATGCCAATACACTCACTCACTCACACACACACACAAGGCCTATCGAGAAGGGAAAGAGGTGAAAATTGATAGAGGATTCAGTGGAGAGGGTGTAAAGGCAGTGATACTGCACCTATCTTTAAGTCTTCAGTCCTGGAAAAGGCAAGAAGGACAGAGCTCAGCGAAGAGAGGTGACTGAGGGGATCACTCGACTAATAGAGTGCCGGTCTGCTAGCATGGCGGGGAGTTCTCCAAAGAGACCCTCAAAAACTGGGACTACTTATAGGGCAGAATGTACCTTGAGGGCAGGCCCTCTCCCAGAAAGAACAATGGCCAAAATAGAGGGAGAAGTGCCATACAATAGCAACTTGGTAGTTTGCATGATTGGGTCGTGCAGATGGACCTTGCTGTGTAGGATTTTCTAAAATTGGAGTTGCTCAACCTGGGGAAAACCCAATAATCCCCTCAAGTTGGTTGTTTTTGGCTGGGGACCCTTTGTCCATGAGGACATGTTTAGCCTGAGGTCTCCTAGGGGAAATGTGACTAGGGATTTTCCTCGCCTGACCTAGTTTTGGTTGTTCGACCTCTTTTTCTATCTACCCATTCGGGCAACCTCTCTGGCATGGCGGGCATATTTGATATCAAATTTATATTCCCTGGGACGGAGTCTGTTATTGGGGTAACAATAAGACTTCCCAGTTTTGGGGGTCAATTTTTGACTAAAATTTTTAGACTTATGCATGAGGATATACAGTACATAAACCTACAGTCCTCCCTTCACATTCATGGGTTTGACCTTCATGAATCTGATTATTCACAAGGCATCTACTTACCTCCCCCCATTCTCCCCCTCCCATTTCCTTTCCTTTTGCCCCAGGTGAGCTGTGCCTTTCTTCCATGTGCCTGGGCAAAAGGCAAGCAAATGGGAGGGAGGAGCCCAGTGCGCAGAGATGGAAGGCAAATGAGAGCCTTCCCCTCTATTCTCCTCCCCATTCCCTTGCCTTTTGCCCAGGAACATGGAAGGAAGGCAGGCAGGCACGCCCAGGCGAAAGGCAAGGGAATGGAGGAGGCATGCATATGCCTTTTCCATGTGGGGGCTTCTCCCTCCCATTCACTTGCCTTTTGCCCAGGCAGAGTATGTGGAAGGAAGGCATACTCACCTGGGCATAAAGGAAGGGAATAGGGAGGAGGATGGCATGTGCCTTCTCTGCATGTGGGGCTTCCCCCTCCCATTCGCTTGGCTTTTGCCTGGGCACATGCAAGGAAGGTACGCACACCTAGGCAAAAGAATGGAAAGAAAGAGTCTGGGGGACTCTTTTTTAACTGTCAAAAGGATTCTGCTAAAAACCCATTAACCTCAATGACATTGCTTGGGAACGTAAAGACCAGATCAGTGCATGCTTTAGAAGAGTCAAATGAATTGTCATTTTTACTAACTCGCATCACAAAGATGAGTATTTATATCATCACTTACCTCATAGCACAAAGAGGGGCAATACATATATCTCCGCCCCTCTGACAAGAACCAGTACTAAAAAATACTACTTATAGGTGAGAAATGAAAAAGTATGGAAAACAGCCTTTCTACGCAATCATTTATAAATAAACGCTTTTACATTGATGAACATTAAGCAACATTACTTACTTAGATAAGGGCAATTTATATCTGGCTTCACTTTTCCAAAGAAATAGGAAACATTGAGCAGCATTTTACAGGTCTAGTTTTCTCTGTTGTATCATCATCATCATCATCATTATCATCTGTTTCTTTATAAATGTCCCTATTAAGAATGAATGGAGATGCTACAGACAGCCCATAACATCCTTCATAGTTCTTAAGTCAAGCTTTAAGGAATGGCACCAAAGCAGCCAGTTGTCAGTATCTCAAAGCAGGTAACAGACAAAGAGAAAAGATGACAAGCTACCACCTGCATTTATTCTGAACAGACTTGTGGCTAAATATCAGAATGTCTGTCTGAGCAGGAGGAGCCTCAGCAACCAAAACAAAGGAACAAAACAAAATACGTAACCTTTTGAGCTGAAGTACACTCGGTATTTCTGCAATTCTTCTCTGAAATTTACAACTTAAGACTCTAAGCACAACAAATACAGCTGGCCAAGCATAGCTGAGGTAGGGACAGAAAGTATATTTGAAAATACTTGAAAAATGAGTTCTTTGAGTAACAGGAAACCCTGATGAGAACACTAGATAGGCAAGAATCTCATAGTTTGGGACTTATTCTGCATAAAAAAATGGATGTGGTTTTCTGCTCAGAAAATACACAGGGAAAAGGCTTCCTGCATGTGAGAAAAGAAAGATTTTCTACGCAGAAAATATGTTTCCTGAGTCAAAATGTTATTTTCTGCACAGAAAATGCTGTTTTCTTCTGTGCAGTAAATGTCATTTTCAGTACAAAGAAAAATCTTTTTCTTCCATGTAAAAAAATTTTTTTTCTTGCAGACATTAAGTCCCAAACTATTAATACTCAAAGGCTATGCTATGTTCTTCTTGCAGGAAGGACAAAAATAGTGAAAATGGTAAAATTATTCATTCTTGCCCATAAGAATGAAATTTATCAAGATTCACATCTCTAATTCTGAGGAGTACAAACACAGGATGGAAACTCCCATAGCTCTCTTTTCTGCCTTTCTCTAATATTAGGTCACATCTCATTGTCTGAAAAAGGCTGTAGGTTATGTGTCTTTTCATCATGCAAAATTTCAGGAAGGATACAACACTTGAACCGTATATATTTATTATCAAAATTTCAGACCTTGCAATCAAAATAAGATTCTTGGAAAAACAATGCTCTAAAGAATATGTTTTTACTTACAATGCAATGGCATGATTTTGCCCACAATGGAAATAAAACCCAATGAATGGTAACCCAGCCACTCATTTGTTGATTGATGCAACAGCTCAATGGAGAAATGAAAGAAATCAGTACTTTAAAAGGGGACTATCAAAAGAGCCAGTGTGGTGAAGTGGTTTGAATGTTGGTCTACAAATCTAGGAGACCAAGGTTTAAATCCCTGCTCGGTCATGGAAATCTACTAGGTGACCTTGGGCAAGACACATTCTCTCAGCCTCACAGGAAGGCAATGGCAAAACACCTCAGAACAAAATTCTGTCAAAAAGAAAAAAACTGTGTTAGGTTTACCTAATGACTTAACGGCATGCAACAAGAAATCAATAGAAAGCAAGTAGACAAAATATAAAATGATTAAAAGGAACATTCTGGAAGTATTGAAAACCCATAATCTCGGTAAGACATGTGAATCTTGATATAAAAGAGGAGTGAAAAGTTAACAGTATGCCATATATCTCCATTTCACTGGGAACAGACTAGGTAGAATCCAATAAAGATTTAATGCCATTTTTGACTTTTAAAACTTGACAAGCAAAAGACATAGCAGCTTCACACTGAAGAGCAACCAAGCATATAAAGCGGTGAAGGTTTAATTCTCCATTATAAGGAGTGGAAGCTGATCAATCTTACTCATGTAACAAGCATTTTCAATCATGGGGGACAGTGGCACAGTATTTTCCCTCTGCTTAAAATTTAGGAAAACTAAGTTTACTCAGGCCTAATTTGCACAACATTTGCACTGACCTTCTTCTGCTTCTGTACATATATTGATGAGTCTCAATGTATGCATTGCATTCCTGGACTTGTGGTGTGAATTGAAACTAATGTAAGTGAGGAAAGGCAGTTCCATAGGGAACCACTGGAAAACCCAGGAATGTTTACTGACGGAGCTGAAGTAATTACCAACTCAGAAATTTTACGTATACAAAAACAACTGGTAGAAACTGTGGACTGAGTGCAAAGACAGAAATCACTGAGTGTTTTGTGCAAGGACTTCTTTCTTCCTTTTGCTTTTTTTAGTGCTGCTGATTACCGCGCAAGAGATGTTCTGCTTCTCCTGTCATGGCCTCTGCCTCTGCTAAAGAAACAGTGGGAGGTGTGCTGCCTCCCTTCCTCCTGATGTTCTTTCTCCACCTAGAAAGACTGAGAAAGCATAGCAGAAGAACCCGTTCTCAACAGTTGTTCTCTGTCTGTCTGCTTCTCTGCAGAGAAGCTATTTTCTAACGGCAAGTCAACTCAACTCAGTTAAGCCGCTGTGGGATCAGCAATAGCTGTCTCTTCTGATCCATCTGTTAATTTGTCTAGCCTGGAGAAGGTGAACTTTGATGTCTTATACTTAAACCTCTTTAAAATTGATAGTGGGAGGAGTAAAACTGTAAACTTTGTAACTTATTTCACCACTGTCAGAATGCATCCCCATGGCCTCCAATAATTCCCTATGAAACTGGTTCTCCCCAGTTACCACCAGTTTCAATTTATATTGCCAGTTCAGGAAGGGAACTCTGAGGTACAGCTGTACTTATGTAATAATTCTATTCACAAGCAAATAATCCCATTCATAATGGGATTTTGCAAGACATTTAACTCACTCACAGGCAGGACTACTACCTTAATATAAGAAAATATTATGAAAGGTGTTATTGACATTTAACGCATTTCATAGCTGCCCTTCAGTCAAAAAGAGCATGAACAATATCTGAAACTTTCTTCCATCCTCAGCATGCGAGCATGGCAGAAGAAATAAAATTAAAACCTTTCAGAAATGCTTCCTTTGAGACAATGGGGGAGAACCAAGGGTTTTTCACCTCCCGTAATTTTATTTTTATAGAAAAAAAAACTAACTACTCAAGAGGGATGTTTACATCAAGATTATGCTTTGTATGGGCTGCTAAAGACACACTTCTTTGTCTTAGAGATTTCTCAAGCGTGTCTAATTGACGGACTAATGAAATTGTATATATCATCTTTTCTCCTAGTGTTGTTCTCTCCATTATGAGGGGACCCAAACTTACTTTGTTTTAAAGTTTGTTACCTTCGATATGCAATTGTAGTTTTAAAAGAATACATCATGCGTGACACTAATACTTTGCTATATAAAATGTACAATGCTAATGGTTTAATTACTGAAGATTCAAGTGAGAAAAAAATGAGAAAAATTGTTGATCTCCAGAAATACAGCTTTAAAATGTTCTTGTACAAATCAGAAACAGACTAACAGACTGGATATTTAAAAGAATGTGATTTGGATTTGATTTTTATAGGATATAGTCCAATCATATTTAAGTAATTTAAACCCTTCTAATTTCAACTGAATTAAGTTCATGCTTAAACATACTTCATGAAATATAGGCAACAAAACTGCCTACATAAACTGCCTGGGTTAAAAAAGATTATTCAGGATCGGGGGGAGAGGGAGAGCTGCTCTTGCTTTTGCCTTGGTTATAGTGATTTTTTCATCTGTTGCCTTTGTTTGATCATTCAAGATACCTTGCACCCAAGATGACTTCTGTTAGGCCAGTGGGCAGAAGCTTCTTGCTGCAGCTCTTCAGCAAGGACAGCTTTCAAGGCAAAAGTGCCAAACAAAGAGATCTCTGGCTGAAGAAATTCCCCCTGGATCAAAGGGGGAGCAGGGGATCACTCATTAGGGTCCAGCCCCCATTACTTGCATTTACCCAAGAGTAAACATATTATGAATGGGAAGGACCAAGGGAAAGCCATCTTTTGCCCTTGCCGTAAAATGGAGCTGTTTTGATCTGAGGATCTGATGGCCCTATGGCAGCAACTGGCTTTTTTAAAGAAAAAAATCTTCGATAAACCTTTGGAGTTCCAAAGTCAATAATTCTTCTAATTAAAATGGAACAATGGAAACCTCCCCAGCCAACTTCATTCTGCAATCAAGAGCTAAGTAAGTGTGTTTACCCCATAAGGGCAGATAAGAAGACTAGGGGCTGACAAAAGAGACTAACAAAAGATTTCAGCGGATATATTTTGTGGATAGACTGAATCTCATCTTGTTTCCAAGTCTGAGTTTGATTTTAGCAAGGAGAAACAACAGTACGAGAAAATGCAGGCATTATCTCTGAGATGTTGATAAGACCAACTTGCTGGCTATATTCACCTAGATGAGAGAAATGAGCTGTTGATGCTGTAATTGCTGGATTGAAAGAAAGATGGAATCTTCCCAGGAATTTTCTCAGGACTTGCTACCATGGATGATGGAAGAGCTACTTTTTTGAGAGAAGTGGAACTCCCAAATTTGAAGAGGGTCTTGATAGAGAGCCTGAGGAATGAGACCAATGAGATCAAGGCAGAACTGTGGGGAGATGTAAGACAAGTGGGGAGAAGAAATGTGGAGCTAACACTGAAGTTAGCAACATGGAAGTGAAGGAAGTTGAAAATCATATGGAAAGACAAATACAAGTTGAGCCAATGAAGGGATTAGTTGGTCAACTGAGAGATATGAAGGGCCAAGAAGTTTTGGTTTGTGAAATGAGAATTATAGCCTCAGAAGAAGACTAATCTGATATGAAATGAATCTGCATTGATGGCTGAGGGAAATCAAATTGATTTAATGAAAGAATTAGCCTATATGATTCAAGCAGGTGAGAAACATAAAAATCAATACAAAATTTAAAACAGGAAGTGGGGAGAAACTGGAAATATTTATAGACCAGAGAAAATGTGGTGAGACGTTCATGCATCAGATGGATGCAAAGAAAGAGGGGAATCAAATTTAAAACGAAACAGACTTGGCTGAAACTAGATTATGAAAAGGTTATAGATATAAGATAGTGAAAATTTGACTTGGTAATAACTTGTGGATTTGTATAAAGGAGTCTATAATGTGAAACAGTATAGAAACATTTGGATTTAGTGATATTATAGAACGTGTAAAAGCTCTACAATTTTAAAAAGTGAAAATTAATACTATATATTTAAGTCAGCACGAGTGGACAAACATCCAGCTATTCTCCTACAGCTGGACACGCAGTGAAAGACATCCACGGGGACCTCTGTGGGTCTTCCAGATCTCATTTCTCTGTATCTAGCTGTAGGAGAATATCTGGATACTCATCTGCTTTTCCCCCCACACACCTCTGACCAGGCTCAGGGTACCACTACTAAGAAAAGGTGGGGGGGCGTCTTGGCCTCTGCATGATCAGTGGTGAAATCTGATCTTTGCAACAATCAAAAAAGTGTGTTGTGATGGCATAATTCACTACCAGGATAGCTGCTGTCATTCATATTTGACTGTTCAGTTAAAGAGCCCTTTAGTTGGCTCTAACACGTTGACTTTTTTTCATTATGAAACTGTGGAACTACTGTTCAGTAAAATATGTTTTTGATCTGCATTCAAGGTACAGGTAATGACATTAGGTTTAAATGGGTTGGGACCTTATAGTTGATGGATCGTCTTGTTCCTGTTACTGTCATGTGCCTTCAAGTCATTTCTGACTTATGGTGACCCTAAGGCAAACATAGCACAAGGTTTTCTTGGCAAGATTTGTTCAGAGGGGGCTTGCCCTTGCCCTCCTCTGAGGCTGAGAAAATATGACTTGCCCAAGATCATCCAGGGGGGTTTGACGGCTGAGCAGTGATTCAAACCCCATTCTCTGTGTCTTAGTCCAATATTCAAACCACTATGCCATGCTGGTGCTCTTGAATCATCACCTACCCCTTTTTATATGCCTGCCAGAAGACTAAGATCTGCTGGAGAAGCCCTTCACCACTGTCAGCATGCAATGACAGCAATACATCGTGGAGGAGAGGGAAAGGGAAAATGTGGAGGATATGCAGAGGGGGACAGGGGAAATTCTCTGCAGTGTCATCCCATTTGTGGAATGTCTCTCACCCTGTGGTTCAGCTGATGCAGACCATGGTTTCTTTCCAGCATCAAAGCATGGCTTTTAATAGAAGCTTCTGAAACCTAATTTAGTTTGTACGCTGTCTGAACTGCTTAATCTAACTATTTCAACCTGTTAGACTGTGCAATGTTTTCAGTCTCTTTGAATTACTTTTACTGCTTTAAATCTGTCTTAAACTTAAAATCATTTGTATTTACATGTTGCCATGAGATCCCTCAATACAAGCTGGGATTTAAACATTTTATTTAAAAAACAACAACCCCCATAGCCCTACTGAGACCAATCTTCTTTGTTATGCAGTTTAGTTGTGCAGCCCCTCCTCCTTTTAATTTCCACAGTAGCCCAAGAGACAGAGGACACATGAATCAGAAACAAAAGACACTGTACAGAACAGTCGAAAGTCCAACCACAAGTATTTGTTTGATCACAAGATGCTGAGGCTTAGTTATAAAACTGCATCAAGAACTTACGCAATTCTGAGAGAGCATCTATCTTGTCCGTCTGCTAAGGAGCGACTTGGGTTGCCTACAGCTACAACAGTGTCTGCCTAATCCTGTCTTCTCTCATCCACCGTGAACTCTATGACTTTGTTTTGTCACAGAGCTGGTATATTAGATTGTTCTCGAAATCAAATGGGTCACAGATTTGACTTTTTGCTTTTTGTTCTGCATCTGCATAGTCTCACTGTCCTCAATCCACACTGCTGAAATGCCCTCGTTCTGTCACCTGGCCTACTGCAGCCTATCTCTCTTCCTTTTATCCTCACATTTTGCTTGTGCTATCCATTGGTTAGTCGGCCCACAGGCTGCATGGGGTATACTAGCAAAAGTGTATTACAGTGCCTCCCTCCTTCTTCTGCCCTAGGACTACACCAGCACCACCTCTGCGTTATCCTATATAACCTGATCATTCATCTCAAGGAATGTTAAATTCAGATCCCACTTTTTCTTCATATAAGTAACCCACTCCATAGGCAGTACGCCATTCTTCTGCTTGATCCCAGTGATTTGCAGAGATACAGAGACGTGGCTAGAATTTACCAGGTCATTAAAAGACATTTTGAGAAACATCAAACTGATTTATATCTTAATCACTCTTTCTCCTATACTTTCATTCACACACACACACTTTAGAAAAAAGGTGATACACTAAACCTATTTCCAGGGTGCTGTTACAAGATCAAGAAATGTTTCAAAATATTTTTTTTTAAGTTACATACTAATTCTACCAAAGGTAATCTTTCTATACACTTTCATGGAGAAAGTTCTTGGGTTTTGTTTATTTGTTTAAATCATACATCTTTTTACATTCATGCTCTTCCACTCTTTGAAATCTGTTTATTTTCAGGACCTGTCACTGCTAGTGATCCAGCCTTGGCTGCACAGACTGCTTGTTATTGCTCTGATATAAGCTGCAGCACAAGCTTAATGCTTTATTTAGGGAAGATAAAAATGATTTTGAGGCCAACTAACTGAATGCCTTGCTATTTTACTGCCTCAACTTAAAACTTCTTGTCTCTCAGGACCACCTCTATTACTACTACATTTTAGATGCTATTCAACAGTACTGGACTAGCTGAGGTATCACATGAACTAGATAGGCTGGTAATAAATTACTAACAAATCTAATTGACATCAGATATTCCTGTACAAAAAAGCCACCTTATTGCTCCCATCTGTTGGAAATCTGCAGTCCTTTTTTCCTACTTTCTATAGGATGCCTGCTTCTTATAAGAACCAAAAACATAGTTTCCTATCTTACTTTGATCAAAAGTGTTGTCAGCATAGCAGATTTATGCACTCATGTTGAAAGGGATCTGGGATGCGGGACATGAACTGCAATCATTTCTTCCAAATTAAATGCTGGCAAACCGTAATGATTCTCTGAAGGCTTAACTGCATGAAGCTCTTAAACTATATGAATTTCTAAGCCTGTATGCACACTAGCCTGGAAGTGTGTCCTACTGAAATCAGTGCAACTTACTTGTGAGTAAATAGGCACAGTATTAGCTACTCAAAGCTTGGCATTCAAACAAAGAACAGGTTGGCCTCAGATCCATTCAAAAAAGAGCCAGCATGGTATAGTGCAGTGGTTCTCAACCTGTGGGTCCCCAGATGTTTGTGGGCTTCAGCTCCCAGAAGCCCCAGCCACTATGGTCAATGCTCAGGGCTTCTGGGAGCTGAAGTTCAAAAACATCTGGGGACCCACAGGTTGAGAACCACTGGTATAGTGGATTGAGTACTGGACTATGATTTTGGACAGCTGGGCTCAAATCCCTGCTCAGCCATGGAAACTCACCTTGGGCAAGTTACACCCTCAGCCTCAGAGGAAGGCAAGGGCAAATTCCCTCTGAACAAATCCTGCCAAGAAAACTCCATGATAGTTTTGCCTTACAGTCACTCTAAATTGGAACCGCCTTGAAGGCACACAACCACCATTAAAATACATTTAGAAGAAATTTCACATTTTAAAAAGAGGGGTCTGGTGGGCCACGGGAGAGAAATAGATCCTGGATTAGATGAAATAACCATTTTATCTTAACTTTGTGTGCTCTGTGTGTTTTTGTATCACCTCATCCCCATTTTCAGAATGCAGAAAACTAACCTTAAGGTTGGTTGGAAGTGACTCACATTAATGTGTGGACAGGGTGGCAACAAAGCACAACTGAGGGTACACTGTGTTTGAAAAGTTCATCCCCACTTGCAAGAGGCGCCCTTATTTTAAAACAATATGCACAGGCATACTCTAATGCAGATGTCGCTGACAAAAGTAGCGCATGCAAACAAGAGTTATTCCTTTAACACTCTTTATCAAGCAGACGCCAACACCACCACACAATTACAGCCAACTAACCACAGCATACCTTCAACCCCAGTCTTACAGGTTATAAAACAAACACTACGCACTCCAGAAGCAATAAAATCCAACAAACAGAAGTGTTTCTTTGGTCTGCTGCTGTGCTGTGTAGGGCTATCATAGTCTGACTGTAATAGCTCTAAGACAAACCACTGCAGAAATGTTTCAGGTAAAACCAAGCAGCTTTTTGGCTAAGGAAACCCCTGAACCTCAGGCCTGGTGACATACAACCGGTAAACAGAAGTTACAAAAACAGCAGAGCCAGTTTCAAGCAATCCTTCGCTCTGCACAGTGGTTTGCACACCACCCAGATTTTGTGATTTTGGATCTTGCGTGGCTGAGGGTGCTGCATTTCTAAACAACAATAAGTTGCCAAACTACAAGCTGCCATACTGGTGACAGATGCCCATTTTAAACCTCTTTAGAAACCTCGTCTTCCTTACGAGTGTGTACAACTGGACCACAAAAACAATTTCACTTTACTGATCAGATCTCTCAGAAAACGAATAAACAAACGTATCCACATCTTGGCTGCCCACGACCTACTGGTGTAAAAAGAGGGGGCAGAATGAGACCTGTGACCGCTTGGGGGGTGGGGAGGATGGGTCATGTTTTAATTGCTTTTAAGGTATTTATATGCTGTTGTAGTACCGCCTCGATCCGTTGGGAGAGGCGGGATATAAATAAATTTTATTGTGATTATTATTATTTTAAAAAAATCAGCTACGCTGAATTTCTCTGCCTGGAACTATCTGCGGGACGGGACGAAAGATGTGCCTCGGACTGCGTTTCCCTTTAGTTCCACCTGAGAAACCGAAGTGGATTGAGCTCCGTCCAGGAGGCTTTCTCTGAAAGTGAAGCACACCGCTGTAGAGGCTGCGTCCCACCTCCCAGAGAGATTAAAAAAACAACTGACCGTTCCGCGCTAGGCGGTTGTGGCGCGATGATTCCGCTTTCAACATCCTATGGAATCCTGGGGTTTGCAGTTTCGGGAGGGGCCGGCCGGCCCCAGGATTCCATAGGATGTTGAAAGCGGAATCATCGCGCCACAACCGCCTAGCGCGGAAACGGCCCCCCCGGGGAACCAACAGCCGGCCAAAGCACGCCCCCCCCGCCGCGGCCCCGGTCACCGCCACTCACCCGCCTCGCGGGAGTCACGCTGCCTGTGGCGAGGAGCAAGGTCAGCGTGAAGCTCTTCCAGGCAGCAGCCGGCATGGTCGAAGGCGCGGCGCTGCAGCCTCGAGCCCCGGCACGTGGGGCGGCGGAGGCGCGAGGCCCGGGCGGCCGAGCGCGAGAGGCAGCCCGGCGCGGCTGCGGACTTTGGGTGAACTTCGGCGCGCCGGCCGGGCGGCATTCGTAAGCTCGGCGGGAAGGGGGGCGGGGCGCCGCCGGCCCGAGCGACTGACGTGCCAGCCAATCGGGCGCGGAACGCAGCGCGCGCCCTCGCCGGCTGAGTGTGGATTGGGAGAAATTGCTCCGCTGAACCGAAGGCGCGTCCCCCCTCCCCCGCCCTCGTTCATCCTTTACTCTCAGGCGCTGCCCAGCCGCGCGCGGTTCGCCGCCCCGAAGTCCCCGCTGCTCCCCTCCATTCGCTGGGTTCGTTTATTGTTGCGCAGATGCCGTTTGTCTTGTTATTTCCGCACTAGACTGCGTTATAGGATCCTCCCTAAACTGCAAACCCCAAGATTCCATAGGATGTGGGAAGTGGAATAATAGCGCTATAACAGTCCAGTGCGGACCAGTTAGTTCTTAAGAGCATGGCGCATCCGTGCGTCTTTTATGAGGAGGGAGGGACATGCGTGTCAGAGCGATCCTGTTTATAATTCACTTGTAGTAATGAACGAAAATACTTTTAAAAAATGCACCCTTGGACTTTTTCTTCTAGAGCTGCACGATTTGCAGACAACGTGTTCTTACTAACCTGAAAATGTGCTATTTTATTCATGCTGCGAATGCACATTACTTTATCGTAGTTAACATCGGGATTTTATACATGTCTAATCAGTAGTTGGTCTCATTGGATATAATGCCGTTTATTGGCAGCTATGGGACCGTAGCCTCTGCTACCTTGAGCAAGAATTTCCACTATTCCATTTCAGCCTGATAGCTGACCCAAGAACACTTGGGGAAAATGGAGGTGGGGTGGGGAGAGACACAACTTTCCAGAAATATTCGCCTTCTGCTATCTTTTTCTTCAGGAGACTCCGTTGCCAAATCGAGAGCTCTGACTGTGTGCGGCACCAGGAGAAAGATGGTTTTGTTTCTATACAACTGCACTGCAAAAATGTTGTCCAAGATGAAAATAATGAAGTTAGAGGACTTTAAACACATAAGCAGCTTCCTTTCCACATATTTTTAGTATCATGGAGTGGGCAGCTTTTGGCTTTCCAGACGTTGCTGGAACTGCAATCCCTATCAGCCCGAGCCAGCACAGCTAATGGTGAGGGACTGGGAGATTTACCATAACGTCTGTCAGTCCCTTGTGTATCCGTTGCAACATAATGCTGGGTAGAGCATTCAGGTTTCTTATCTTAGAAAAGAAATTTGTCCTCCCCCCTTCTGCCACACACAACTAATTAACAACTGTTGAGAAATTGTCTTGTTAAAACTAGAAGATTGGATGTTTTCCCTCAAGCTCTTTAGCATCTAGGATTGGTTTCAAGTCGTTCAGCGAACAGACGGAGAGACTGTCTAGACACAGGTAGCCGTGCTGAGCTGCTGTTCATTATTGCTCTGCAACGTACCTTTATTTTTTTTTCCATTACACACGTTCTTGGCTCTTCTCAGCACTGCTATCCTTTGAAAAGTGGCTCAGAGAGAGTTGTCCTGCCTAGTACTATAGAGGTAGAAGGCGTGCTCTTTTATACAAGAACTGGAGTCAAAGGAGTCTAAGATCTCCCTTCTCACTTAAATATATTGGATTCTAGAACAGCTTGGGCAGTTTTGGAGCCTTACAGGGCTTCTGACAGATAAGAGAATACTAGATGAACAGGGTATTTGTCCACATTACCTCACTTCCAGTACCAGCCTTCAAACTGACTCCAACCTATGCCCACCTCGTCACTGAGTTTTATCAGTATGATTTATTCAAAGAAGTTTGCCACTGACTTTCTCTTAGACCAAAAGAATGTGATCCATCCAATTTCCACAGCTGGGCCAGGATATGAACCCTGATTTCCCAGAGTCCTAATCCAACATTCAGACCACTACTCCATGCTTGCTGCCAAAGCCCTCTTGAATATACAGGTGGTGGTGGCGGTTGGGTGCTTTCAGGTCATTTCTGTGGGACCTTTTCTATGGGAGACTGAACCTGGGACCTTCTACATGCAAGCTCTACCACGTAACTGTTGCTGATTCCTCCATCATTACTGCTACTGAGGTGTGTCTGAGGTACTGAGTGATCACATCTGTTGAAAGCTTGGCCACATTTTGCCAACTGCTAATCAGACCTATTCTGGTATGATTTGTCTGTGACAAGCAGTATTTAGAAATATAGTAATGGCTAAATCTTTGGGGCAAACAAGTTACCAGCTAAATCTCATCTAGAAGGCAGTGCCACTTCTAGTCTGTTCCTAAATATGTTTGCATTTTCTAAGTGAACAAGGGAGTTTAGCACAGGGAAGGGCACACTCCATAGCTTGGAGAGCTCCACCAATCTGAGGGTCCTCCAGAGCTCCAGATAGCTGAGTCTGCCATTGTGGACACAATTTTGGGTGAATGGAAGTAATGCTGCATCACACCCAGCCACCTTTTCAACAATGGGGTATATTGTGCTGCTTTGGGGTGAGAACCTTCCCAAAACAAATTTAATATTTTACATTTTTTCAGCTGAATTGAGGAGAGGCTTGGGGTTTGGAGGGAATCAGTGTGGGTCATAAATGCAACATTGGACTCCACCCTTTTGGTGGCCTACACAATTCCTATCCCTGTTTTAGCAGGCAATAGGTCTGTCTTTATGCCCTAAGTAGTCCTATAAACCCTTCTACTCAGAAACATAGGAAGCTATCTTGTATCAAGTTAGCCCATTTATCCACTTAGCCCTTTACTAACTAGCTGTGGCCCTCCAGAGTGTCAGGCAGAACTTTTTCTAGCTCTGTTTGCAGTTGTCAGGCAAGGCCTTTTGGAGAGGAATACAGATAGCAATTGCCCTGGGCCTCACATATCTGTATGTTCTTACACAAAGGGGGTTACATCTACATTGGCATTGTTGCCTGCTCATTTATTTCGGAATCCCACTCACATGAACTCTATAAAGCTAAAGGGGGGGGGGGAACATGACACAAACTTTTAATGGCAGTGTCATTTTGTCATCTCAGCATGGGCAAGATGGTTATACCCAAGGCAGTGTTAAGGATAACAAACCAGACCAACAATTTTCTGGATTATTTTGGTCATCATCTTTACATTCCTGCTTTTTTCTTCCAAGGAACTCAAGCAGGCTTGCATGATTCTTCTCCTCATTTGATTCTTACAATAATCCTGGGAGGAAGATTAGAATGAGAATCAGTAACTGGACCAAAGTCACTTAGTGATGTCCAATACTGGGCAAAGATTGGAACCTGAACTTCTTGACTAGGTGACCACTACCAACACAGTGACCCCAGGAAAGGGGGTTCAAATTAACATCTTGCTCTGCGCTTCTCATTGTCTTAAAAAGATCCTCATGACAGAGAATTAATTTTGTGCCCCAAGACATAGCCCTGCCTTGTCCACAAAGAGCACAGCTCTCTGCTGCCTGTGGATTTGTATAATCTTCCTTCACACTGGGCCACCCAACTTAATAGTGTTTGTATTATTTATAAGGCAGGTCTCTTACCAAGACAGGATAATAAGATTTCTTTTATTTTAAGAAATATATCACACCACTAGCGTTCAAGACTTGGGATCAGAGCTGGAATCCAATTTTATTTAACATTTGTTTGAACTGCTAGAACTGGGAACTTGCAAATATTGAACATCCCCATTCACCACCATTGACTGTGCTGGCTAGAGCTAATGGGAACTGCAGTCCAACAAAAACTAGAGGACCAGTTCCCAGTCCTGTGATAGATTTACTTCATCATCACACTTGGTTTGCACTCCTGATGGTTTTGATTATACATCATGGTGGGGTTTTCCATCCATGGGCTACATGGCAAATTATTTGTAGGAGAAAGGAATCAGAAAATTACAGTTTTACTGAAGGCTAGGTGACATGTTATAGATATTCTTATAACCATAACAATGCCTATGCAAGAGTACTTGTGTAATGTATCTAGGTAAGACAGATTCATGTATTAAATACTTTAATAAGCCAGGGTAGCAGCATTGACTTCCTTGACTCCATCACTTATATATACAGAAGCAAAGACTATTTGTCACCTTGTAAAATCACCTCTGAATATTCTTTGCCTGAGAAAACCTTATACAATTCATGGAGTTGCCATAAGTTGACAGGGGACTTGAAAGCATATACAAACTCACATAGTGCAGGTAAAACAGCCCTCAAAAGATTCAGTCACATCCCCAGGTGTCCTGGGAGTAATCTCATCTCTCTATTGAAACAAAATAGGATATACGTGTTTTCAGATGGCATTGACTATTAAAACATCAACAATCTATGGTGTTCACAGATTTGTACTGTCAGAAAACTGAGCGTAGGCAAGTATAACATTGCAAAATATAAAAGGAAAGGAACAACTTGGTGCAGGATAACAATGCAGCATGTCTGAATACTTTATCTGAATGCCCACAATGAAGTTAGCTTGACATCATGCAGTTCTGATTGAAGCTTACAAAGCAAATACCCAAGACACTGTGCATAAAAAAAAAACATTCAGATTCTTCTCTGCAGACTTGGAAACACAGTTTCAGCTGAAACAAGCAGTAGCACAACTGATACTTTTTTATGTTTTAAAAGCAGCTATATCATCCTAAGAAGAGTAATGTCCATGTACAAGATAACAGAAATGACCAGCCAGGATTGAGTTTCTTTTCAACATAGTTTCCTTTTCTTAATTTTATCAATGACTGTGGGGAATTCAAGCCTCCTCCACAATCACATCTGGACCTGTGGAGAGATGCTGCAGTTGAATGGTAAATGTACTGTTGCTTTCTCATGCTGTGAACCTGTGAACAAAAGGTTTCATATAAATACTGAAAATCTTATTTAGGGGAGAATTTAGTGAGTTTCTTGTTTCTTCTGCTGAGAATGGCTACATTATATCTCTGTGTCATATTTATAATAATTCAATGAAAGGAAAAAAGAAAAAGATTCAATTAGCTGCATCCAACACATGGAGGACTGTATCAGCAAGTACCATTGCCCAAGCAGGGGCCCCGTTGCCAATTCCTGGAAGCGTAGGACGGATGCTGCTTCGTCTTGATATTACTGCCTATCCACCTACCCTCATGAGTTAGTGAGCAAAAATCAAGGATCTCCTGTAGGTCTGTTTTGGGTCTCAGCGTCTCAGCTGCTCTCTCTACATCTGAAATTGATGTGCATTGTTCACTCTCTTTTCCTTCTTCCTGTTTTTTTTCTTTTTGTATGAGCCTTAGTATTTGAAAAAGTTTTATGCTGTACAAGCTTGCTGTTGTCGTTGTTGTTGATGCTGATGCTGATACATACCCCACCCTTATCTTTTAAGAAGTGCAGAACAGCTTATGTCCATCTTCTGCTGAACTACCTGCCACAGGTAGAGACTGACTTAGGCCCTTTCCGCACTTGACTGTTATAGCACTATTGTTCCACTTTCAACATCCTAGGGAATCCCGGGGTTTGCAGTTTAGGGAGAGGCCAGCTGGTAAGTGCGGAAATGGCTTAAGTTTTACCAGACTAGCAGACACAAAGTACTTTTTAGAATCTAAAGTAATTGAAAGTTTAGCTATTCTCTGGGGCAACATATTTTGAGCTAATCAGCAGCACATCAAAAAAGATTAGCTAGAAATGCTACATTTTAATTATGGCTATCAAATAGTCATTATCAAATAGCAGAAAGGAGTCTCAAGTCAGTTAATCTTAATGATCGAGACATTACACAGAGCATTTTTCCTGTAGGTGCAAGGGGAATGACCACCAACAATGGGAGGCATTGATTAAAAGCATCTCAGCTGTGGTGGGAGTATATTTGTGTAGACCTCAGATTTTTTTAGCTGGGCAGTGTAATCAGTGCTGGTAAACTGAGTTTGACAATCTGTCTCAAAGGTGGCATAAGGAGGCCAATACTGTGATTTAATTGCCAGATCTGGTGCGGTCATTCTTAAATGTACTGCCTTATGTTTAAAACATTAAATTTAAAAATGCTTCCAAAGCATACCGAGGCGCTGCTGCTGCTGCTGTTGTTGTTGTTGTTGTTGTGTGTCTTCAAGTCATTTCCAACCTATAGAGTGGTCTGGGCGGAGAGTATGTGATGTGCCCAAGGTCACCCAGTGGGTTTCCATGGTTGAGTAGGGTAACTGAACCCTGGTCTCTAGGGTCATAGTCCAGTGCTCAAACCACTACACCATACTGGCTCACATCGAGGCTAAATTATGCTTTGTAAAGTCCCATTGAATCACTTTAATTGCTTGCTACTGAAATCAGTGAGTCTTAGGCTGGTTGTTGCTCATGGAAATTTTTTGGGGAGAAGGGAACCAAGTTCCAGTTCTAATTTGTTTTAAGACATATCTGATACATTGAGTCCTCTGGGGTAGTAGCAACATTTCCCTTCTTGAACAGATTATTTGGTTATTTCATTACACCAGATTAATAGCAAATAGATTAACAGCAAGTAGCTCTGAAATGACAAGGGAGATGTCACTTTCTTTTGCTGAGAAACACCTAGCATAGCAGTTTCTAGAAAAGACGTATGTGTGCTGTTACCCCACTGGAAAACCCTTCCCAGGGTCTACAATTCTGATATTAAAATACGATTCCATGTGCCTGAGAGGTTGCCCGGATGGGCACATAGGCAGCAACAGTCAAACAATTGAAAACCAGGTCAGGCCAGTAAAATCCCCAGTCACATAGCCCCAGGAGACCTCAAGCTGTGCAAACCCACAGTAAACAAAGGGTCCTCAGCCACTGAGGAGCCAACTTGAGGGGATTAGCATCTTTTCCCCAAGTTGAGCACCAATATCAATAAAATCCTATCAGGCAAGGACTATTTACATAAAGTCACACCACAACCCAATGCAACCAAAGATCCTGAGACTTTGGCAACACCTTGTGATCTCATCATGCAACAGGAGTTGCCATCGTGGAGCTTCTTTTCCATTGCAACACCCATTGTTCTCCCTCGGAAAGGATTAGCCCTCTAGGTACTTTTTCCCCTACAAATAGTCCCAGTTTTTCAGAGTTTCTTTGGATCACTCCCAGTCATCCCAGCTGACCGTTTCTCCATCCGTTGAGTAATCCTCTCAGCCCCCTCTGTACTGAGTTCTACTTCTCTGCTGTTTTTCCCGGACCAAGGACTTCAGGAAAAGGTGCAGTATTACCCCAGCTACAACCCCTTCAATATTCCCCTATTCAGTTTCCTCTCTTTTGCTTCTTAATAGGTCTTGAGTGAGTGTGTGTGAGTTAGTGTGCTGCTGCGTGAGACTTTCATTCAATAAAATCATTTATTGGACATTTTCGTCTGGTTTTTGGCTTGGCCTGACTCCGTAAAAGCTGGGTAAAAAGACACCACTAGGTTACCCTGCCTCTCGCATTGCTATTGCTCGTGCTCTGGCTAGTTTCCATTTCCCATTGTGTGGAGCACATTGAGGTGTTCCCCTAGGGACCCCAGAAATCAGGGTAACAGTGCAACAAACAACTAAACTCAAGTCATGTTGCTCAGAAAAGAATGTTATGTATTTTTAATTCTGATGACTCTGATCTCAGTATTATATTAAAAATAAATCTGGTTATTAGATTTTTATATCAAAATATTTTTTTCATCTTTCCAGTTGGGAGCATCTATGTAATGAAGTGCTGAGGCTATGAAACCAACACCTCCTCCCTCTTTGCACTTTTCTTCTTCCCATCCATGCTGAAAATCCCAACTTTTCTGTCACGTCTGAACATGATGGTGTGAAGGTGCCAGCTTAATGCCAGTTAACAAACCAAGACAATAACTTAGAGGCAGATTAGTGAGAGATAACTTCTTGGCTTATTATCTTTGTTTTCCAGTTGAATAGTAATGGGGCTTAATACAAATGAGGACCTCTGCAACAGAGCTGGTGTGTTAGCAGTAGATGGAGGGGAGGGAGGGAGGATCTTGTAATACTCAAGACAGACATCTAAATGTGGCCAGCGTCTCACTCAACCAACTCATATTTTATCCAGAAGCAGGAACACACAGAACAAAATAGCACTGGCCTTTTTTTGGGATGCCTGCTTTGGCGGAAATGTGTGAAGTGGGACTTGTGGATATCAAATACATGAGTACTGGGGAACAATGGAAGATCACATGGGAGAGGTGAGAAAAATTCATCCTGAGTTGGATCAAACATGACTAAGAACTCATTATCAAACATACTCAGTGGTGGAAATGGGTGCAGCCCTCATCTATTTCCCTCCTCAACTATTCTGCTCTCTCAATGACATCCAGCAGAACTTTTATTTCATTTTGGGGGGATAGATGTAGACAAAATATTTGATTACCCTTCAGCAGTGATCTCTTTATCTTTTCCTTGGTGACTTAATACATAAACTGTATGTATATGGCTATGTCCAGCTTATTATTTCCACTTTACAAGAGGAAGTAGTTCTGGTATCCTTTGCTTAAAAAGGATGTTTATCCACAACTTAAAAAAAAAACATGTCAAGTGATTTCGGAGGTATTTTCTGATTCCATTCTACTGAGAGATAGCACTGTAATTGGGGATGCAGCTGGAATCGATTTGTATTTCCTCAGCCCGCTGAGAAGTCCACTATTCTCTCTGAATGGGGCCAAGCTACTGACAAGCAAAGGCTGGCCGTCTGTTAGTGACTTACACACACGTTAAGTCATGCTATGCATATGAGCCAAAATTATCACCATAGCACAACAGATTATTCTGCTGACAGCAGTGGAAGCACAGTCGCGCCTACTGTGCACGTTGTGCATTGTGCTTATGCACTGTCCATTTTGGTTGCACATTACATATTGCACAATGGCTCCCTGTCACTGATCTGTGTTGCACAATATTGCTATTCTGCTTGAAGGTTGCCTAGTGCTGGTGCGGCATATCTCCACATGCAGATATTTACACTATGGCCCTTTCCGCACCTTGTTCCGGTGCTGGGGTGCGGGGATCGTGTGAGCAGCCTCTGCCGAAAGGGTCTCCCTTCCCTGCTGCTTCAGCTCTGCACAAGCTGCCTGCTCATGCGAGAGCCCCACCTCTTCTTTCTGCAGTGCAGCCTGGGACCTTCCCAGGCTGCACTGGGGCAGGAAGCACGACCGGTCTGGCTCCAGAGGCTCCACATGCCAGGTAAGTGTGCGCAGGGCTCGGGAGCAATGCGCGATTGCACACCATTTTCAGCTTCAAGCTGAGAATGAAAACGTGCATGATCGGCCCCTGACAGCCCCCAGAGTGTTGCGCAATTATAAGTGCGTCATGCAGATCGCTCCTTGCAATTGTGTGACGCTCCAGGCTCTCTTTCGCACGGCAAATGCTGTGCGAAATGGGCCTATGTTGAGGGGGATGATGGATTGCAACCAGCATTAGACATATTTGATGTCAATGAATTATACTGGCTTATGTAAAAAAGGACACAGGCAAGACAGAGGTCCTAACAGTTACACTGTTGGTGGTTGTTTAGTTGTCCTGGTGGGTAGCAGTCACTCTGTTCTGAAAGGGACTGTACTCCTCCTAAAGATCAAAGTTTGTAACCTGGACACATTTCTTTATCTATTTTTGTAATTAGAAGAAGAAATGTCTTCTATAGTACAGAGCACCTCCTACCAGCTTAGGCTGGTACACTGGCTATAACTTTATTTGGAAGAGAGAGTCTGGCTCCTGTGATCCACGTCTTGGTAATTTTCTGTTTCAGTTTCCATAACAAATTTATACAGGGCTGCCCTTGATGACAGTCCAATAACTTCAAAGCACAAAACAAAACAAAAACCCACACAACACAGCAGTCTACTAATTTATACGTTACGGCGGTATTATGACTTGAACTACCCCAACATCGTGTCATCCTCAATACTATAATATCAACAGTATCCTACCAATATGGTATCCTATTATACCAATAGTGTATCACCTACCAGTTCATTTCTGGACCAGTTTCAAATTGCTGGTGATAAAGCAATTGTGTTAAATAACCTTTTCCTGTAAATTCCTAAGCATGCCCCAAGATCATCGACAGCGGACCTGCAGGAGTGCTACATGTGCTGGGGAAATTAATACACTTGATAGCTACCCAGGAGCAGTCTTTTTTCCTGTAGTATTCCACATTCTGAATATGATATTCTCAGCCTGGTAACTATTTTGTCATCTTTTTCATGCCATGTAAAGACTTTTATTTTCTTGGGACTTTCAGCCTTTTATACATTAAAGCCATGCTGCCTTTTAAAGCCACTTTGTTTCTATGATAGTTTTGGGGCTCTTTGTTGTTATGCTAATTGTTTTAGTTGCAGTTGTTCTTTATTTATGCTTTTGGTACACTGCTGCTCTTGTTTTATCTGGCTTTTGGTTGATTTTTGAGTACTATTAGCTACAGCATGAATGAGAAATAAATGCATTTTACCTAGATGCTATGAATGAGATTCAGGAGTCCTAAATGATCTCTGAAATCTAGAAAAGTCACCATTTTGAAATCTGCAAGTCTCACGCCACATATTAGAACAAAAGAAGCCAGAAAAGGAAGTCTTGCTCTTTCTTCTTTCTTCTTGAGATCAGGTTGGCACAGTTTCTCCTTTTCTTTTGGATGGGAATAAGGAAGACTTATTCATATCACTGTAATATCTCTGTCTAATGTTATCCTGTAATTTTAGAGCTTTGACACTGTGCTATTTCTTATCTCCTGTTTTAATTATTTTGGTAATTGGAAATTTTGGTAATTGATTAATATACTAACTGTTCTGTATTACTTTTATTAATTGTGAACTGCTCTGAGAACCATTCTGAATGAAATGTGCTATATCAATATTGTAAATACATAATCATTTTCCCATTTTACACACTGTAAGCATCAACCCTCAGTTCAGTGCTTGTACCTGTTTCTGGAGAAAGAAGAGTGCATCACTGGGCCAGATATTGGTGGTGGAGGTGGGGGTAGACTTTCTACTGTGTAACTTGCTGCTTCTTACTTGTCCTACCAAGTGGAAAAAAATGAGATATTTACCTTCATTTAATAAAGAAGAAAGTGCTGCAAGACATATCCTGCATCTTGACCTCCAAAACCTATGAAAGCCTCCAAGGATATCATTGAAGATTATCTTGCACCATAGGGAAATTATTTCTCCATCTCCAAAAAGAGATCTCAATTGAGTATTTGGCTACCTTTTTTGTCTTTGGGGCAGAAAAACTCCCCAAGTGTGCTGATAAATGATAGATCCCTGGGAGTCCTCTAGGGTTACCTGATTTCCTGTTGATAACTCCATTTAAAAATCTTTTCAGGTAGTCTTTAAACAGCAGTTGTAGCAGATAGATCATAGATGTGTTTCAGTTCATTTCTTACAGAGACAATTGGAAACAGAAACAGAGGACCCCTGAGATCACTAAATGCTATAACACCTTGCTTGAGAACCAAGACTTATGAGCCATGGGGCACATTACTTCAAGCTGTTGAAACAAATCATTTAGAAAATTGAAATCTCTGCTTAGGAAAAGAAATGAAGTAGTAGCATTTTCCCTTCATAGTCAGCTACCTGGTTAAAAGTTACAATTCGGTGTTGATAGACAAGTGAGAACTGCAGTAAATGTTACAGCTGGGGTGTTCCTTGTCAGGGTTTTAAATGACCCCCACTAATGTGGACATAGAAACACAGGCACAGACAACAAGAGCTTTCCATTCATAAAAAAAGACTAAACCAAACCAAGCGTAATAAATGGAGATTCTAATATTACTAATTAGTCCACCCTTCTCCTCTTACCCCATGGTGTAGACAACATAATGCATCTATGGCTATTATCCACACTACACAATTAAACAGTTGGAGATCAGTTGCCATGATTCCCTCCTAGGGAATTGTGGGATTTATAGGTGGGTGAAGTTCCTAGAATTCTGTAATGCAATCCTCTGAAATATGGTGTTAAGAGTCCTCTGGAGCAGAATTTTAAGTATCTCATGAAACAACAGATCCCAGGACACCATAGGATAGAGCCGTGACAGTTAAAGTAATATCAAACTGCAACAGTTGTGCAGTGTGGATTCATGAAGAAAATGGCAGGTATTGGCCAGATTTCCAAAGCCTAGTCATCTTAACTAGCTTTGTTTTCCTACTTCACCTCATCCTTAAGCAACCATTTTTCTGGTGTGTGTGTTTATAGATTTCTTTACCCATCAGTTTCTGATTCCTGACAGCAGATGTTCTGAGTTCCTTTCTTTTTTTGGCAATTACTTCCAGTGAGTGCATTAGAGGAAATTTCTTATTTATCTCATACTGACAACTGTCAAATATCTCAGAGGTTTCCCAGTCCAATTAATTGATTGAGATTTGGAGCATTCCTTTGGCCTCAGCACTGGTCTCAGGTTGATGCCACTTTCTCTGACTGTTTATTATAAACCTGATGTTGCATAGACATACATAATACAATTTGGCTATCCTTTCTTGCTGTTAAGAGGGATATCAAGGAAAAAGCAAGATTCTTCAACTGCAATTGGCATATTGTATATGAATCCTTGCAGTCCTGGTGTGTTTTTTGTTTATTTTTTGTTCAAGAATGAACATATTATCAGGTGCAATGGCTTTTAGCCATTTGTCTTCCAAACCCACAAACCCTCAGTTTGGACTGACTTCTGGAAAATAGGAGGATGCCTGCAGCTCAGCCTATGGGGTCCTGCAGAAGTGATTGCTTGGCCTTCAAGACTGGATAAGGACTAAAGCAGCTCTGAAGTCTTTCCAAGAGCCAACTCAGGCAATCTCAGCTCTCCCACAAGGGAACTGTGCACCCCCATAGTCTCCCTGCAGCCTTAGAATGGGGCAGCACAAAGGATGAGCTATCATATGTGACACTAGAAGTGATAATGTCGTTCATGTATTATGGCAAACTTCTATCACATGGTAGGCAAGATGCTGAACTATGCACATTTCCTAGCAATCTTTGGTATCTCATGTACCTTCTGAGTTCCCAGAGGCTCTTTTTAGCTTAAATGAGGACTCCATCCTCACATATGAAGGCATATCTGGGAAGAGACTGAACAGAATTAGCCTCAAAGGATATCTACCATTTTGAATCCAGTTTCCTTTTCCATCAGAATGTTTTAAAGTGGCATGTTGCTGGTGGCATGTGGAACAGGCATTAGAATATATACTTAATAGGTTAAACAGTTACAGAACTTGCCTCAGAGTATATGCTTGATCTGAGCCCATTTCTACTCCCTTTCCCTTAACCCACAATATTTCCACAAACCACCACTTGTGAATGCACAAATTCCATGTCAATTCTTTTGACTTAGTGTTGCAATCAACTCCCTCTGCTGTTCTCCTGATTAATTTATATAAAGATGGGTTGTGATGGGTGTTGCAAGAGCACATTGCTATACCAAATATTCATGCAAGGAACAGGTTTAAAAGGTTTAGTAAGGTTTAAAAACACTTAAAAGTATATCATGTTTTTGATAGTAAATGATTTCTTCTACATCTTGGTCATCATGGCATTTGACCCCAAGTGATTGACAATAAATTCTGTTTGAAAAGGTTGCCCAGCTGGGAAGGCAAGAAATTAAAAACAAGAGTAAATGGCACAAACAGTTTTGGAATTTTGGAGTCTCCTGCCTTGAACTGCTGGCATGAACTGCTGGCATTCTCAGCCAGCCTGAGAATTCATAATTAACTTATAATCTAACATAGCTGTTTAATGAAGATGAATGTATTAATACGAATGCTCACAGTGGCTGTAGATTGTGGTAATCCATGCAATGAAATAAATTCTTTATTAGCTGAAAGAAAGATCCCATCACTTATCTGGGAATGAATAAGTGTGAGGATCTACGTCAAGGGTGGGCAAAATGCAGCTGCATGAAATAATTTTTAAAAATGTAAAATGCTCCAAAATGCCTCCTGGGTTCCGTAAGATCCAAAAATGTGATAAGAATGCTCCCACGTCCCCCAGGGAGCATTTGGGGGCATTTTTTTTTTCAGGAGCAGGTACAGTGGGGAGTTTGACCCTCCAAAGTTTCAGGGGGACTAAGGTGGCCCCCTAGGCTTCCAAAGTTGCCCATCCCTGATTTAATTCCCATGTTAGGGGAATAAAAGTCCTTCTGAATTAAAAAAAATCAGTTTGGCTTATTAACTGTTTGGGTTTCTTTGGTATCTTACATTTCAGTTGACTCACCTTTGTGATCTGACCCCAAAGAATTCTTAAGATATGGCTCCTGCAAATACTAAAACAGAGTTGGCAACAAAAGTTGCAACAGTAAATTTATAACACTCACCCAAAGTCCCTTGGCATTAGGTCAAAAAAGTTTCTGTTCTAAATGTTTCAGGTCTGCTTTAAAGAGAAAAACAAAACAGTATATCTTAAGAAACCAATTTTGGAACAAAATCAAAGGGCCCCAAAAGCAAGTGAAAGGGATTTACCTACAAAATATTCATAACCTGTATACATCAGCTTTAATTTCAGATCACTTAAGCCAGTATTTTGTTTTGTTTTTTTCTCTTCAGGTGAGTGAATTATATTGTCTTTAATCAAATTAACTTGCTTAAGATCAAGTACATTTCTGAAACTAGTTCATGGTTTCAAATATTCTTTTCAAAAATTTTAAAAAACATAGATTTGCAATTTACAGGTTTGCATTACCTTAGGATTTACATCCTTTTCATCATTTCTGACACATAACCTGATTCATAAATCAGTTAAAACAGTGACTGGGATACTATATCTAAATACCCTAGCATAACTGTTTAGTCCATTGGACTAAGAACTTATGTTAAAACAAAACAATTGGAAAGAAGGAAATACAAAGACCAAAACTCAAAATATGATTTTGCATTTTGGCACAGAAGATTTAATATAGGTGACAACAGCCAGATCACCAAAGCAAAATTGTACAAAGCAGAACTGCTAGAAATTATAAAGTCAATATGAACTGATGGACAAGTGGGAAAAGAACAATGAATTATAATTAGGAAAAATCAATTTGCATATCCTTTTGAAAGCTGACATCTCATGTTTTGGTAGGGCTTTTTTTTTCATAGTCCCAGGATCACAGTTACTTGATATCACATAGGAGGGCCACACCTCTCAGGATCCAGTGATCTGGTGATACAGTCGTCCTCAGGTAGATTGTGGTTATATAGGTCAAATCAGTTCTCCTTGGCTTCTTGTAAATAGGACAAACGTAGAGTTTGGGGTCTCTTGGGCTAGTTGTATTAATTGCAAATATATGCACAACAGGGAGCAATGTGAACAGAATCTTTGCTGTAGATTCAGTGAGTTTATTATTACGTCTATCCCATCCAGCTCCATCCAAGTATAATCCATAAATATATACTCCTTCCTGTGTGAAAAGAATGGATGTTTATTATGCATAGAAAAGTGTCTGTTTTCAAATTATAACATGACTTGTTTGACTTAGTCCATTCAATAGGAGTTAAAATATAATCAGCAAAGGTTCAAACAATAAAGACATTTGGTCTATAAAATTTCTGAAGCAGTGGGAATGAAAAATGTACATATATTGAGTTCACTGAAAAGAGTTATAATAATCAATTTTCAAAAGACCTCTATCTTGAAAGAGAGAGAGAGAGAAAAGAGAGAGAGATGGCAAGAGATGATAAGAACATAGGAGCTGCCATGATGGATCAGTCCAAAGGCTTCTGAAGTTCACAATTATATTTTACATGATTCCCAGCCACAGCCTAGGAGAACCCCAGAAGGAGGCGGCAGCAGGTGGGAGGGCTGTGACTGCTTGGGCCAGGAAGCTACCCAGTGGGTGTGGGGGTGCAGCAGCAGGTGGGGGATGGTGGACAGAAGGGTGGAGGTCGGGGGGGCAGTGGTGGGCAGGGGGGCAGTGGTGGGCAGGAGGGTTCCTGCTGCTGCCATCATCGCCCCCCCACTGGGCCCAAAGGGACCCTGGTGGGGGTGGGGGGGTGGGAGTAGGTGGTAGGGTTGCTGCTGCTGCCTCCACCCCCACACCAGGCCAGGAAGGACTCCAGCAGAGGCAAGGGGGCAGCAGCAGCAGGCTGGGCCTGGACTTTTTTCACCTCCCTGGCACTGTGCCCAGGGTATGCATCCCATTTTCCTCACCCTAGATACGCCTCTGGTTGTTACTTATAAAAAGAAACATCTGAATGCTAGACTTATTAGCAACTCAACACCCACAACAGAGCAGGAGGCAGAAGCACAACATGAGCCAGTGTTTAGTGAAGCAACACAATCTGTAATTATAAATGCAACTAGAAAGTTACAGTTATACCACAAAAGATTGAAATACCATTACTGTATTACCATTACTTATTTTCATTACTGTGAAAATTAATTAATTTTAGTAACTAGTTATTTGTCACTAGTTAATTCAAGCTCTGGGTTTGTCATACATACAGGAGGAGCTACTGTAATTTCTTCTTTAACTTGTTTCAAGACTTCATTATGTATAGTAACGGTATCCAGTGCCCATCCTTTGTGTGCTCGAGTTACTTCTTGCCTCATAGCTGTTAGAAACCCTGCAAAGCGATAGAACAAAGCAAGTTTAACACACGTTTCCTATTATCCTTTTTCCTCTTGTCTTCAAACAGCAGCCGTGACACAAAAGGTATGCTAAAATTCTCTGCAGAAAATTATTAGAAGACATGAAATCATTAAGAAGAAATGAGAAAAAAAATAAGAAACACAGAACTATAAACTGCAATAATAGTTGTTGAATAGTTAATTAATAAATAGCAGCATCTAGCATCTAAGGAAAATCTGGAAATTGTAATGAGCTTAAATAAATAAAAGCCTGAGTATGAAAGAAACTACATATTGGTTAGACTGTCAAAGAAATACACTGTATTGTGTTTGATATTTAGAGAACCATAATGCTTTACATAGCTTAAACTAATAGATGATGAACTTTTCTTTTCAAAAGGAATTATATATCACCAATAAATTTTAAAGAATAAGATAATACTTGTCAATGCATCACAACAAATGGAAATGCTACTTCTACTGAATTAAAGTCTTGGAAGGCAGCTCAAAGTGCATCTAGTCCAACTCAGTACAGGAATAATAATAATTAAGACACTAAATGTAGCAAATGCTCAGTTGTTACATTTGCCTTTCCTTTTTCTGGGCCTTATTCCCTAATAAATTTTAGCACACTGTTTTGTTTATTATAAATGTCTAAAAGCCTTTTGGAGTGGAGAAGGATGACCAGAATGCATGGAAAATGCATGATTTATATTTAGTCCTCGAGAAAATTGGTTTTATTATCTTACAAAATGCCATAGAATTTCCATTCACTAGAAACAATAAATTAGCATGCAGCTCCCCATGTAAAAGAGTCTACTACTATCTGGGGGTACACCAAATGCCAATAGGCAATGCCTGACATGAATGTATTCATGTTGGCTTCCATCTATTTTGCAGATGGGCAAATTGAAGCATTCCAGATGTTGTTGGACTGACGCTCTAACCAGTACTATCAAGTAGAACCAATGGTGAGGACTGATGAAAGTAGCAGTCCATCTGAAGGGCCCATCCAAAGCTGAAGAACAGTTCCCATTATTTGCCAGAATGTACAACATACTCTATTTTGGTTTTTAAAAAGAAACTACAATGGAAGTCATGTCATAGAAATATTTGCAGTTTAGAGAGAACTACATCCAAATAGGATGGATGGATGGATGGACTGAAAGAGAGAGAGATAAGCCCTAAGGACCACCACACTAATCTGGATAACTGGTTGGTTGTGTGTCTTCAAGTCATTTCTGTTTTATGACTTTCTGCTTTATGACAACCCTAAGGCAAACAGGGTTCTCAGCAAGAATTGCTCACAGACGGGTTGCTATTGCCTTCCTCTGAGGGTGAGAGAGCATGACTTGTTCAAGGTCACCAAATGGGTTTCCATGACTGAGTGGGGATTCAAACCCTGGTCTACAGAGCAATAGTCCAACACTCAAACTGCCACACCATGCTGATTCTCTAATTTGGATAACAGACATTTAAAATAATTGGAAATGCTCTTTTCATTGAATCAAAACCTTGCAAGTCATTTCAAAGGCTATCTAGTCCAATCTACTGCAGGAATCTACTGCCAAAGTTCCCCTCAAACTGGTGATCTAACTTCTGTTTTAAAATCTCAGATAAGAAGATTTCTGACTACCTCTTTTGAGGTAGTCTGTTCCATTGTCAAACCACTTTTACTGTCATATAAGATTTGTTTATGTCATTCTTCACTAGAAACAGTGGAGTATCATAATTTACACATATTATATCAGAAATACACTTTTTGTTATAGAATTGAAAAAAAAAACCAGCTTATATATTTGATACATGGGGCATAAATACTCTAAAAGTACCAGATGCTGTCCAATCTTGGAACCTAAGCAAGGTCAGGCCTGGTTAGTATTTGGGTGTGGGAGACCACCTATGAGTACCAGGTGCTATAGGCTATATTTCAGAGGAAAGAACTGGCAAAACCACCTCTGAGTATTCCTTGCCTAAGAAAATCCTAGGAAATTCAGGGGGTCACCATAAATCAATAGATGACTTGAAGGAACATACACACATATATATTTGATCCTGTTCAAGCCTCTATAAAAAGATAACTATAACAAAGTAATTCAGATTGTAGTTATAAAACAATCTACAGTTGCATTGACCTTTGCAATACGTACCTTGAGGATTAAAGAATCCAGTCATCCAAAATACATTTGGCCTGGCTTCAAATATCCAGGTGCGAAACTGGTTATTTCTCTAAAAGTTCAGTAAACCAGAATCCCAGTGTGGAAGAATCCCAAGACACACGTTTCCAAATTTGAGGAATCCGAGCATCATACATGTTATCAAGTGCATCCCTTAAATTCTGAACAAATCGAAAACAAAATATGGATTTGTGTCAGGGCCTGCTAATTTCAAAGTGAATATTCCACATAATGTCTTCGATTACCTCACTCATAATAATAGTTCCTTCTATGGCAAGCTTGAGGTCATTGAGACTGGTTCGGACAATTTTGATAACCTTTTGCATCCGGTCAATTTCTTGACGAAGAAAGATGTTCATAGAATTAAGATGGCCCATTTTAATCAAGCGAGCTTTCACCTAAAAATTAAGTTCAAGGGTATCAACAGGAGCAAGTCAGTTAAGAAAGCATGTAGAATAGCACTAGCAAAACAATTCTATTTTTCATTTGCAAAAATAGGAACTTCCCATTTATAATTTGGGTGGTGGAAGGCCTCAAAACAAGTTTAGAGGTGGCAAAGCATTTATTGTTGTCAAATCATCTCACTCCCTGTTGAAAGCAAAACAAGGTGCTGTATGACATCATGGGAAAAAGGCAAGCACTGGCTTAGCAACATTGATGCTTCCTCCACTGATCATAGGCCCTTTCCGCACCGGGCTATTAAAACGGCGCAGAGCGACCTCTGATGGAGGTCTTCTGCACAGTGGAGTGGATTGGGTCGGACTACTTTTCATAGTTCTGCACCTCAGTCCACTCCGGAGCAACTGGAACTGGTCGCACAGCGTGCTTTTTAAAAACCTCTTTTAAGAGGTTTTTCAAAAGCACGGAGCGTGCGACCCGTGTCGCTCTGTTGCTGCGCTCCGGTGCAGATTTGCAGGTGCGCACTTGTGCGTGCCTGCAGATCTGCCGGGGGTGGACTTTAGGCTGGTGAGCTTCTCAGGGTTGGTGGAGAGCCTCCACCAACCAGAAGGCGCCATTTTGGACACCGGAGCAGTGCGGAGTGACGAGCTCGCACTGCTACTCGCCCCGACAGACTCGATCGGACGGAGAAGAAATCCGGTGAGTCCTGTTTCTGCCTGATTCACACCCCACGTGTGGAAAGGGCCAGAGTTTGGGAACTACATCTAGCTACTCATCCTTGAATACCCCTGGAAGTTATGACAGAAAAATTGGTTGCAGATCTGTTCCTGGACAAAATTTAAAGAGCTAGATATGATGTAGAGAGCCCTAGAACAGCATAAGACTCAAGTCCTTAGAACACTGTTTTTTCCCATAGAAACATAGGAGAGTGCTGAGATCTCCCAAGGACATGCTTTTCTCTGTCCTCAATCTAATGGGCAGTTTGTGGGAATTGTAGAAAGAGTGTTCTCAGTGGCTTTGTGTGGACTAGAACTCCCTATTGTAATATGTTTGTCTAGTACCCTCACAGATGCTTTCCACAGGTGAGCAAACCCTTTTTATTCATAGAGCTCATTTATTTTCTCTGCTGCTTTGTGCTTTAATGTGTATTTTATTTCTTAATGATGTTTTCACCAGCTGCTAGTTTTATGTACTCATATTTGATTTTTAGACAATGTTATATTGTTTGCTATGTTACTTTTTTAATTATAGTTTTTACTATTGTTTGTTGCCTTGGACACATTTTATGGAAAAGTGAGTTACAAATGTAATAAATAAACAAATAAAACAACCACTAAGAAGCAAGTTTATGTACGTTGCTTGCATATCATCTTAAAATTAATGTCCTCAAGGAAAATCTATGCATATGCAGGTGACTTTTAGTGAGTCAAATCATTGGTTCATCTAGCTCAGTATTTTTACACTGACTTTCAATGGCTCTGCAAAGTCCCAAGCAGAGACTTACAATATTTTCTCCTAAAGATATCAGGAATTGAACCTGAGATCTTCTTCATGTAAAACATGTGCCCCACCATGGAGCTGTCACCTTTGTCTTGCACCTACAAAGAGATGCCTATAGCTCATATTCAGTTTACAACTATATGAATCCCTCCCCCCTCCATGTTACACTGGAAGGACTAAAAGCAGATACATGGTACAATATACTTGTGCATCTATGGCCCTTTCTGCACTTTACCTTTTTCTGAAGCCAAAGCATGCGGATCCAGGGAAAGCCTCTCCTGAAAGGGGAGCACTTCTGTTGTGCTCCCCTCCGCACCAGTTGCCTGCTAGACAGGAGGAAGCATGATGGCTCTGCCCCTCCCTTCCACAGCACAGTTTTCCAGGCTGCACTGGGGGAGGAAAAGCAGCCATTGAGCTTCCTGCCATTCTGCACATCATGTAAGTGTGGGAGGGAGGCAGGAGGACTGCGCAATCATGTGTCATTGATGGGAGAAACCCGTTAATTATTTAATTCGCAATTGAGATGGGTGGCCATGGGATTGTGTCAGGATCACAATGATATCATGCAGAACTGTTGTCGTGATCCGATGGCGATCCCATGGCTGTTGCTGGTTGGGGTGGTGTGCAAAAAGGGCCTATGTCAGTGCTAACTGTAATATCAGAAGGGAACCTTAGCACAAATCTGAGCCTAACACTGCTCTAACTGCTAGCTAAACTTTAAAACCTCATCTTAAATCATATATCCTTTAGGCAGACTACCAAACTAGGCAAAATAGCTGACATAAACCATTATAAAACAAAAGCAACATAATCTATACAAAAAGTGTGCCAGTCAAAACCACTCAGCTGATCAGAAATACAAAGACACCCAGTCTAGGCACCAGTGATATAAATGGTATGATGTCATGAGCTGCTGACAAAACAGTCACAGATTTTTTTTGGAGAATGAACATCAAAAGAAAGGGAGAAAGGAAATCAGGAAGTGGACAAGTGATAAATTCCTTGGGAAAATTCATGGAAGAGATTCATCCAGTAAAAAAAATCTGGAAATAACAGAAGAAATGTCCCAAGTCCTCCTGAGCACACACACTCACTCACACATAAAAAAACTACCCAAAAATGTGTAAGGCAAAAAACATTTACTGACATCAATGATACTTCCAAGCATATCTCTCTGTCAAAATGTGAAGCCCTGATGTGCTGCTATAGTATTATTTCAAGGTAATGATGTACATTTTTATGTATTTATCTAAGACAGTATGTAAGAAAATGTTTGTAGGCATATGGTGGGAAGTTGTGAGAATAAAATCCATAAGTTATTGTGAAGTTATTTAAGAACTAATTCCAGAAACTTCTCTTTTGAATTTTTATCTCTATCACAGAACTGAAGCATCTTATTTTAGAACACTTCAGTGTTCCAATGAGGTTGAAAAAAATAATCAATGGCGAATCAAACTCACAAAGAATTGCTATACTACTTCCATTTATTTCACTGGAGACTTACTAAGTGTAGCTCACATTGGATTGTAACCTAAATCAGTAGACTTTATGATCATCTAATTACAGCTATATAGAGAGAATAGATATCTTGTTAGTGGAAGAGAATGCGATTACTGTATTCTTATGGTTTACTTAAGATTTGTAAATGATTCACTAGACAACGTATGTATTAAATTCTGAGAAATAAATACTGCAAATTATGTGAAATAGAGTAGTATTGTATGTGCTTCACTTAACAAATTCTTTATGGATGTTTTAGCAAGGAGAAATTACAACTTTAATATCAGTATTATTCTTCTATGTTACTTCTAGATGAATCTTTTAACTTGCTTTTTCATTGCCCTTGAAGAACCCATTTGATTTTTAAATGGCAGCAAAGATGTCCCAATGTTTGCAGCATCTTGACTATAAAAAGAGAGAATTATTCACTAATACACATAGTTGTTTGAAGTTATTATAATCTGGGGATTCACATGACCTTTGATGTGATATATAGATTCAAGGGAGCAATTCTCATTGGTAACTGATTAGCTAATAATTTTTCCTTAAGGTACAGCCATTAGACACAAATCCAGCCAAATTCCTTTTCTAACATCATTAAGAACCTTAAATTTTTTCTTTATGGAGGACTGAGTATTCCCAGTAACCGAATATTCATAGCTAAACTGAAGCAAAGAGAATGCATTTCATAGATATAATCCCCATCTCAAAAACTAGATCCATATTTGTTCCACTTTTGATGGCTGATGTAACTGACTGCAAAACAAGATAACCAAATTCATTAAGTCAAAGTAAGGACAAATCTGATTTGATTTCATGATATTTGATTTTGTTTTACAGCTGTATGATCAAATATCTTCACAGTGATCCCTGCTTGCCTGAGATCATCTTTGAAAAATGTTGCCCAGAATCCAGATACAACAGTTACAAATGTGTAACCTAGAGTTATATGTCCATAACAAGTTCATATTCATGATCTCTACATACTTACTGCTTTAGGGAATACATGGTGACTATGAAAGTCTCCTCCACTTCCCATTTATTGGAAAGCAGCTGCTGTGACTGATGTGGGTATATTCCCCTGTTTATCAGGAAGCAGGTGAACAACATTCCCACCCACCCTTCATGTGACCAATCTTTAGTTCCAGGAGCATTGTGATAGGAACCAACTTCTGCCTATTTCAGAGGAGATTACTTACAGGAGGAAGTGGAAATGTCAGTTAGGTACTTCCAAACTGGCAGGGAACAGACCTCCATCTATCACAGTGACTTCTGTCTGATAAATGGGGATTTGTGGGGTCGGACTGGGAGACACTATATAGCTATGTAACTACAGTGGTTTCAAAGCTAAGTAGCTGATAGACAATTCAAGTTCTTGTTTTCAATAAAATCAACCCAACGGCACCAACTGGGGAAAGAAGCATCTATGAACAAGGAGCAAACAGGATTCTTAAAACATCAAACCCAGTGGGTTCATGAAACATTTCTTTTCCAACATGTTCCACTTTGCCTATTGTGCATGAAAATTCAGATCAACCATAAGAATGTTATCCCAGTTCTAATATTCTACTTTTTTATAGAGCAGAAAAAAGGAATGGAAGGGAAGAAAATCATTGCCGAAGCACAGCAGTCACTGCCAAGTTTGAAATAAGTAATAAATCCTTGGGAATCAGCAAACAACAGTTGGTAATTTAGGAGAGTAGCTCTCTGGAACAATTGTTCTGCTGAGGATATTGTAGGGTTCAGGAATGTATAATGCCTACCTACTTGCACTCAGACCATTTCCGTACTATACTATTATAGTGGTATTATTCCACTTTCAACACCCTGTGGAATTCTGGGGTTCGTAGTTATAGTTCTTTGGCTGAGAATTCTACCAAAGAATTTGCACCCTAAAGTGCAAATCCTATAATTCCATAGGATGTTGAAAGTGGAATAATAGCACTATAACATTGTAGTGCTGAAATGGCCTCAGTCTCTTGTCAAAAGCTTTACTGAAAGCATTTTTAAAAACCCCTTAAAATATAGGTTCCAATGGAAATGTTGAAGAATTCAGAATCTAAACAGAATTGTTGTTAGACTGTTAGGGAAAACTATAAATGGCAATTCTTCAATCTAAAGTAATCTAGAGTAGGCATTCACCAATGCCACACCTCTTAAGGTATGTAATAAGAGTGTTAATTTGAGCTGGAGCTTGGAGAGTAAGAGCCAACAAGCTACTAGCCTAAAACCTGATGAGGCAAGAACAGAAAAGACCACACTCTTGTTATTTATATCAAACTTAGCTAGCCAATGGTTTTCATTCTGACTGCCATTTGCTGAGGTCAGTGCTGTCTATACCTTTTCTCATCTGTGAAAAGAAAGCTGATGTACAAGGACACAGTTCCAGATAGCTTATTAGGGCAAAACCTAGCCTCAGAGTAGATTTTGTTTCATTCCAACCTCTGAAGTCCCCAACACCTGTTTAGTTATTGAAGTTAGACTGGAAGAAGTAATTAGGATTTAGTTATGGGTGCAACATCATATATGAGCCAATGCAGTGTATCAGGTATCCATTTTTAGCCAGGGGAACTGAAGGCCACTATGCAGCGTGGCACTAATCTACCTTAATGGGGATGCTATGAAGTACCCTTACTATCTGGGCACATAATGTACCCTAAGAACCTGGGGACATAATGATGTTACTGTAGTTTCTAGCCCAGGCCTGTGGTATATTAGGTATCATTTGATATCAAGAATTTGGCCATCACAAACCGTTCCTCTACACGTGCTTGCGAAGCCCCTGGACAAACACACACACGGGCATGGCTGAAAATAGCTGAACAATACAAAATGAATCCAGGCAGGCCTCTTGCATTGCTTAGCTTGTGCTCTTGCTAATTCCCATTCCCCATTATTTGGAGCACAGTGAGGTGTTCCTCACGGGACCCCAGAAATCAGGGTAACAATGATCTCATCTTAAGGAACAAGTTCTTGATTTTACATTTTGTTAAGTTATTTAGGATTAAACCACATTAAACCACATTAAGATTCCCAGTTTGGAGCCAATGGGAAATGATGGTTAAACAAAGTATGATGTATGTGAGTAAGAGAGGAAGATCAGGGGGATAACTTCTTATACACCTTATATGGATGGTTCAACTGCAAATCATTCCACTGAGCATGAAAAATTGGAAGCACCTGAAGAAACCAGGGTGGCTGGAGAGAAATGACATGTAGTGTGCTGTATGGCTACATCCTTTGCATTGAGTTGTTTGCAATCAAAATGGTTGGGATAAAAGAGTAGAAGAAGCGTTCATCAAATTTTAAGGCAAATTACATTTTTTAAAAGTAGCTAATACTTTTAGAGGATAGAACAGATTTAAGATTATCTTTAAATGATGGAAAGCTAGGCCAAAAGAAAGGCTTTTAAACCCAGGCTGCAGTTACGGACTTCCTACATTAAGACCAAGTTGGATTACATGGTCTTTGAGGTGTCTTCCAACTCTACAAGGAAAGAATGATACTCTCCAGTTTGTCATGACCATGATTTATTACTTATTATATCTAAACTGTCTTATTATGTCCTAGAGACAATAATGAGTAGCAGCAGATTTGCCATTTAGCATTCTATCATGTGTGCCAACCCTATTTTCTTTCTGTCACGTGCCTTCAAGTTGACTCCAGTTTATGGTGACCCTATTTTATGAGTTTTTTGGTGAGATTTACTCAGAGGATATTTGCCATAGCACTCCTCTGACGCTGAGAGAGTGTGACTTGCTCAAGATCACCTAGTAGGTTTCTATGGCTAATTAAGGGCCTGAACCTCAGTTTCCTGGAGTCCTAAACCAACACTCAAATCACTATACCACTATTGCTAGCTACTAACTTTCTGTATTCCCTTCAAAAGGAAAATTGTAACTCCTGAAATTTCTAATCTGGTAAAGCTCTGACACATAATCCTCCACCATGGCAGTCTTCAGCTTTCCTTTCATTTAACAGCAACAGACCCCCCCTTTAAGAACAATTACCCTTCGCAAACACATGCAGTGATTGAGATGAATGCTATTTCCATCAATTTAGCATGCTTTGCACTCTCATGTCCAAGTTTCCAAATGACCTGGAAGCTGCAGCTGACGGAAAAATCTGCCTACAACAAGTTAGTCTTTCTATGTCTGTATCATCTGGGGGGAAATCTCATATGCTATTAGATCATTCACCTCATGGGGTATGTAATCAGGAGGCAGCTTCTCAAGCATATCTTCAGCTAATCGATACACAATGGCCTCTCGGGTTTCTCCTACTCCACCTCCACTTTCCTTTGGCTGAATGTTGGTAATTGTGTTCAGAACATCTGCTGCTGTGTTGCTTTGATATCTAAGAAGAATTTAAATAATACTCAACAGTTCAGAATTCATGAGAACAATACATTGTCAGATAAAATATGTACACAATGAAAGTCAAGATCAGATCATATTATACTGGGAGTGGGAACTCAAATGCCCTGAATGTGAGCTTCTTCTGAATCTCAAATGCTCCTCCACTCTCACACTGCAGAAAAAAGAGAGATAAATATCCACAAGTGATATAGAAAATTTGTTTCATTTTTATAAAATGGGTCAGTTCAGCTTAAAGCTTTATAGTTCTTTGTTAGGGGTATTTTCATTTTACAACTGTTTCTAGAATCAACAGCTTTTTTTCCTTCACTGTCTCTTGAGGTTTACACCAAGAGTGGGAGATTGGACTTACCGTGAAGATTCATTCTGAGATGGCAGGAGAAGGAATCCACTATGGTTGGGTTAATCCCTGTGTGCCAACCAGTTGAAGTAGGAGTCTGCATTATTTTCAGTTGAGGTAGTTAGGACCCCTCCCTTTCCTGACAATTTTATTATCTAGCCGTACATAACCATGCCCATCTAACTAAATTTTTTTAATTTAACGTGGACATGGATTGACTGCCTCCTGGAAAATAAAATGATTTCAATAACGTCTGTAGAATAGTCCTGCAATTCTAACAACTTCCTTTCAAGATCCAGGCCATCATATTCAGTCACTGCAAATTTGGATGATGCACTGGCCCTTAACTAAGCAGATCTTTCTGAATCAGCAATTTCCATGGCTTTCCCACCAATATGTGTTTCAGAAGGGAAATCCGCAGTCTCCTGGGTGAATGTGGTGCTATTAGAACCATCTCTGCCTCCTGCTGCTGTCTGTTGAGGAGCACTTTTTGCAGAATCTATACTGCAGTAAATACATAATATTGCCCTTTTGCCCACAGTATTGACAGAGCATCTGTTGCTTATCCATACTTGCTTCCACCTATCAAAACAAAAATCTTTTTAGTCTGGCTGGTATTCTTGACTGAGGCAAATAAGTCTGTTTGAAAAGGCCCTAATTGTCTGTTCAAACACTGAAACATCACATATTTCAGTTTCCGCTCTTCCAAGTGCAAACTTTGTCATCTCAGGTAATCTGCTTTGATGTTCAACTTCTCTTTCAAGTACATTGCTGTTATGGACTTTTAGATTCTTTTCTGTCCAGAAGAACAACATGTCTGACTCCCTTATCAGCACCTTTGAATGTAAGCCACCTTGCTTCACAATGTAAGCTCTTACAATCATGTTGTCTGTCCATATTTGAGCATGACGGCCTCTCACTACTGATGCAAGTTTGAGGAGCACCAGGTATACCACTCTCAACTCTAGAAATTTTATATAGCACACGCCATCCATTCCAAATCATACACCTTGAATTGTCGTACTCTGGTAATGCTCTCCCCAGCCATTCAAAGCTCACATCCCTTGTCGCCTTCACCAGATGCTCCACTGTTAATGGCGCTCCCTTGTTCAGATTTGAGTCTTTCAGCCACCAGATGATTTCCTTCCACAGATGAAGTGGCAAGGGTTCCAAATAATGCTTTTTCTTCCCAATGTTCTGCTGATGGGTTATCAAAAGATTTTGCAGTCCTCTGCCATGATATCTTCCCCAAGACACTAACTGGGTTAGTTGTACTGGGAACCCAATCACTCCTGCTAGCACTATTATATCTGCCACCTTCAGAAATGTTAACATCTGCTTGATTTTCATTCTTCTCTCTTCAAAGAGATATGTCCAACCAACTTTGGTTTTTATTTGTGCTCCCAAATGTGTAATTAAAGTCATTGGTTCCAAATGGCTCTTCTCGTAATTGACTAAAAAGTCTAAGGCCATTTCTGCACTACACTGTTAGTGCTATTATTCCACTTTCAACATTTTGTGGAATTCTGGGGTTTGTAGTTTACTGAAGCCAAAGAGCTCTTTGGCTGAGAGTTCAAAATGCCCCTTCCTAAACTGCAAACCCCAGGATTCCATGGGATGTTGAAAGTGGAATAATAGCACTATAACAGTGTAGTGCGGAAATGGCCTAAGTCTTCCAATGTTTGAATGGTCAACTGTAAATCCTGTAAGACCTTCACCTGCAAACTCACCTTCACAAGGATGTTGTTGAGGTACAGATAAAGATGTACCCCTCCCTGTCTCAAAAATTCCACCAAGGGTATCAGAATTTTTGTAAGCACCCTTAGAGCTGACGCCAACCTAAAAGGCAGAGTTTTGAAGTGAAAGTGCCTGTTTATATACTGAAACCTTATGTACTTTCTGTCTGATTGTATCATTGGAAAATGAAGATATGCCTCCCTCAAAACTATCAAGGCAATCCAATCTCCAACTCTTAAATTCTCCTTTATTGTCTGTAATGTCTTCATCTTGAACCTCAGGTACCTCACAAATCTATTTAGATACCTGAGGACAGGATGACAGGTCCCATTGCTCTTGGGCAAGGTGAAGAATGTGCAGTAAAATGCTGAGAACCACTGATCCTCTGGAACTTCCTCCATTGCTCCTATGCCTACTAAGTGAGCTACTTCATTCAGAACTATCTTCTTTTTCTTGACATCCTTTGCTACCTGTGAGGAGATATATCTGCTTTTTGGCACTCTGCTGAACCATATTTTACAACCTGGCATTATCACTTGGATCATGCATTGATCTGTTGATATCTGAGGCCAACAAATACCAAAAACCAAAAGTCTTCCCCCATAGTTGTTATACTTTTGTCAATACTGGGACCTCCCCCTTCTCGAGGTAGATACACCTCCTGTTCCTTGTCTACCAAATAATCCTGATCTGTTAAACTGCCCTTTTAATTTAAAGCACTGTTGCTGCCGATATTATTTGCCTATCATTTCCTCTACCAGTTCAAAAGCAGTAATATCCTCCTTAAAATGGCTTACTTTTCAGCTTTCCGCCCCCCTGCAGATTTGGCATAAGCTGTTTTTTCTCCCTTCTCTCAACCAGTACCTTATCCAAAGCTTGACTTCCAAATAGCAACTCCCTTTGAATGGTACAAAGGCCAATTGTTTCTTGACTTTGGATCTGCAACCCAGTGGTGTAACCACAAGGATCTCCTTGCCACTGCAATTGCATTTATATTTCTGGCAATAAAATCCAGAGTCATAATTACCATTGGGCACATATTCCAATACTCTTCTAACCCTTGATAATGCTGTACCTAAAGAATGAGAATGCACTCGCTTTCCATAATCTCCTGCATCCACATCACTGCTGCTCATGCAAACATGGATGTGGCCACAGATGCCCTTATGGCCAGAGCTGAGTCCTCATGAGTTTTCTTTAACCCAGAATCAGCTCTCCTCTCATCCACTTCTTTTAGCGACACATTTCCTTTTAGAGGAACCAAAGCCCCTGAAATGCAAGCTACTATTGGGCCAACCACAAGTGGGATTTTGAAAAAATCCAATTCCTTCTTTCCAAAAGAATGAAGATTATTTGTATAGCCCAAAAACCTCTGAGCATTCAGTGAAACTTCCCATTCAGACTGGATCAATTCCTTGAATATATCTGGCATAGACATCTCAGTTCCATGGGATTCTTCCTTCCTTCCTTCCTTCCTTCTTTCCTTCCTTCCTTCCTTCCTTCCTTCCTTCCTTCCTTCCTTCCTTCCTTTTAAATTACAAATGCAACCTTACTCTCCCTTTCTTTCTCCTCTGTACTTTGTCCTGTCCAATCTGTAGCACTCTCCTTAATATATTCCTAAATCCTTCTACTTGAAACAGTCTATTATCATCTACCTCTCTATCCGCTTCCTCTTCAGAAGCATTCTCACTGTCCTCCACATCTATCTACAAATCATCTTGCCATCCATCATCAAATAGATCTCTCTGCAATTCATTGTGCTTGGTTTTCTTTGGTCTCCTTGGGCTTTCACCCTTTCCTTCCTCTCTTGAATCTGTATATGCATTCAATTTCCCTTCTCTTCCAAAACCACTCTTCCTCAGTTACTTCCTCACTTTGACTTTCTTCCACTTTGCTGTTTTATGTTTTCCTCATTCTCTCTCACATTTAATAAATTAGACATTGAGGATGAATTCATTCTGTTCAGATTCACAGTGCAAATATTCTTCTGGCAATTCATTGTATTTTGCAATGGATTTAAATTCATTGTGCACAAATTTCCGTAGTCGTTACACTGATTTTTTTTGAAGTCGGAAACACCGCATTTAATTCATTCAAAATGGCTTGCTTAATTAAGATTTGGAATTCCTTTATCTTGGCAGAATTGATATTATGACCTGAAATATTCATGCCCATATTGCCTGCTTCCCAGTTTCTAAGCACACTTTTCTGGTTGCCACCACCTATAGGTTGCTACCTCTCTTTCTTTATTTGAGACATCTTAGGCATATCTTTAAACATCCCTTTTAAGTACTGCATAAACTCTGGGGTCATATTCACCACTGGGGAACAAATGCCACCCATCTTACTCCTCATTCTGCTCTCTGTGCCCATCTTGAAATAGTGCTGGGGGAAGAGGAGGTCTCAGTATGCTTGTGCTGGGGAGCTACATTCTAACACAGCCCCTACCTTTGTTTCTGGCTGAAGTTCTAAGCATGCTCTAATGGTGGAGCTTCACTCCCCAGTAGCCCCTCCCATCTCCTTAGAAGCATGGGATTCAAGATGGCAGCCCAAAGTGATCCTTAGAGACTTAATAGCTCCAAATATGCCCTTTTCCCACTTAGAAGCCATCCCAGGATCCACTTTTGAGATGATATCCCCCTTTTATTTCTTTTTTGGTTTTTGCAGCAATGCTGCTGCCATTTCTGCCTTACCGCTTTCTTCTGTCTCCATACCTTCAGGATGCTTGCTGCCAAACAAAGCTCTTAATTGTCATTCTCACTGGAGGATAGGAAAATTCACCATAATTCCTCCTTCCTCTCCTCCTCAGAGACTTATGGGTTGGCAGCCATCTAAGAGGGTGTACTTTTCGTTTCTTTTCCTGTTTATCAACTTCAGAGCCTCATGGATTGGCAGGCATCTGAGTTGTCAAGGATTTAATTTTGTCTTTCTTTTTTTTCCTAGAGCCCCATGGGTTGGCAGGCATCTTGGAAATTATTTCTTTAGGTAAATCAGGTGCTTTCCTGTTGCCTTCTACTCTGTTCTTCTCATCTCTTGCTTTCTTTTCCATATTTCTATCCTTATTATGCTAGTTGTCAGAGAAGGGAAAAAACCCTACTGGTTTTTCTGGCAGGATAGAAAAAACTGTCAGGGAAGGGAAGGGAAGGGATCCTAACTGCCTCAACTGTAAACAACATGGACTCCTGACTGTACTGGGTGGCATGTAGGGATTAATCTAATCACAGTGGATTACTCCTTCATGACATCTCAAGAATACTTCATCTGTCTGGAAGCTTAAAGACCCTCCCTAGTGTGTGAAAAAGGGTAAAAGGGGAGTCTGTAAGCCCAAAGCCATGCTAAGCCATCATATAGTACTTGATGAATGAACCAAGGTAAGTTTAAGGTTCACATATTCTCTACGTATCTAAGAAGAAGCTTTTTGGTTCTGCAGTAAGTTAAACAGAATTTCTATCAAAACCAGGAATTGTGGTTAACAGTAACTATAGTCTGCTTGGACAAATAATAAACTAGAGTTCAAAGATGGCTTGTTTTTGGATTGATGATATTTAGTATTAAATCACAATGGCTGATTTGGATTAAATGGAAATTAGTTGTAAAGTTAAGCAAAAGCTTTGTAATTATTCGTCTTGCTCACATTGAAATGGGAGAGAAAAACACAGGTGAACATTTTTAATAGAAAATGTTATGATATTTGTCCAGCACATTCTGGAATGGCAAAGACATTTCCAATCCGTCTTTTTCAGGCATCTTTAAGGAAGCACACCAGTTTCTACAGATGGCATTGCAGTCCCCAGTCCACCATCTCTCTACTTCCGATGCTTCTACTGGTAAGGAGCACAATCTTTATTATAGAATCTGATTATTCATGAAAAGACTTGATAGTTCTTGCCCCTAGATTAGTATCTGAAGAACAATGTGTTTCCAAAGGATATAAAGTTGTTTATCTCTGATTTAAATTATCATTTTTAAGTTTTGGAGTTTCTGAAGTCCTCATCATTTTCATTATTTTATTTTTGATAGTAGCTTATCACTCCCAGGCTAGTATTTTTTAAAAAGGGCAGGCTACAGCATCATGGCAGGTTATAGCACTATATATTAACTGATAATCTCTTTGAAAATAGTAAGAAACGACTTCTGGTGGAGGCGACATGGCTACAGGTCGGAACTCACGGTGCTAATGAATTCTGAAGACCCGGTGGGGTTGGTATCTCCTTTTAAAATCTGTAATTTGAGGAGATAATGACCCCTTGGTAAAGGGGGACATGGAGAAGACTTGAAGGGGATCCGAAAATCAGCTGAAGTGTCCAGGAGTTGTGAGAGAGAGGTGACCTGTTCACGGAAAGAGCTGATGGATCACGGAGTCGCCATTACCACACTGGGCTGCCTTCACAGGCAAAGCTGCGTCACCACCGTTTTGTTTTTTTTCTCCATTTGGACTGGTAAGGATTAAAAAGGATATTATTATCAGCTGGGGTAAGTGAAATCCGGACAGATCTTTATTGAGAGAACATAATAATAAAAACCCTGATCTACGAAAAATCTACGTGTTCCGTGGCTTCAGATTCCCAGACAAAACAGGAAAAAAGAACACTTGAACGCACAGTTGTTTTTGTCTTTTTTTCTTTTTCTTGATCTCCTGCATTTTGCTTGTCTTAAGTATTAGTTCATTATCGCTGGGACATTCAGTAGAAAAGTAGAAAGAACTTTATATTATATTACAAATCACGAATATAAAATTACGGATATAAAAGATGCTGGTCATTTTCTATTTCGAAGGAAAGCAGAAAAGGGACGTAAGACTGTGACGGATTAACCATGAGGAATTAATAATCAATTTATTAAATTTATTATACAACAAAATTGGATGTAAGGACACAAGAATAGAGACAAGTCATTAAGAAAAATATAAAGAGGAGTTGATATGATCAGAAAGGAATAACAGAGGAAACTAACATGAGTTTGGAGCAAGGGACGATTGCAACAACAGTTCGTGTCGGAAGGAGCGGCGGTTGGAAGAAGGATGGCAGGAACGGTGGCAGGAGATTGAAACAAAATATATAAAGGGAAACAAAGTTAAAATAAAGATAGAACTTAATAAATACAGTGTAACAGATTGGGGGGACCTTTATGAAGGCAAATTGTGTGGCTGCCTGATCACTATGTCTCAAGTTAAATATTGGAAAGGAAAACAAATTTAAGCCGGGTGGGGGGAATCATTGTTATAAGTGCGAAAATAATAGTTTATAAAGGTGATACATTATTGGATATTTGTTTATATTCACAGAAGAGAAATGTGATAAAATTATTGTGTTAACAGAGTGTTAATATTTTAAAGTGACTTAAAGAATTTTTGTGGAAGAATACAATTAAGACAGTAACAGAGATTATTACTAGAAATACTGGAAACTTGATTTGATTACTCTATTTGAGAGTTGCTCTTAAAAACTTTACTTGGCTGGTATTTTGGCTCTGGCTGTTAAACTAGTTTGAGACAGTAGAAAGAGAATTGCTGCACTTCTGATGAGGGAAAGAAACAGCTGCCTAAAACATATTCAAGGTTATTTCTAAGAAAACAACTCAAAGACATTTCTTGTAAAGAACATTAGACAGATAAGAGTTATTGGTACGAGAGAGAAAGGGTAAAGAAAGAAAAGAAGCAGAAAGCATTAGAATAAAAGGTATTGGAATAAAGAAAGAACAGTAGAATAAAAGGCAGATAATATTGTTTACGTATCATAAAAGAAGCTAAAATAAGTTAATTTGGGAGTTACTGTTTTTAAATAATTTAATAGATTAAGGAGTAAAAAAATTAATAAAGAACAAAGGTAAACAAGATGATGGCAGCAGGCAAAAGGAAAGCAGGGATGGGAGCACAAACACAAATACAAACACTGTTTCAAAGAAGAGATTCAACAGAAATCAAGATGCCATCCGCTGAGACAAAGACACTGACAATGGAAAAACAGAGTATGACACAGAGTGCTGGACTTGACATAACTGAAGAAATAAGGAAATTAACTATGACATTCAAGAATGAAAGGAGGGAAACAAGAACAGAAATGAAACAAATGACAACAGAGATAAAAACAGATCTTAAGAAAGAATTAGAGATGTTCAGTAACAAACTGGACAATATTTCAAAAGAGCTAAAACATGTGAATGAAAAAGTCAAAGAAGTAGAAAAAGGAACAACAAGGATGGAAACACAGATAATGAAAATGGAAGAAAGGACGGAACAATTAGAAAGGACAATGTTACTAACAGATATAAAGAACAGAAATAAAGCAATTAAAATAAGAGGATTAAGAGAATCTCCACAGGAAGACTTATATGAAAGATTAACACAACCACTGGCACAATTTATAGGATGGGCACCAGAACAACTAGATTTGGAACTGGATGGGATTTTCAGGGTCAATTCAGCGGTTGCAAAATGGAGGAATATTCCACGAGACATTGTGGTTTATTTCCTGAGGGAAAGAGTGAAAGATGTGGTCCTTCAACAAAGCTATATAAAAAAATTAGTGGTGGATGGAACCGAGTTGAAAATGTATAAAGATGTACATCCAGCATTACTGAAAAGAAAAAGAGAATATAGTTTTGTGACACAAGTTTTGAGAAATCAAGGGATAAGATATTCATGGGAAAGGACTGAGGGTATCTCCTTTATTTGGAAACAGAATAAATTTGTGTTGAATTCAATTATGAAAGCAAGAGATTTTTGGAAAAAATATAAGGAAGAATTGAATAAAACGGATGATGAAACATAAGAACAACAAGAAGAAATGATTAAGGATACTTTACAAACACTACAGAGATCTGAGATAGATCAAGGAAAACAAGAAATAAAGGGGAAGCCCACAGAACGGGAGGAGGAAGAATCAGAACTGGAACAGGAAGAAGAAGTTGAGGAAGAGGAGGAAGGAGGAGAAGAATCAAATTCCATACAAGACTTAGAATTAGAAGAAGAGACTGAATAGTAAATATCACATTATATAAAACATAAAATGAAATTGAGAATACTTTCCTGGAATGTCTGGGGTATAAACTTCCCCCATAAAAGAAAATGTATCTTTCATCAATTAGAGAAATTAAACTTAAACACAATTGCCTTACAAGAAACCCATATTAAAAATAAAGATTTAAAATATATTAAGACCCCCAAATTAGGTCAAATCTTTTCATCCTCATTAGATAAGAAAAAAAGGAGTAACTATTTTCATAAATAATAAATATGAGGCAAAACAAATTTTTAATGATAACTTAGGGCATTGTACAGCAGTTGAATTAAATACTATGGATTTAAAATTATTTATTGTAGCAGTATATGGACCACTAGAAAAGCAAAGCAAATTCCACCAAAAATTATTAGAAAGATTATTGGATTTAGATAATTATAAAATGATTCTAATGGGAGACTGGAATGGGGTATTGAATCCGATTCTGGATAGATGTAATAAGAATAAAAAGAAGATAAGCAAAAATAATCAAGGGAAACTCCTTAAATCTTTTTCTGAATTACTGAAACATATATCTTTAGTTGAAGTTTGGAGACATATAAAGAGTGAAAAAGAAGAAAATACTTATTTCTCCGAGCATCATAAAACATGGCCTAGAATAGACATGTTTTTCATTTCAGCGGATATTTTAAAAAATATAGTGAAAATGGAGATTCTCCCTAAAACAGTCTCAGATCATTGCCCCATACTACTGACAATTCAACAAGGTAAGAAAAGCTTTAATTGGAGAATGAATGATAAATTATTAAAAAATGAATTAGTAGTAGATAAAGCAAAAACAGAATTAAAGAACTTCTTGGAGATTAATTTAGATAAGGAGCAAACAGTGCAAACAGTATGGGAAACAAGTAAAGCAGTAATGAGGGGGTTCTTTATAAATCAACAAGCCTGGTTAAGAAAATGCAGGGAAAAAAAGGAAATAAGAATACAAAAGAAATTGCAAGAAAAAGAAAATGAACTTAAAAAAATTCACAAGATTCTAAAATACAAAATGAAATAAAAATACTAAAGAAACAATTATTATTATTGATAACTAATGAAATAGAAAGCAAAATGAAATTCACAAAGCAGAGACAATTTGAATATGCGAACAAACCGGGCAGATGGCTCTCTTATAGATTAAAAAAAGAAAAGGAAAAACATAATATTAAAGGTATAAGAGAAGATCAAAATTTCTATTATGAACAAACAAAGATTAAAAATATTTTTGTTAATTATTTTGAGGAGCTGTTTAAACAAAGATAACATACACAAGAACAAAAAAACAAGATGATGAATTATTTAGAACAAACGGAAATCACTCGACTTTCAGAGAGCCAAAGAGAAGATCTGGACAAATCGATAACACCACAGGAAGTCATGAATGCGATTAAGAAATTGAAAACAGAGAAAGCTCCTGGCCCAGATGGTTTCACGGTGTCATACTATAAAATTTTTCAAGAACTCCTTACACTTGTATTAGTGCAAGTACTAAACTCAACTAAGCATCAAAAATTTCCAAATTCACGGAAAGAATCAAACATCACCTTGATACCTAAAGAGGGGAAAGATATATTGGATAAAAGAAATTACAGACCGATTTCCTTATTAAACATAGATTATAAAATTTTTGCTTTAATTCTAGCAGATCGGTTAAAGAAAATACTGGAGAGATGGGTGCACGAGGACCAGAATGGTTTTCTTCCCAGAAGATATTTAAAAAATAATATAAGAATAATCTTAGATATAATAGAGTACTATCAGAAACACAATCAGAAGAAATTAGCTTTAATATTTCTAGACACAGAAGTAGCGTTTGATAACGTAAGCTGGCCCTTTATGTTCAAAACAATGTATAAGATGGGAATGAGAGATAGATTTATGGATTGGATAAGAGCAATTTATAATGACCAAAAGGCATGTTTAATTATAAATGGGGAGAAAACAAAACAATTTGAGATACATAGAGGTACATGACAGGGATGCCCATTTTCACCCTTACTTTTTATAATATGCTTGGAAACTCTGAATAATAATATAAGGAATAACACTGCAATCAGAGGTACAAAAATAAGAAAACAGGAATTTAAAATACAAGCATATGCAGATGATTTGGTGATAATTTTAGAAGACCCTTTAAACAGTATCAAAGTAATCACAGAATCACTGAAACAATTCGGTGAAGTAGCAGGTTTTAAAATTAATAAGGAGAAATCATTGATGATAACTAAAAATATTGCACAAAAGCAAGAATTTGATTTAACAGAAATTTCAGGATTTAAAATAACCAAAAAGGTAAGATATTTAGGGATAATAATAATGAAAAATAATTCAGAGCTGTTTGCTAATACAGTAGAGTCCTGGTTATCCGACCTGTGGTTATCCGACGTCCGGATTAACCAACGTCGCGGCTGCCTGGGGCATGGCTGCAGGCATTTCCACACCCCCAGACATGCCCTGATACGTCCCTTGGCCCGCCCCAACACGCCCCCAACACGCCCCCAAAATGGCAGCCGCCACGGGGCTCCGTGTCATCCGACATTTCAGTTATCTGACCCTGTGCCCGCTGGTTTAGGTTGGATAACCAGGACTCTACTGTAATTATAAAAAAACCTGGAATGAGATAACAAAAGAAATGAGAAAATGGAATAAATTACATCTTTCCTTATTAGGAAGAATATCTGCAATTAAAATGAATGTTTTATCAAAAATGATGTTTCTTTTTCAGAACTTGCCTATAATAATTAATGAGAAACCATTTAAAAATTGGAAGCAGAAATTGAGTAGATTCATTTGGAATGGGAGGAAACCAAGAATTAAAATAAAATATTAAAAAAAAAAAAAAGAGAAAGGAGGATTAAATTTGCCGGATTTAAAACTTTATTATGAAGTGTCCACATTAATGTGGTTAAAAGATTGGATTACCCCGGGTAATTCAAAATTGCTGAATTTAGAAGGATTTAACCTATACTATGGGTGGCATGCATACCTATGGTATGATAAATATAAAAATAATAGTGAGTTTATGGACCATTATATTAGGAAAGCAATTTTAAAAATTTGGTTAGAAGTTAGAGATAAACTATATTTAAAATTGCCTTGTTGGGTTTCACCACATGAGGCTTTTTATAGTTTGGAAAAGATACAAAGGAAAGATTGGATGGCATACAAAGACATACAAAAAAAAGAAGGAGCTAATATAAAATTAAAAAATCGAGAAGAATTAATTAAAGAAGGATATAATTTGCATTGGCTTTTATACAGACAGTTAGTAGAAAAATATAAAATAGATAATAAAAATAAGGGAATATCATTGGAGGAAACTGAATTTGATAAATTGATGCAATCAGGAGTAAAACGCCCTCTAAGTAAAATCTATAGAATGCTCCTAAATTTAGAACTAGAGAAAGAGACAATAAAAGATAATATGATAAAGTGAGCTCAGGATTTAGGATACCCAATAACTTTGCAACAATGGCAGAATGCCTGGAAAATAAATCAAGAATTCACGAGAAGTTATAATTTGAAAGAAAACTTCTTTAAAATGTATTACAGATGGTATTTAATGGCAGTACAAATCTCTAAGATGAATAAGATTAAGAAATCTGCTAAATGTTGGAAATGTCATAAAATTGGATCATTTTATCATAGTTGGTGGCGATGTAATAAGGCAAGAGAATATTGGTCACAAATGTACGAACAAATAATGAAATATTTAAAAATCAGGTTTCCAATATGACCAGAGATATATTTATTAAATATTTTTGATAAGATAGATGTGACTGCAAGAAAAAAACTTATGCTATATGATAAATGCTGTGAGAATCGTATTTGCAAAAAATTGGAAGGATGTGAATATACCATTGTTGAAAGATTGGATAGTTAAAGTATATGAATTTGCTGAAATGGACAAATTGACATTAATGTTAGAAAATAAAACTAACAGTACATTCACACAGGAATGGGAAATTTTGACTCCCTTGTGGAAAGAGAATTGGGGAGACTATGCATTGTTAGGATTGTATGATTAATTTCATTGAGATGTTATACTTCTTCTCATAATTTTCATAATCCATCGAGACGTGATATTTGTTACCTAACATTTATCCAGGTAATATTAAGAAATATTAAGAACATTAAGAACATTAATATTAATATTAAAAAACAAGAAGCAGGGGGACAAAACAGTTTTATGAGATGTGATAGAATAAAAGTAATAAAATAGAGATGTAGGAGTGAAGTATAAGAAAAAAGTGTTCAGAAAGGATTTAAAATAAAAGATATAGTGAGCGATAAGTAACTTGAATAGATTAGAGTGTTTAAACTGTTATAAAGATTATGGGAAAATATATTCATAAAGCAGGATTTAAAGGAAAATATGTGCATTCCACCCAGTGGTGAAAATAAAAGAAGTCATATGTGTAAGTGAAGAGTGATAATGTGGATGTTTTAAGTAAGCATGAATTGTTTACTGTTTATTGTAAGTAGGTGTGTGTTTTTATATGTTTATTTGTATGTACTGGTTACCGATAATAGTATAAGATATAATTTTTATCTATTCAATTTATTTATTTTCACTTATGGATATTTAATAAGTAACAATATTGCACCTTAACGATAAAGACAAAGATAGAGAAAAGTCTAAAGTATGTAACATAATGAATAGGAAATTGAGATTTCGTTTATATAGTTATAGGTAGAAATTTATATGTTAGTAGATATGTTAGTAGATATATAACAGACATTATAGATATTATTCAATTTATTTCATCTGTGTACTTTAGGGAGATTTCTTAAGTTTCTTATCAGTACATTCTCAGAATTTATTGTATAATTATGTATAATTTTGTATTTGTATTTGTACTTGTCTTGCCTATGTTTGTTTTTGTTTTGTTTTGTTTTTAAATCATAATTCAATAAATATTATTTTAATAATTAAAAAAAGAAAATATTCAGAAACAAGGAAGTTTAGGGGAAAGTTACTGTTCCAAATGATTTTTTTCAAATGATGCTTATGATTTTGGGATTTAAACTTACAGTGTAAAAACTTAGGGTAAAGAAAAGAGGTTTTGTGGGGGAAAATCTGAAACTTTTGCATATTCTCAGAACCATAATGTGCTAGCCATTCAGTAACAACTGGAACTTCTCAGGGCACTGCTGTTTCCAAACTGATGGGTATCTTAGATGGTACATGCATGGAAGCAGTACTCACAGTTCATAAAGCAACATAGAAAGAAAAAGGCTGGGGGAGAGAAATCTACACTGAGAATTTTCTAGTATTTCAAGAGATATTTTGGTAGGAACTATATACTGTCATAAAACAGAGACTACTATTCATGCATAAACCCCCTAGACTGAAGGTTTCATGAGACCAGAAGGTTTCATGAGACCATATTGCATACTGCAATATGGGATGCTTATAGTTTTTCAATGACTTCTATATCTTAGGGCTGCTTCTCACATTACTTTGAAAGCACATGAATACAATGTGCAGGAGAAAAACAATTAAATGTCAAAAAGATGAAACGTGTTGTAATAAAATACCAAATGTCAAAGCTATAGCACAAGTATCTCTCCAGGGGTGGATTTTCAGATATGAACATTCCCATTGAGAATACACTTCTATCTTTCAAGCAAAATTTAAAAAATTAGACTCTGCCCTCCTAGCTGCAAGTTATAAAATGTGGGGAAAATTCTATGCATGTTAAAACTTTTAAAAACAGTGGCTAAATGTCATACTTGAGAATCACATGCTTAAAACTTATTAGCAATGCAAATGAAACATTTCATACTTTTTTTTAGCAATTATGGAAATGCTAAGTATGAGCATCTTGCAAATAATGTGATTCATATAAAATAAAATATGATTTTTTATTACATCCTGTAGTAGATCACACAGTATCTGAAGTATGAAATAACACCCAACCTGCTCTTAATTTAAGGGTGAAAATTGGCTCATTACAAAATAATATTTAAAACAAAATTGTCTTTCAGGTAAGACTGAAATTCTATCATTAATCCCTCAGGAGCATCATGAGAACTAATAAAATAATATTCATATTTCACAACGTGTATAATCAAAATTCAGTTTGTAAAAATGTTGGAGATTGTATTGAGAATAACAGAATGGGAGCAGAAGTGCTACTGAAATTAACTTCCAGAATGTTGGGAAGTTTTTCCTTGGTTACAGTCTAATCACATTTTGAAAATTACATTTTAGAAGTTAAAATCTTGTGGAAGCCTAGAATGCTCTATACAGGGGCCCATTCAGTTCAGCCGGACTTATGTCCAATCCCAGATAAGCTTATGCAGCACTGCTTCATCAACCTTTAAAAACTACAGAAGAGACTTTTCAAAGGCAGAGCCTGGAAAAATTATGTCTTTACAATACAGCTCTTTCAAGCCCTCAGTCTTGCCATCTCCATGGTGCCTGGGGGATTGTGCCAGACTATGATAAAAAAGCAATTTTCTCAGGGTCTGCACAGATGTTTGAGTCCAAATACTTTCAGAAAATTTCCAGTATAATATAGTTTATTATTCATATATAAAGCTGGGAGAACTTCAGAAGACCAGAAAAATTTCATCTCTACTAGACTCACGTGATGTCTGCATTAGGATGAAGACCAAAGACTTCTGGGCTGTCCATAGCAGGGAGAGTTGAAATGTACTCATGGTACTGATCAAGAGTTTTGCACACTGGGATTTTATATCCGGTATAAAAACAAAATGTGCTCTCAAACATCTTCTCACTGAACCAGACCTGTACAAAGGAGAGTAGAAGATGTATGTTTCTGTGTGTGGAATTACACTTAAATTAAATATTCACAAATGATTTCAGTAATGTAGCATCTTGGTTATGAACTGTTTGTTGAGATCTAAGAAAGATGAGGGCAAGCAACAATCCTATGGTGATAAAGAGTTTAAACTTTCTCTTCAATGTACATCAGTCCTCCAAATTCTATTTTTCAATTGCACGCATCTTGCTTATTATATAAAGAACAGAAAGCACACCTCTTTTATTTAATAGAAAGCATATATTGACCATTTAGCCCAGAACAATGCTTTAATACCTTTTGGGGGAAATAATTTCTAAATGGAAAAAACTTCCTTTGGATGTCCTATCACAACATCATTATGCTTTTAACAGAATTCTGAATTTCAACTGAAAGATGGATTTCTTTTATTTTGCCTTCTTTTGTTTGGGAAGCGTGAATGAAACATTTGCTCACTAACTAAGATATTCTAGTCGGACATTCAAGTTTAGCACATGAGGAGTTTTTTTTTCAGGATTGTAGGAGATGACCTGAATTAGATATCACTCACAGTGCTGCAGCAACTACAAAAGGGAACATGGAAGGATGGAGCTTGGGAAGGTGACTTCCAGATAATACTTTCTATTTGTTGCTGCTAGAACACCCCTGGCCTGCCTTCAAGAGGTTTCATCTTAAAGCCTAGGAGCCATGGTTCTTCAAGGGTAGTGCCCTGAACTTTATTATTCTGAAAGGACCATTTCTTCCTCTCAAGACCCGCTCTGTAGTCCAGAACCTCCCAACACACCAAAATACCATCATTTCTCTTCAGAGTTCAATTCAAACTGGAGAGTGCAACAGATGTCACATCACTTCCTATGGCCATTTTGAGCAGAATCCCATTGCAAAAAGGTAATTGAGGGTTTAACCTTTTTACTACATTTCTCTTTGGAGTCCAACTCCAAATGGAGACTGCAAGAGATGTCACATCATTTCATATGGTCATTTTGATAGGAATTCCATTGCAAAGAGGCAATCGGGGGCTTAACCTCTTCACTGCAAACAAAAGGAGAGGACTTGCTGTCTTTTTTTTTTTTTTTGGTTGCCCTTCAAGAATATCAGGCTGCTATTCCAGCCTTTTCATCAAGTCCTTTGTCTGAACCTGTCATATCTAACAGTTAAGAGCTCAGCACATTTTTTTTTTTTAAAAAAAATTAGCTTTACTTGGGTTGCATTGGACGCAGTGCTATTGGACTGAGACCCAGAGGTTACTCCTAAAAGTTCAATAACCTCAGATTCAGAATGCAATGGTTGAGTACCCAGAACCCTAGAAATGTGCATATTGTGGGGGGAAATGTGCAGCCATTTCAGACGTTACAACAGTCTGTTTGTTATATTAAATGATTTATGTCCAAGAGGATTTTGATCTCATGAGGCATAATCCCTGAAGAAAGCCTAGTCACCTGCTCTGGTATACCTTGATAAGGTATGCCAGACCACTAGGATTGTCTAGTTTGCCAAACCACTCCAGGGGAGAGAATAAATTCAGTTAAAATGAATGAAAATTACTTTCACCAGGGAGCTGCATTGGGGGAAGAGTGGCAAGAAATAATGTTTAACGTGTTTTATGCTTCTCCTGTCCACTGGCTGACATTACGAGATTTGCTAAATATTTGACATAAAGTCCTATGTGTAATTGCCAAAGAAAGAGGTATGTGGCAAACAGAACTGACAGATTTTCTGTAACTCACAATGGAGGCCATCAGCTTCTGCACCAAAATTTTCCTCAAAAGCAAGAAGATAGGCAATATTTTTGGCACCTTCAGAACTGACTTAGATTTGCCATTTTTAAAAAACTGCACTGACAGCTGAATCCATTGCAGGATGAGCAGTGGAAAGAGAAGGAGAAAGAGAAAGGAACTGTGGCAAGTGGGCTTCTCTACTCAGTCCTACCACCACCACCACCACCCACACTTCATCAGCAAGATATTTAATAATTTCTCCTTTCTAAAAATGGTGCTCTGGTTGTTCTTTCTTTGGCTCTGTAAGAACTGGGAGAATTTTCTGAAGATTTCATCTTTGGTTTGGCAAGAATTTTAACATGTTTTCCTTCAGGATCCATTACAGATAAAGGTAAGTCAAAAAAACAAAACAAAAAACAAATGGTTTAAAACCCCAACAGCTGCAACAGAAAGGCTGAGGGTGAAGGAAGAGGAGGTGGAAGAAGAAGAGAAAGAAACGAAACAGAAAAAAGAAGGTGGAGGGGGCGGCGGCGGCAGTGGAGGATTTGTTTATGTTTTATGACATTCTTTACTCTTGTACAGCAATTAAAGAATATGCTTATAATTATAATCAGTGGCTCTGCCTGCATACTGTACTTCTCCAATCATGCATGGAAAAAAGAAGACTAATAACAAAAACAACAGGAAGAAGCCAAGAGATCTCAAAATGAATAACACTGAGATCAGATAGTATAAGAAACTGAGGTCTAAAAATTGTTCTGTTCTTGGAAAGACAGGAGAAGAAGACTGAAAGAAAGGAGCAAATGGTTTCCAACAAATCTCCCAGGTGACATTAACTCTTGCCTCTTTTCGGCAGCCATGAGGATATCCCTGTTTGGGTGGATTGCCCCTCCATAATGTTCAGAGAATGTTTAGTGTTAAAAACTGTTTTGGCACATTTTCCTACCCTTGCAAAGCAATTAAGAAGACGCTTATCATAATCATCAGTCACTCTGCCTCCATACTGTACTTCTCCAATCATGTATCGGACTGTGCTCCATGATATTCCCTGGAGGAAATTTTATACAATTAGTATGAAAATGATCATTTATTCATTTGTGGGGTTTATAAGTAAAAATACATCATTTACAGACATATGGCATACAACCAAAACAACACTGTATCAGAATATCCACAAAATTTTAAGATCTGAAGGCCACGTTGCATCTCAAAACCTGTTTAAACAAACATGTTTTTACTTATCTGAATCTTAACAATGGGATGGTCAATCCAAGTATTTAGTTATAATTCATATACGGTTCATTCTGAGTTGCCTGTTGAGTTCAGGGATCATTTGTGAGCCTCTGCAATTCTGACCTATTATCTAGTGATCTAACATGTAAATCTCAAAAGTAAATGAGTTGCATTAATACAAACAAAAATGATCCCACTTGCTGTCTTGGACAAACTGAGCCAGCACTGCAAAAATTTGTTGCTACTAGCTTTCTTTTATCCCACACAGGTGAAAATGAATATTGAAAAGATTATTTGTTACATTTCTCATATGCATTTCAGAAGTATTCTTTTGGCAGTATGATTATAAATTACTGATTCATTTGATACTAACAAGAGGTATAATTCATCGTATTGTTGTTGTTTATTTATATAATGTCATCAGTGTACACAACGTTATGAATAAAGGGGAGTCAACAGAGTAATTACTGAATCCCACTTTTCTGGCTACTACTAAGCTGTACGTGTTTGGCATACAGCTCTGCACACCACAGCACATAGGCAGTTTAGAAGTGTAGAAACCTGCAATCCCTTACAACCACTTGAAATAGAAGAATTCTCCTGGTTATACAAAACTGTCATTTGAGAGAGTGGGAACAAGGGGCTATTGATAGGGAACAAAGTAGGAATTGGCTGCCAGCTTGGATTTTTATCCAAGTCTGCAAAGAATTTGTAACTCTACAACTTGTTTTGTTTTGGAAGCTGGCATTATAAGCCTCTGAAGCTTCTATCTGATCTTAAATATGCCAAACTTCACCACCAACTCTGAATACAAATAAAGTATAATGGAAACTCACTTTCTTAATGTCACATTCATCCAAATGATTCTGTATAAATTGAACACTAGCTGTGAAGTCTGCTGAGTTGAATTCATAAGGAATATTCCAGCCCAAAGGACCAAATTTACGTCTTTCCTTAATTTAAAAAAGAAAAAAAGAAAACAGAATTATTTCTTCAGATGTCTTTATTTATGTTTCTTTTCCACTTATTGCATTTTGTTCAACAACTCCCAGTAACTGATACTTTCAGTTCATACTGTTTTCTGATCAAATTTGTAGATTTATACATTAAAATGTAGGTTTTATTGTCAATTTACATTACTGTAGATTTAACCATTAAAATGACTGGAATACTGATAGATTTTGATTAAAATTAATTAGGAATGGTGGTATGTGTACATTCTATGACTCCAATCCACCAGGAAATGGAAGGGAGAAAATAGAAGGGAGAATCTCATGATATAATGTATTTTGAAAACCAAAAATTGCATAGCGTGATAACTGCAATTCATTTTCAGATATTAGCATAAGAGCTTTGAGGCAATCTAATTGCGGATCTCTCTTTCTAAATGAGACATGAGAAAGCTATACCTCTGACTCTTTTACCTCCTAATATGGTAATCATCCTGTTTAAGAAGGAATTACTGTTTTTGCAAAATTATTCACTATGATGCTACTATGACTTGAAAAACAAAAACAAAAATAAAGCACAAACAAAAATTAAATTATCCGTACTTGTAGAAGAAATAATACTGATAGGTTATTACTAATTTTTGCTTCAACAGAAGGATGAATGTCTGAAATAGAAGAATGAATGAAATAAGGCTTTTATCTTGAGCTAGAAATATAACGCTATCTTCTGGAAAGAATATTTTTCAGGGTTATTTTTAATGCACCCCTGCAGGAAGATCACATTAGGCATAAAATGCAATGCATAGTTTGTTTGTAATACCTGAACAGTTGAGTGCAGAAAAGCTACTGTGTAAAGAAGAGGTTTCCACATAGGCATATTGCTGACATCAAGCAAGTCTTGATTTATGCCAGAAAATGTTCTTTTCAAACCTGCTCGGACACCTTGAGGTGGTTCATTTGTGAATTTTATGGAAGTCTAAATTTAAAAAAAGGAAGAAAAAGATTTATTTATTATGATTATAAAACGGGCACAGTTAAAATTATGCCATTTGTACAAATCATAGTTTTCAAAGTCAAAGTTCAAGCGGCTACATATATAAGATGCTGTTATATCAACAATTACACATCCAAAAATGTTTCTGGTGCAAAACATTTAAATGATAGTCATGTGAGTGAAAATCTTGACAGAACTGCCACAATCCCATAGGATGAAAAGCAACTGTAGTTTATTTTTCAATAAAACATTTCATAGATTCAGGACACTTTTATAATATGCAATTATTCATTGGCATGTGTGAATGAGAGAGAATGTGCATGTGTGTGTGTGTGAGCGAGAGAGAGAGAGAGAGATCCAAAACCAAAGCCAAAATGATTTCAAAAAATGAATCAGTTCCTTCCTCTTTAATTCCAATAGTCTTTGTCTGTGCTCAGATTCAGTGTGCCTCAACCTTGGAACTTCATTTTAGTTCCAAAGCTGAGTTCTGAAATATGAGAAGAAAGAAAACAGGAACTCTTGTAACATCTCTGTTGTGTGCCTTCAAATCCTTTGCCAACTTATAGCAATCAGAAGACAGTCCATATCACAGGGTTTTCTTGGAAAGATTTGAGAATATAAGAGAATGAGATTATCATTATCAGGATACTCACAGAGTCTCTCACGTGATTTGGAGGCTTTTCAGTTTTTTCCACTAGCTTCAGATTCAAGCAAGTAATATTTTTTTCCTTCTCACTTTCAGTTTACCACTTATTTTTTCAGTTCTAGACAGCTGATGTATATGGTCCCAAATATATTGATTACACTGGGATGAATCTGGATTCTTTCCTGATGGATCTTGGGAAGTTTCCTGTTCCCTTGTCAGAGAATTCTATCAAAGCCCTTGTTGACTGTATAGTTGATCAGTCCCAATGAATGTAACTTTAGCTTCTGCTTGTCCAGTGTTGATGGATTCTTTTCAGTTTGTTCAACCCAAGGATGTGAACAGGATCCATGGAGAAATGAAAGCCACCACATGTGCATTAGGCCTTTGCCCTACATGGCTCATTAAAGGGGTTGGGGGGATGGCTAGGTAAATAAAAGGAATAATCAATGCCTCTTTGCAGGAAGGTAGGGGCCCGACGTGTCTTGAAGGAGGCAATTTTAAGGCCTCTAATGGAAAAAATACCCTTTACCTGGATCCCACTATATTGCATAACTACTAGCCAGTCAGCATTGTTCCACTTTTGAGTAAGGCAGTTGTATGTATGTTGGTTGCTCAGTTCCAGAAGAATGTGAAAGAAATGATTATATGGATCCATTTCAGCTAGTTTCAGACCTTGTTATGGGATGAAGACAGCTTGTTTCAGCTGGGTGGATGATCTTTCCCAGGAACCATAAAGGTGAGGTGTACCCTGTTGGATCAGCTGAAACTCTCAGTGGCTTTTGATATTATCAACTGTGGTACTCTCCTTGGCCACCTCCCTGGGATGGGATTTTTAGGCAGTTTTATAGAGACTCTGTTACTTCCTAGCGAGAAAAGCCCAGAAAGTTATGCTGGGGGATTTCTGTTGCACTCTTTGGTTGATGGCCTGTGGGGTCTCTCAGTGATTTATTTAATTCCCCCATCCTATTCAGCATCTGCATGAAACTGCTGACAGAGTTGGTCTCAAATTTCGGAGTTCAATGCCACCAGTTCCCTGATGACATCCAGTTCTATATTATCTCTCCAGTGTAACTCTAAGAAATCATTTTGGTAGTAAACCAGTGCCTGATGTCAGTAATGGATTGGATGAGGGTGAACAAACTGAAGCTTAATTCAGACTAGCCAGGTGCTGACAAACAGTAAAAAGGTAGATCAGGGAACAAGGATTCAACTTATGCTGGACAGGTTACACTCCCTTGAAAGACACAGCTTTACAGTTTAAATGTACCCCTAGACTCAGTTTTCAACTTGGAGGGCTAAGTTTCTGTGATGGTAAGGAGTGCTTTTACATATTTAAAGCTTGGGCACCCACTACGCCTGTTCCTGAAGACACCTGATCTGAACATGGAGAGATTCTGTTTGGATTATTATAATGTTGTATACATGGTAGGGTTTGATATACAAAATGCAGTACTCTACCCAGTTTGCTTAATGTGCATTGAAGAGTATTGCAGAAGTCTCTTCTGACTCTAATACCTCCTGCACCAACAGCATTCCTGCCCTTGCACACATTAATTCAGCTACTGATGCCTTGATGGATAATGCTGCTGCCTCAAATGCTTTCCTAAGTACAGCATCTATCCTTTTTTCACCCAAATCCTTCAGTGGTGTGTCATCTTCCCAAGGAAGAACAGCATGAGAAACTAACGTACATACACAATCATCAACCAGCAGAACTGATAATTGGTCCATCAAGTCTTTTTCATATGTGTATATTTTTTTTACTGTAATCAATAAATCTTTTAGAGCTTAGCAATCTTCCCCATTCAGATTCAATTAAATCCTTAAACTTTTCTAGTATTGGTAACTAACCTGTTTGGGATGGCATTATTACTGCTACTTTATTATTTCTTCCTCAGTTTTTATTTTTCTCCTTATTTAAACTTTGAGTCTTATCTAAAGCTAAGGTCAACAATACTTTTTTAAAAAAAGACTTTTAAAGTGCTTTGCTTAAAATAATCTAGTTTTTCCACTCCCTTTCACAGTCTCTGAGTCTGAGGAATCAGCACTGTCTCAGAGTAATACTGAGACTACTGAGTCTTCATCATCCTCAGAACCTGAATTTGATTAATCGATGTCAGCTAAGAACCTTTTATTCTCCGTATTTACTGAATTAATTGCATATTTAGTATATATTTGTATGTATATATTTCCTACACTTTCTGTAAGGCCCCGCTTTGGGGGTCCCCGATATAAGTATGGTTTGGATGGGCACCATATCTAGTTGGCATCATATTTAATTGGCAATACAGTTTAATTGGCACTAATATCAAATTCAAGCCTGAGAGCTGACTGAGAGGTCAAACTGAGTGAGAGAAGAAATCTGACTGTAAATGTAAGAAAGAGAGGCTAGTCAACCTAAATACCCACTAGATGAGATTAGGTCATTTGCCAGGCAGTAGCTGTTGTTCGTGTGGATGATTAGCTGAAGCTGAAGCAGAAGCTGAATGTCTTTCGAGGGAACACAATTGGGAAAAGCCCACCAGGACACCGATTGACAGATACCACCCCCTGTGCACCTGGACTCCTTTCTCTTGCCTTGTAACACCCACAATATAAAGTTATTACAACAGTCATCATGTCTTTGTCATCCAAACACTGTGAACATTAGTGGGTTGCTAGTCTATTGTCTGTGTTGCAATTCCCATTGTGTTACCCCACTGGCACATCCTATCCTGGGGACTACAATTTTGATATCAAATATGCTCACCATGCCAGGGAGGTTGCCCGGATGGGCACGTAGGCAAAAATGGTCGAACAACTGAGAACTAGGTCAGGCCAGAAAAATCCCCAGTCACGTAGCCCAAGGAGACCTCAAGCTGTGTAAACCCATGAAAAACAAAGGGTCCTCAGCCAAAGAGGAGCCAACTTAGGGGATTAGCGTGTTTTCCCCAGATTGAGCACCTGTAACTCCAGAAAAATCCTACAAGATGAGGCCCATCTACGTAAGTTTACACTACAACTTGTTGCAACTGAAGATTCTGAAACATTGGCAACACATCATAAAGCCATCATGCAAACCAAGTTGCCTTTGATGAACAATCTTTCCTTTGCTATGACTATTGTCCTCCCCAGGAGAGGATTTGCCCTCGAGGTATGTTCTGCCCTACAAGTAGTCCTAATTTTTGAGAATTTCTCTGGAGAACTCCCTGCCATGCTAGCAGACCATCACTCTGTTAGTTGAGTAATCCCTTTAGCCGTTTCACTGCTGAGTTCCTTTCTTCTTGCTGTTTTCCGGAGGTGCAGTATCACCCTTCTACAATCCTTTGCTATATCCTCTATCTATTTTTCACCTCTTTTCTTTCACAATAGGCCTTGTGTGTGTGTGTGTGAACATTCCCATTTAAAAAAAAACATAAATTTGAACAGTTAGCCTGATTCTCTGGAAAGCTGGGCTCAAGATCCTTAATTACTCTGCCTTCTTTGCATTGCTACAGCAGTGTTCATAACTAATTTTCCCCACAAGTGATAATTTTGACAGGTGTTGGGAATTCCCTAAGGGACCCGCAGCAAGCAGGGTAAAATTGTCCACTGGGCTGGGAGAGCAATTAACTCACACCCCTTCAGGGAGTGAAATAGAGTATATAAACCCTTGGTTTTGAGAGTCAGTTGCAGTCAGATGAAATGCTGGACCCCACTATGTCACTCTGAATCCTGATCTGGCCTGCCCTTAGACAGAAGTCTAAGTCACATTTCAACTCTTCACTACTCTTCTGTACTGGTAATTATAAATCCCCACAAACCCCTCAGCCTCTCTATACATAATTTTTCTTCCCTTCATCCTTCAGTCAGCTCTCGTGTGAATGTTTGACTGTTTGTATTTTGTGTGCATGCATGAGTGAATTCGCCCCAATAAAAACACACTTTTAGCTTACTTTTGAATCTTTGACTGGTTCTTTTTCTGCGTGAGTGTATAAACATTGGCAGGAAACGTCTCATTAAGTTAACCCCCTCTCACAAGTCTCCTCTTTGAGCCAATTCATTTCCCACTTTTGCAAGAGATATCTGGCATTGCACGATTGCCCTTGTGGCACCTATGTTTTGGGGTAACATTTCCTAGCTGTGAAGAAGCTGACATGTACTCGTTTCACATCTAAGAATTATTTAATTGACCCTGACCTATTTCCTGTGTTTTAACTGGCTCTGCTTTATCATTTAAATTTGAGTTCACTGCTAAATCATATTGGGTAAGAGAATTTATTAGATTAATCAAATTATTCAAATTTACTAGATTAAAATTGCTTTGATTGTTAAATTATGGCTGCACTCTTGCCTGAAGCTCCAAATTCACGTCTTTCACTATAAATATTATTGCTAAAAGACTGGATTGTGAAGCTTGTGACACTGAACCTAGTGTCACTGTATCTGTGACTGAGTTTCAGTAAACACTGAGGTGAGATCATGCAGAAATTGCTTACTAGGACTCATTTCAGTGCTTGGATTTAAAACACTCCTTTTTTTATCCTGCAAAGGAATGTGTTTGACTGTCAGGAACTCCCTCCACATCATTCAGTATATGTGACTGCAAGTTCAGTTGAGTGGCCTCCTCTGATTGGGTTGTAGTCTATCTTGCCTCAGCTCCACATATCCACTTAGAATCAGCCAAATCAAGGTGGTGCCTGGCAGTCAGAACTATGTTGAAAACCTCCATGCATCCCTTCACTGCTTTCAAAGACATTCAGGTAAGTTCTTTGATTTAATTTTAATTAATTTAAATTTAATTTTATCCTTTATGTTTACCTTTTAGTTTTACTGCCCTTATCTAATTCACTTTCCTTGGCTCTTACCACACTCTGTTGCTGAGGGCCTTTCCACACTGCACTGTTATAGTGCTATTATTAAACTTCAACCTCCTGGGGTTTGCAGTTTAGGGAGGGACATTTAGAATTCTCAGCCAGAGCTCTTTGGTCTCATGACATACTTTCACTTGGGGCCTTTCTGCACTACATTGTTATAGTGCTATTATTCCAGTTTCAACATCCTGTGGAATTCTGGGGTTTGTAATTAATCCCCTATCAATGTTCACCTCTTTCCTTTCTCAATAGGTCTTGTGTGCAGGAGTGAGCGAGTGCTTTGGTGCGTGAGAATACATTTATTAATAAAATCCAGTTACCGGTATGTTTGTCTGGCTTTTTGCTTGGTCTGACCCTGTAAAAATTGGGTAAAAGATTATGCTGGGTTACCCTGCCCCTCGTTTGGCTATAGCCAGTACTCTGTTAATTTCCCCAAACTTTGTATTTTTGGAGAGAATAAGGTGTCCCCCAAGAGATCCCCAGAAGTCAGGGTATCAGAACTCTGGACATCTTCATCTTCCTCATTGACCAACCTGTGGTCTTAGGTGAGATTTTTGAAATCATTTCTGTCTCCATTTGCCGTTTCTTTTCCCGATCAGATAAATGTGACTCCTTCCTCTCACCATTAATCTCTTGTATTTTTCTCTTTTTCTTTGACAAATCCATAGCCATAGTTATATTATGATTAGAGGAAGACTTTGAATGATTTTAGGTAGATTTTAGAAAGATGAAGAGAATAAGAAAGTAAAAGTCAACCAGCTGGCAAGGCAGTAAAATTAAAACTGAAGAAAACATAAGAGTAAGTGGCCCAAATGGATTTAGAAGTTTGGGTCTCCTGACTCAATCTGCTGGTACAGGAGAATAACCCACTTGTTACGAACAGCTCCTTCAGCCAGTCTGAGAATGTTAACTTAGACTGGTTACAGGGGGAATACAACTTCTTTGCTAGAACAGAGCCACTGTGCAGGTCTATTTCTGGAAAAATATTCAAACTGCTGGTTATGTCCTGTAAAGCCCTATGCAGCTTTAGCCCTGGCTATCTGACAGATCATGTTTCCCCATATGAGCCTGCCTATGCCCTGAGATCCTCAGAATATGCCCTTCTTTTATGCAAAGCATGCTTAGCATGCTTAGCATGGATAAAACCATGGGTATGTCTAAATGACCCAAGGCTTCTAACCTTAGAAGGTCATGAACTTTTTTTTGGTTGGCACGCCTATCTGTGGTACCAGAAAGTTAATGTTCAAAAAAGGTTTAACAACCATGCAATCCGAAAATCTCTGTATAAAATATGGGCGAAATATAAAAGGTATTTATGTCCAAAATTCCCATCTTGCCATTCACTCGCTGAAGCTCTTCCGATTAAAGGCCTTAGAGGTGATATAGACTGGATTACGTATAAAGAACTAACATACTTACCAGGTGGTATGATGCAATTAAAAAGTCGCCAGAGATTACAACAGGAAGGAATGACGGTACACTGGTTTCCATACCTCCAGATTCAAGAAAGTTTCAAAAGAGACGTGAAAGAAGGTGGAATTGATATGAACTCAATGGAATTTGAACTAGAGTTAAAGAAAGGAAACCAATATCTGCTATCAAGGATATATCAATTGTTGCTTAGAATTGACCTGGAGGAGGAAGTAATTAATGGTAAAATGAGTGACTGATATCGCTTGCAGAATGGGAAAAAGCCTGGAATAGAATCACTAGATTTACGAGATCATACAATTTACAAGAAAACACTCTGAAGGCCATATTCAGATGGTATCTCCCCCTCGCAAGGATAGCTAAGATGTTTAAAAATACAAATAGTAAATGTTGGAGATGTCATAAAGAAAAGGGTACTTTATTTCATCAATGGTAGGGATGCACCAGAACACAGAAATTTTGGTTCATGGTTCATGCAGTCATTCAAAAGGTAATAGAGATAAAGCTTGATTTGGATCCTAAATTGTTCCTATTTGGAATAATTGATTTAATTCCTGAAGGGGGTGATTGTAAAGAGTGGTTAATATGGCATATGGTCACAACAGCCAGAATGCTAGGCAGTGGCAGAAAGTATCTATCCCATCTAAAGGGGAGTGGTTGGAAAAAATTATAGAGGTGATAGAAATGGACAAAATAACATATTTGTTAGAAAACAAACCAGATCATAAATTTCTCCAAACATGGTAGCCATTTACAAATTACTTACAGAGGGTAATGTAAAACAATGTGTATGTACCAAGTGTGTACAATTGTGTAAAATGCGCTTTCAATATATACATATGTATAAAAAAATATTAGGAAAAGCTCATCACTGGAGACAAGGAACAGAAGTGTGAAAATAGAATTTACCATAGCAATGAAACTTACTTATGTACGGTATTATTATTATAGGTAGTTTTGATTAGAACTTGATTTAACTAATTGAGGATTAATATATAACTTGTTTGAAGGGTTAGAAGGATGATAATTAATAATTATTAATGAATAGTAAACAATGAAGAATCAACGAGTAATTAACCCTAGAATGTTTCAAGATCAAATTAATATGAAAACTAAATGGAATTCTTATGGGTATATAATAAGATTCCAAATTGGTCTAATCTGTGGCACTGACAGCATGAGAAGTCAATTTTAACATGGTAGTGGTTGTTTTCTTTTCTAATTTGTTTTGCTTTCTTATATCTTCTTATCCTTTTCCACACTTTTCCTTTTCATTCTTTTTTCAATTTTCTTTTCTTTTTCTTTTTCTCTTTTCTGTAGAACTTGTTGCATGTGTAATTGTTCTGTAGATAGCAAATATTCGTTTCTATCATTTTCTCTAATGGACATATTATCGTATTATTGTATTATATCCTACCATGATATGTTTCTGAATGTGCTTGAATTGTGATCTTGATACATCTACTATGTTTGTTAATTTATATCACAATTTAAATGAGAACAATAAAAATAATATGGGAAAAAAAGATGCCCTTCTTTCAATCCCATCATTTCCACACGGACAATTAGTGGGGATGTGAGATAGGTTCTCCTCAGTGGCTGCACCTAGGCTATAGCATTCTCTTCCTAAGGATGTTAGAATTCCTCCTGCTTTGTGGATGGCACAGATACCTATGCTATGACAAAATAACAGTGAATAAAGAGTTTAATAATCATTGTATTCAGAAGACATTACTGAAAGTCTGGACACAAATAAAGTATAAATTTTATAGAAGGCTTCCAATGTGGACTTCACCCCAGGAAGCATATAAAATTGCCCTAACAAAACAAGGAAATCTATTAACTTATCAAGAGTTGTTGAAATGGGGACGAGCCAAGAATGCGTACTGAAGAAGAATTAAAAGCTTTAGGACATGATTTTAACTGGTTCCCATGGAGACAACTTAAAGAGAGATTTACAATGGATCAAAAATTATATGGATTTGAAAGAAAAGAAAATGAATTAGATCTATTGATGAGGGGAGACCAGAAGAAAAGAATTTCCAAATTTTATCAACTATTGTTGCAAAGAGAAATGGAATCAGAGGTTGTTAAAGATAATATGGTTAGATGCACACAAAATATTGGACACCCAACTGAACTGGACACATGGGTGAAGGCTTGTAAAACAGATATAAAATTTACATCAAGTTTAAATCTAAGAGAAAATTTTTATAAAATGCTACGTAGATGGTATATGACACAAGAAATAAGGAATCACCAGAAGACATTGTTATATTTGACAACTGCTGCAAGATTGATATATGCACAATACTGCAAAGAGAAGAAATATGTTGATATAGAAGAACAGAAATTAAAAGTCCTGGATATGGTTGAGATAGAAAAGTTAATATTTTCTCTGAAAAATAAACCTATCCAGAACTTTGAAAGGGAATGGAGAGAAGTTTCAAACTGGATAAAGATATAGAATAAGAAAAGGAAAAATAACAAAGTAAGATTGAATGTAATGAAATGTAACAATGTGGTAATAAGGTAATGAGGTAATGCAACAAAGCAACAATGTATTAACGTAAGATGAAACAATGTAAGACCATCTTCTCCTTTGAATATGCAGTAACTATGTGTGAATGGCATGAAAAGAAGTAGATTGAACTGGAAAACACGCTTGGAAGTGGGGAGGGGGGATTTTTTATTTTCAATTATAAACTTCACTAAAAATTATTTTAAAAAAAGAATTCCTCCTGCTTTGTTGTCCTTTCATCAATATTCTAACAGGATTTTGAGAACTGAAGGTTTTTAAAGAACAGGTTTCAAAAGTGTGCTATGTTTTAATTGTACTTTTTAAATGCAGCTTCTTAGCATTGTCATTTGAATGTTTTAAACTGATTTTGTATTGCTAATAGTTTAATTCCATTTCAATGTTGACCTTTTGTTTTATATGTTTTATAAAGATTAAGTATGTTTTAATTATATTGTACTAGTTTAATTTCTAAGCTACCTTTTTGTTCCAGTTTTTGTTCCAGTTTTCAGAAAATGACAGAGTACAAATAAACAGCAAGAAGAAGAGGAGGAGGAGGAAGAAATAATAATAATAATAATAATAATAATAATAATAATAATAATAATAATAATATCAGATTTAACTAACCTGCAACAAAGTAATAGGAAACTTGTCATGTGGTTCAGTGGTTATCCAAACACGGAAGCTATCATCAGGGATTTCAGCAGTAAGCAGTGTCTCCAAAAGTTCTTCCATGAACTCTAGACCTAGATGGCAGTTCTGAAGCAACACCCAACCACCCTGTATCCAAAATAATTTATTAACAAAGTGCATAGTTTTCAGCATAATGTAATTTACTAACAACTACGACAGTATATGAAGACTGCAGTTTTCTATGATAATGATGAGGATGAGGATTAAATAAATGCTAGGAAAAAAAAGGATTTTCATGATAATTAAATAAGTTCCAATAAGTGAATAACGTTGTGCTGCCATCTTGTGGCAGTCATAAAAAGTTTAGTAGGCCTTTGCATGTTTTAGTCAAAGGGCTTCCTGGAAGAACAAATAATTTCTGTACAATCATGATAAAATTTTTATTCCAGTTCTGATTCAAATATCTATCCTCTTCTTTTTGATTACTTAAAGTTACACTAATATACCAGTATTCTAAACAGTGATCTGAAGTAAGCTGCACTGACCATGTCCCATAAAAGTACTTTCAGGTCAAAGCACCAGTGCAGAAGCAGAGTCTTCCAAATAAATGACAAATGAAGAGTTGGTACTTACGTGAACGATCATTCTGGGATGACAGGAGGAGCAATCCACTACGCCTGGGTTGATCCTCGTGCCATCTGACACAGGAGCCGTTCGCGGCTTTCATAATTCCGTTAAACCGACTCCCTGTCCCTCTCTCTTCAGTTTACTTTTCTAGCATACAGTATCTATTAACCCACCTATTCAAATCTGTACTTAACCTAGTGGTGGGTGTGGATTGCTCCTCCTGTCATCCCAGAATGATTGTTCACGTAAGTACTAACTCTTCATTCTCGGGCTGACAGAAGGACCAATCCACTATGCCTGGGACTTTCCCAGCTGTTCCCTGGGCAGGCATGATTTTTACAGCACAGCTCGCAGGACCCTGCGCCCAAAGGCCGTCTGAGCTACCATATTTATCTAACTTGTAGTGTTTAATGAAGGTGGACACTTCCTTACAACTTGCTGCTCCACAAACATCTTCCAGTGAAAAAGCAGCCTCATATGCCACTGATGTGGCCATTGAATGCGTGGAATGCAGCCACACATTTGCAGGCCTTGGCTGCTTGGAATAATCGTAGCATAGGAAAATGAAAGTCTTTATCCAAGATGCAATCACTGCCTTGCTTGCTCTTTGGCCAAGCGTTTTTGGTTGGAAAGACAGTAGGAGTGCGTCTGACTTTTGAAATTCCTTTGTTTTCTTGATGTAAGCTTTTACCACTCGTCGGACATCTAATGTGTGCCATTTTTTCTCCAAAAGATGAACTGGTTTAGGGCAAAAAGTTGTTAAATGTATTAACTGTTGTTGCTTAAGTGATGTCAGGCACTTAGGTTTAAATGAGGGATCAAACCCCACAGTCAACTTGTCATTTTCGAATTTACATAGGTGTTCATTCACTGACAATGCTGCCACTTCTGATATCCTCCTGGCTGACATGATAGCCAATAGAAAGCCATTTTGAAAGACAGAAGCCTGAGGGAGGCCTCAGCTAACGGTTCAAAAGGTGGCTCTGTCAGTGCATTTAGCACCAAGTTTAAATCCCATGATGGAAATCTTGCATCGTAGGAAATGATGATAATGTTGCCCCTCTTAGAAACCGTCTAATATGCAGGTGACTTGCATACGAACCACCATCTTCAGTTAGGAATGCCAACAGCGCCGCTACCTGCCTTTTTAAAGTGTTAGGCCGGAACCTTTCTCCAGTCCATCTTGCAGAAAATTGAGTATTTGTGTCACTCCTACCACAGTTACAGAAATTCTTTTTTCTGCACACCATTTTGTGAATGTTTTCCATGTCCTGTCATACATTTTTTGTGTAGATTCCCTTCTGGAACCCATCATTGTATTTACTACTCTTTCCGTATTTCCCTGCTGAGTCAGCAGTTGCCTCTCAAATTCCACACCAGTTAAACCAGTTCGGATCTGGTGGTTCACAGGACCTTGACTAGCAAGTCCAGCCTGCATGGTAACGTGCAGGGTGGACTTTGGACTAACTGCATCGGCAACGGAAACCATGGCCTCCTCGGCCAAAACGGTGCTATTAATATTACTGACGCTTTCTCCTGACGATCTTCACCAGAACTTTCTGCACAATTTTGATTGGTGGGAAAGCATAGTGAGTTCCTGGTGGCCAAGGAACTGACAAGGCATCATGCGCCTTGGCACCTTTGCCTCCAAGCACTGAAAATACCATTTTAGTATTTTCTGCAGTAGCAGAAAATACACCTGTAAAGGCCCAAAATTGTTGTTTATTTCCTTGAAAACCTCTACATTGAGGGACCATTCTCCTGGGTGTATGTAATTTCTGCTCAAATAATCTGCATGTACCTTGTGGACTCCCCTCAAGTATACTGCAGAAATTGACTGTAAATGCAACTCAGCCCATCTGAACAGACGAGTCACCTCTGTTATTAGTGGCACCGAATGTGGCCCTCCTTGCTTGCATGCATAAGCCTTTGCTGTCATGTTGTCTTTAATACCACCACATGCTGGCCCTTGACAAGACGCACACATCTTTGGAGTGCCAGACGAATCGCCTTCAACTCTAGGAAGTTGATGCTGAAGCGCCTGTCTCTGATAGTCCAATAGCTTTGCACAGCAAACCCTGCACAGTGGGCCCCCAGCCATACAGACTGGCATCCGTCGTAATATGCACCACATTCTGTTTTTGGAATGGTATGCCCGAAGCCACATTCCTTTCCTTCAGCCACCAGTACATGCCAGTCCAAATGTTCTGAGGCACTTCTACTTTGTAGTGCCGTCTGTTCATGATGGCCAACTGATGTTTCATCAGTAATCTCTGCAATGGTTTCAAGTGAAAACTGGCCCATTGTATCAACTGTGTTGTTGAGACCAAGGTGCCCAGAACTCTTGCCAACTGCATTAGATCCATAGAATTGCTCTGCGTCAACTGACACACTGCTTATTGTACCTTCTCTAGTCTTTCTGGGGATATATGCAGCCTGCCCAGCCTTGTATCTATTCTGGCCCCCAAATGGGTCAATTTCCATAGTTGGGTTTCAGCACACTTTTTTCGATGTTTAGTAGAAACCCATAATGCGACAGCACCGAATGGTCATCTGCAAGTCCTGATGTAACTTGGACGCTGATTTTGCCTTCAGCAAGATGTCATCCAGGTATGGGTATAACTGTAGCCCTTGCATCCGCAGAAATGCTATTAGAGGAACTAGGACTTTCGTAAATACCCTTGGCGCTGATGCCAGACCGAATGGCAGCGTCTTGAACTGATAGTGATTGTTCAGGAAATTGAACCTCAGGTATTCCCTGTTGGATGGACACATGGGAACGTGGAGATATGCTTCCTTCAAGTCTATGGAAGCTAAGTAGTCCCCATTTCCAAATTCTCTTTTATTGATTGTAATGTCTCCATCTTGAACTTTCTGTATTCCACAAACCTATTGAGGTACCTGATGTTCAATACTGGCCTGTATTTGCCGTTTGGTTTGGGTACTACGAAAAATACCGAATACACACCTGTTCCTCTTTGGTATTCTGGAACCTTCTCTATGGCTCCTATGTCTAATAGGTGTATAATTTCTTGCATTACTACTTGTCATTTTTCCTGACCTTCCGGTACTGGGGAAGGAAGAAATCTGTCCTTGGGGGAGTTGTGAAAGAATATTTTGTAGCCTTGAGTTACTACCTCTAACACCCACCTGTCTGATGTTATCTTTGGCCACCTGAAACCAAAGGACAGAAGTCTTCCCTCCACTTTCCTTTGTTGACAGTCAGTATTGCTGTTTACCTCGCTTGGGATTAACCCCAAGCTTTGCCTGTCCTTGTCCTTGTCTATTGGTTTGATACTGTCTTGCAAACTGTGGTTTCGATCTGCTCCATTGCAACCTGCCAGATCTATATTCTGAATTCCTTCTGGTATAACCATAAGCTCTTCCACCTGGAAAGGAGTAATTAAGCTCCTAAAGCCTCTTCTATCTACTTTCCTTTTCTGAAGGGTTGGCATCACTTGTTGTTTTTTTTCCCCCTTTGTCTCCACCAATATCTTTTCCAATGCAGTAGAGCCAATGAGCAGATCACTCTGATATGGTACATATGCCAAATTGCTACGAGACTTCTGGTCTGCCTCCCAGTGTCGCAACCACAGGGAGCGCCTTGCTACCTTTATAGGTTTATGTTCATTGCTGCATATGTCGTAGTATCCAAACCAGCATCAGCAATAAATTTAAGAACCTTCTGTATTCGCTCCACTGCTTTTACTAACTCATTCATTGACAGATCTTGTGCCTCTAAGATGTCTTGAGACCACAGCACTGCTGCCCTGGCAAACATCGAGGCAGCCTGTACGCTTTAATCATTGCCGAGGCAGCCTTGTGCGCCTTCCTCAGACAAGATTCTGCTCTTCTCTCATCCATTTCTTAAAGCTGAGGGTCTCCCTCCCTGGGGACAATCGCACCAGACACCAGTCCTACAATAGGAGAGTCCATGGGGCACCTTTAAGAACATTCTGTTCCTGGAAGGAGTATAACTTATTATTGCATGTCAGATTTTTTCTGGTATTTCCCTGATTATTCCACTCTGCTGTAATTATATCTTTGAACAAATCTGGCAGAGGGAACTCCATGCACCTCAACTCTCTCTTCTTTATTACTGCTGCTATTCTGCATTCTTTACCTACTTTTTCCTTTTTTCCCTTAGAGTCATGCAGCCCTAATGTTTGAAGCAATCTTCTTAAAATACTCTTGAAGGAGTCAGCCTCAAACATCCTATCTGAATTTATCTTTTCATCTTCCTCAGCATCAGAAACCTCAGTTTCCTCTACTTCCATCAATTCTTCCTCATTTACCTCTTCATCAGTATAGGTGTCAACATCAGGCATATCAGAGGTGACCCCTCTTTCCTGTAGTGAATCTAGTGTTTTCAATGTAGATTTCTCCCGGGAATATCCTTGCTTTCCCTTTGTGTTAGGTCGAAACTCCAATTCAATTCTCCTTTTCTTTAACTGGTTTTCCCTTACTTCCTCATCGTCCCTTTTCTGACTGCCAGTTCTCTGGGTATTGGCCATCGTTTGTGATTGTAACTCACGCTGTTTGTATCTACTGCTTGTTGTGTGGGCTACCAAATGCTCATTTGTTCAACAGAAACTTGGTGAACTGGCCTTGGTAAAATTGCTTGGAGCTATGAAGACACAGCCTCCTTGATCATAGCCTGAATTTCCGTGCATAAGTTCTCCATTATGCACGACCTCTGACTTACTTGGCCACCCCAGCATATCTGTTCAGGGTCACACTGTGGGTCTGGCCCCCTCTAGGCACGTTCTGAAGCCATCCCTCCATGAAGCGCCACATTTCTGCACTCCAGGGCCCATACTCTGCTGCTGACGCGGCTTGGCCATCTTCTACTGGTACTGAGTTTGCCATTACTGGAATATTAGCAATGCGCGCCTGCACAGTCACTGTCGAACTCGGCCCCTTGGAGGTAAGCGCTTGTGTTGCCACACCTAAGATGGCGTCCGAAGCCTTAGTCACAGCTAAGATGGCATCTGAAGCCTTTGCCACACCTAAGATGGCGTCCGAAGCCTTTGAGTGAGTGGCTGAACCTCGGGACCATCTTGGAACTGTTATTTCCAAGATGGTGGCGGAGCTCTGGAGGTGAATGGCTTTGTATTTTCTGTCAATACCTTTTTTACTCCATGTTTTTCTTTAGGTTTCTTTTTATCTGCCTTTTTCACCTCCATGGCTCTCTTTACGTTTGATATTTTCTGGTCATCTGCCTCACTCTGGAGGACAGGAATATTTTCTGGAGCTCAGCAGTGCATTTCTCATCCGAGAGACGCTGCGTGAACTTCTGTGCTGCTGCTCCAGTCACCTTGTCCGAAGCCTGCCTTGCGGCGGCCTTCTGGACGGAACATTGTACAGGAGTGACCGAGCCCAATGCTGTGGTGCTGCGGATCACTTCATCCATAACGTGTTTCACCGCTGTAGTCTTTTCCATACTCTTTCCTCTCTTTCACAAACCTTCTCTCTTAATTTCTCCCGATTTCTATTTATTTTTTAATTTCCTCACTGTCCTACTGGGAGAGGGAGTCTGATGCATCTCACTGCATGCAGGAGGAAAGAAAAACTGAAGGGAGAGGGACAGGGAGTCGGTTTAATGGAATTATGAAAGCTCCGAACGGCTCCTGCGTCAGCTGGCACGAGGATCAACCCAGGCGTAGTGGATTGGCCTCCTGTCAGCCCGAGAATGAGATTTAATATAAATATTATAGCTATATATTAAGAACACATCTGAGTGAAATTCTAAAGTTTAAAGATGGAAACAACTAAACTTGTATGTTTGGTAGAGTATAATCTGTACATGTCTACTCTGAAGGAAATTTCATTTAGTTTAATGCGGTTAATGCCCAGATAAATGAAAATAGGAGTCTAGCTCTTTTAAATGAAAAACATATTTGCATAGAAGCACACAACCTGAGTAAGATACAATGGGAAACAAAATAGAACAAGTGTGGGAATAGGCAGAAACACATTTTAAAACCTTTTTGTCAAGGATCTATACATACCTGTGTCATTGACATCTGAACTAGTTTGCGCGCATGAACTTCCTGTCCCTGACCCATAGATATAGCCCTGTTTTCTACAAGAAAGGAAATGTCAGTGAGCTTATAAAATTATATAAATCTGTCTTCTGTGTTGTGAGTTTTTGAAACAAATAAAATGGCAGTGAGCTTACAACATTATATCAATCTGTCTTCTCTGTTGTAAACATGTCTTTTTAAAAGGGTGAGAAGAGTTTCCTTTGTTAATTCAGTTTTCAGTTCCAGGATTAGATTTAGTTGTTCCTGAAAAATCCTTTGGTTTTTTTCCCCTCAGGTATATCAGATTTTAGGATTCTAGCTTTGCTGTATTTTACAGAATTTATTCATTTTATTATTAGTTGTGACACCATTCCTTTTACTACGAATCAATGTCCATCTCTGCATCTTAATATATTCTGGAGATAGGAGTAGCCATGCCTGCGTGTTGCAACCAAAAAAGCCAAAGAGTACTGTAGCCCCTTATATACTAATTTCATTATGGCATAATTTTTTTGTTGATGTTGACTACAGCCTACTTTATGAGAATATTTTTCTCTATTATCTCTGAGAAGTTCACTATGGGAGATTTAGTTAAGTAATAAAACGAGTAATTACTGACTTTCAAAGGGGCTTCGCTCCTTGATGGTATATAGTGGTGATCACTGGGATCACTAGGATCACAACAGCTCATTAAAAGCAATAAAAAGAAAAACACTTGTCTATGAAAGGAAACAGCAATGTGCCAGAATTGCAGAAAGCTAATGCTAATGCTAATGAAATTGACTCATCTGTACAGAATTCATTTACACTGAAACTTTCAGGCCCATCAAAAGACAAAAGCCTTATAAGCTAGTAGCAATGGGTTTTTGGAGAACAGAGCCAAACCCTTTTCACTCAAATGACCCTTTCATACCATAAAACGATAGTGTTATGTTTCCCCTTTAATCACCATGACAACATCCTATGGAATCCTAGGGTTTGTAGTTTGTAAGTTCTAGAATTCTCTGGCACAGAATTCTAAACACCTCTCCCTAAAATGAAAATCCCAGGATTCCACAAGATGTTGCCATGGCAGTTAACTTGGGAAAAAATAGTGCTATATTTCCGTAGTAGGAAAGGACCACTGAATATAACACAGTGGAAGTGTGCTGTTCTAGGTACTACAATCCAGAGAAGTGGTGTTTTTTTTAAATCTCAACAAAAAATAGCATCTAAAGTTTCTAACAAACATCACTGAAACAAATTAAACAATATATCACTCAAAATTATAATACTTGATACATATCAATGCAGTTTAAAAAGCCAAAGTGAAGTGATGTATCCTCACAGTCTTCTTAAACAGAGAGAAAGTAATTTTAGAACTGAATGTTATTTGTGAAAGATATTTCACTTGTTGTATAATTAAATCCAATATCATAAAGCATGTTTTTTTTAATTGCCAAAAAGATTGAACCACCTCTCTTGGTAATATGTGCCATTATTGACTTGGTCTCATAGGTGTAGTGCTTAACCTTCATCTGTAATCTTGAAATTTAAACCAGTGGCACTGAAAAGGTTAAGCACATGAACCACCAAAATTGTATTATTCAGTTCAAGCCTCATGCACTTCAAGAAAGTGAATGAGCACAAAAGAAAAGGAAGATCTAGCAAAGCAATTTTCTAAAATAAAGTCCTTCTAAAGAATAAAATATTATAGTTGTACCTAATCTAAGCTTCCTGGCCAACGCATCAATCTGGATAGTTGGGTCAGATCCCATTGATAAGAAACAAATGAGAGGTGTCCGCTTATCACTTTCCTCCCAAGTTTTCTCTAAGTTTAAAATGACTGGTTCTGTATACTTCTCACTCAGTGAATCTGCAATATACTTCCTGGCTTGAGAAACTGTACGATCTGGACACCAAGACCTATGAAAAAACATATTACATGGGACTAAAATAGATTATCATTTCAATTCATTTATAGTTATTTCAAGACTTTAAATATAATCTGGCCACACTAACCCATACTGATTTATATTAGACATAATGGTTTGCTTCAACCAGGAATTGTCTTGCAGGCAAACCACCATCTGTTTTCTCATTCATGGCTTGTTCTTTTGCCAGTTTCTGTTTTAGGGTGAATGACTGGAAAAACAGGCCAAGGAGAAGGCACTCTTCTGCATTCAGCTATAAGAATAAGCTGTATTTTAAACAAGACAGACAAGGCTCTGCAAGCCAACAATAAACCCATGGCTTCTTGCTGTTTACTTACACGAAAGCGGTTGGACACAACAAGCAACAAATTGACCAACCATACCGTGATACACTATTAAGTCAAAACTCAACTGGTATTGAAAAGAGAATACTCTTAAAATAGAACTAACAACTTATTGTAAAAACTTTTGAAAATCCTCACCTAATGAGCAAAAGTTTACGACAGGTATCAAGTGAGTCACTATATCCGTCAGGAATAGTTTCTTCCTCTGGAGCTTCCTTATCGAACCAATTTTTCCACCCCTTCTCATTACGGCAGATCTAAGTATAAATCACAGAGAAAGTCACACTTTTCCCTTAAAAGAAGGCTTGTGACAGTTTTAGAAAGTTGCACTTCACTGAAGCCGATTACGCTGAAGCTATTATTACACTGGGTAGAGTGTTCTTCACATCATAGGAAAATGTGCTGCATTTGTGATCTTTTCTATCTCTATTGCTTTAGAGGCAAGAAAAAAGAGCATAATTAAGACATGAAAGCTCAAAATCTTGTGATTAATGGCCATGCCCCTGGTGGTTTTAAAATATGTGATGAAATGCTGATGTAGGACAATAATAACTACTATATAAAAGACAAAGTTTGTACGTTTTTCTGTATCAGGCGAGGACCACGTATGATTGTCTGTGTCAGGTGAAGATCTCATATGATTGTCTGCCTGAGAAGATTCTATGGAGTCCTTCAGGGAGTTTGCAGCTTAGGGAGGGGCCTTTGGGATTCTCAGCCAGACTGCTCCTGGGCCTCAGTCAATTGTGTCTGCCTTGAATAGGCTGGCCAGTTGCTATGGAGACAAGGCCTAGCAGCAAGAAGGAGGGCAGTATATTCCCTCAGGAACCCAACCTGTGTGTATGTTAGTAACTCTGAATACAGATTGGATTGGGGAATATGTGGAAAAGTTATAGGTAGTAGACAAGACAGTTTGGGGAATTAGAGACACAGGACCTCAAATCTTTCTAATAAGTATTACCTATGAGAAAATATAATCCCGGGCAACACTGGGTTTATACGCTAGTGTGGAATAAAAATAAAAATAATTCAGGCAATAAGCCCACCTGATTCATAATTTCTGAGAATTGTGGTAGCTTGCTCAGTTCCACCAAATTCAGCCATGTCATATCAAGAATCCATCGGAATGGCTTGGGAGGACAAGCTTTCAGATCAAGTGCAGCACCACCTAGATGAAAGCATTAATACTGATATTTATACAAGTACAATGCTCAATAATATGATGTCTGAATTTCAGAATATCAGATAAAGAATGGTTCCTGTCTCACCAAGTAACAAAGCAAGTAAAGTACAGATATAGATACATTTTAGGTTTTCTATAGGTCCCTCATAAAAACTATGCTGTAACATCTTTGGAGAAATGTGTATTAATGCATAACTTCTTCAGAATATTTGTCTCTTTTTGAGACAATAGAAAATAAGGCTGTGATCCTAAGAAACAGGTACTGGCTAATGTGCTCATTTAGGCAACTGGGATAGAATATAGATGTTTAAAGCTTACATAGTACAACTGGAATTTTTAGCAGGGAGAACATTCTATTGAAATCAGAGATTCAGCCTGCGCTGGATAGAGTAATACCTCCCTTGAAGATCCAGGTTCACAGTTTGGTGTAGTCCTGGCTTCAGCCCAGCAGTGGTTAGGAGTGCATTGGCACAGTTAAAGCTTGTGCGCCAGGCTGCACCCGTTCTTTGAGATGACAGATTTGGCCATAGTGACATATACCTTAGCTACATCCCAGTTGGATTACTGTAATGTGCTCTATATGATACTGCCTCTGAAGAGTGTTTGGAAACTTCAGTTGGTCCAAAGAATTGCAGATAGATTGACAACTAGGGCTTGCTACAGGGAACATACAACTCTCTTGTTGCAACAGCTTCAGTGGCTGCCAATCTATTTCTGGCACAATTTAAAGTGCTGGTTTTGACTTATAAAATCTTATATGGCTCAAGGCCAGGTTATTTGAAGGACTGTTTTCCCCCTTATGCATCTGTTTGTGCTTTGAGATCTGCGGGGGGAGGGGGGCTTTCTCTTTGTCTCACCACCCTTTCAGGTGCATCTGGTGGGAACACAGGAGAGAGGTTTCTCCGTGGCTGACTCTGGAATTCCCTTCCCAGAGAACATAGATTGGCATGTTCCCTACAAGACTTTTCTGTTTTGATAGGCATTCAATGGTTGATTATAGAAGGCCCCTCTCACTCAAAACTGTTTTCTGAATCTTGCCAACTGTTGTGCTGCTGTTACATATGTGTGTGCATGTGTGCAATGGTGTATGTTTAATCTATTTTGATTATTCTTGATCATTTAATCCCTTTTTAACTTTCGTATTTTGTGGATTTTTAACTATACATTTTTAAATTTGTCGTAAGCCACTTTCAGACCCAAACAGGGGGAAGATAGAAATAAATATAACTTCTTAGGAAGCATGTTTGGGGGGATGCTTTTCAATTCTGTTCTTTCTGCTAAACTTATTTAGGACCATTTTGCACAGAATCTTAATCTCTCTTGCATCTCCTTTGTCCATGGGAAGGCCAGAATTTAATCTCGGTGCATAACTGTGCAAATTAAACAGTTTTTGATAGATTACTTAATTTTCATAAATTTGCTTGGTAATCTGGATTTGGTTTGAAAAACTGAAATTTCAGAAAAGCCACAGCGATAGGTATACAATAAACTAGAAAGTTCTTAACACATCTCAATATGTTGCATCTAGTGTTCTGTGGAATTTGCCTGTCTAGAGATGCGATGTTCCTAACAAGATGGTAATTTCTTAATTCAGGCCATAGCATCTTAGCAATTTGTACAGGGGAAAGTGCTGTGGTGCTTTTCTGGCTGTTCTGTAAAGGCTTCGTTGTGTTACAGGATGTCAGGGGGCTGTTTAATCATCAACACACACTGGTGGCATGGATAACATGGAATAATTGCCAGTGCACAATTAGGTGCTGTCAGTCTATATAAATGGCATAGGAGTGTTTCTTCACGTTATTTATTGATTGAATGAATTTCTATCTCACTTTCTCCCAATAAAGCAGCGTAAATTATAAGTTAAAGCATTACACAGTTAAAACAATGGATAATACAAAAGTAAAAAGTTTAAAGGGCAGTTAAAACACAATATTAGTGATAAAAATACACCATTTATGATAAAAAGATCTTCTGCAACAGCCAATTAACAGTCAAAGGCCTAATAAACAAAAAAACCAAACCAAACCAAACCAAAATCTTTGCCCACTGCATACTGTACTCTTCAGTTATTCAGATTTAGGAGGGACATTCCACCCCAATTCATCGTATGCCATTTTACCTTTTCTGTTGTGTTCAAAATGTTCCATTTTCATTCTCCTCCTTCCACTTCTCCCCTTTGTCCTCAGCTTACATCAACTGCTACAAACTGCACTCAATTAACCTAGTGAGGAGGGACTTTTTTCCCAGTAGACCCAGGCAAAAGCAAACTGCTGCAGCCTCTCTTGGCTTATATGTTCTTCATTAAGAATACCAACCACCTTGACTGTACTCTGATGTTACTTGACCATACATCTCTCAGTTTTCATCTGCAAAATGGCAGGAAGTATCTTGCTGGTGGAAAGAGACCGAAACAGGTCTTAGGCTGTTAACTGGTTGTCACAGAGGTTCTTTTAAGTATGCTGCGCTTATCCTGCATCCTGAATTAGTCCATTGGTGCTTGTTTTTAAAGCTATTGATATATTGCATTGTCCTTCTGGTTGAGCACAGAATAATTAGAATGCTATTATGCTAGCATTAGCCTTGGCATAACAATCACTTAGCATATCAGAACCACAGGAACAGTTTGCCTACAAAACCTTTCAAAACACCTAAAAGGTAAAATATTATAATCATTACAGCAACAATAATATTTCACTAAAAAAAAAAAAGGGTTAGGGAAAGTACATGGAAAATGTCAGCTTTTTGTGTTATATTTTCACAAAATTAGTTTGAAGCATTTGAAAGCACCCACGATGAATTACTCTTCTGCCATTACCTTCCATATCCATAATACAGAAACTGCTTTTATTTTTTGGCAGTTGTTATAACTTCAGTACATATTGTTTGTTACAAATTTTAATTGTCCGGCCTTCATAACCTTATTCTTGATTATTCAATAAATTCAGTCTCCTTGCATTTATGATGATAATGTATGACAAGTTATTCTAGATATTTGTCTGTTAAAGACACTTTCCTATATTAATAACTTCCTTTTAAAGAATCTTTCTTCCATGACTAACATAAAACAGAACCCAGGGCAAACTCTTGGAATGTCACAGGCAATGTTCCATCAGCATTATTGCTTTTGTTAATATTTAGAACTCATATAGAACATTTAAGCTTTAGTAATATAGATGATTGACTAGAAGTCCTTCCTAAGAATAAGAACAATAGTTGCCATCTCTTCCTTAAAGCATGTGCCAACCACATTTTAGTTACCAAAAACACATGGTTTCCTATCTTGGTTTTTTCTCAAAGTGCAATTTAAACAAATCAAATGTACTAGGGTTTTGATTTTACTAGAACCTCTCATTAGTTCAAAATTGGAAGCAGAACTCTTAGTCTCTGTCTTGAGTTTAAAAGAGAGGGGAGATTGCCATGATGTGCTCTCATGACATGTGGATAGAAGTCTGGTTTGAGCATGAGAAGCATGTTCAGGCCAGAGAAGGATGGTGTGAGCTGCATATCAGCAGTGGGAGGGCTCATGCTCTGCTTCCCATCCATGTGCACTCTTATTCTAATCCCCCTGTCACAATCATTCATTGAAAGGTCACATGTATGCCCACACAAAAAATATCCACACATGCACACTCACTTTATGTAGGGATCCCAAGGCATCACCTCAAGGTGAAAAGATGCCTCACATGAGTCTTTGAAGAACCATTTGTTGTGTCCCTTCAAGTAGTTTCTGAGTTATGAAGACCTTAGGCAACTTTATCACAGGGTTTTCTTGGCAAGTTTAGTTCAGAGGGCATTTCCATTTGCCCTCCTGTGAAGCTAAGAGACTTGCTCAAGGTCATCCACTGGGTTTACGTGGCCACGCGGAGATTCAAACCATATTCTCTAGAATTACAGTACAACACTCAATCCACAACACCATGCTGGCTCTCTCTGGAGAATTATAGTTTGGACTTTCTCTTATTTAATATAAATGGTGCACCATATAGTTGTTTTTAACTGCTTTTAATTCCATTATCAGTTTAATAATAGTTTTAATTTTTGTATCATATGAGTTTTAAAGCTGTACCTCTGTTAATCTTACTGGAGAATCCTAACTGGTAATGATGGCCAAGGTCAGCTGAGCCAACAACAGACCAACTAAAGCTACCTTCGATCCAAACCCTTCCAAGCCTATGGATGCTAGAAATTACTTAGAACTATCTTCATCCAGGCCTAACTTTGTGCCTTGTGGTTTTACCACTGGGCTGCAAGAGACTCGAATATGGCATATCACAGTTCCTCCCTTGGCCCACCCTTCTCCACCTCATACGTTTTATTCTTCTGCTGACATATTTTAAAACAGCAGATTGCTCTTTCAGCAGACCTTTGAGATCACCAAGCAACATTTTTACGAGCAGCAGAGGCTTGTACCTAACCCTAATCCCCATGGCCATTATCTTTTTGAATTGTGGTTGCACTGTTAGTGTACAGTCCTAACTGGTGAAGATGACACAGATGAAGCTACGTTGAATCCAAATCTAGCCAGCTTAGGCCTACCTTGTCCCTGGCCCAACTTTGTGCCAGCATTATGGTTGTGCCCCTGGGCTTGAGGAGGCATGTATCTAGTATAACTTTGTGCCTTCTTTGCCTTTCTAATGCTTCTCTTACCTTTCTAATGCTTCTGCTGGCAGATCTTGGCCATTAACTGGTTTTGCGAGCAGATAGCTCTGTTGGCAGATATTTGAGATATGCTGACAGAAAAGAGGCATATCCTAATTCCCTACAGATCTTGGAGACAGCATTATACTCTTAATAAGATTTAAAAGTCTATTAAGTTGCCATTTCCATTTTAACAAAATTGATGTCATAATTTTTAAAATAATCAATATGAAGGACTGCATAAGATCGATTTAGATGAAGGGTACAAAGGGTCAAATCCCTGATGATTAATCTCATGCCTTTGAGCAATTGCCTGCCCTTTGCTTAATTCATACAGGATTGTCATGAAGATCAAATGAAAATATATAGGCCACTACAAGTTTTTTCAAAAATGTACAAAGAATTTAGAGAAACATAATTACCTTTAATGAGTGTTTGGAATTCTTTTGGCTTAACTTGGCCCCTCTGGAGATCAATTTTTAATGTCATAAGCAATGTAAAGAGGAATTTGTGGTTTTCATATAAGCCTCTAACAGAGTATGCAAATATTTCATATGTCAAAAACTCTATAATATTTGATATCCTTTTCTGTGGGATGGGGGATTTATCAGACCTAAGGTATGAAAACAAAGCAAACAGACAAACCAATGGATTAATACTGAAATTGGAAAGAATGAAGAAAGATACAGGGTCTGAAGATATAGCGGTGTTCCTACCTAGCCATGGACTGATCAAACAGTTTTAAGAACTGAGCTAGTGATGTTTGATACATGTTATTGACCATGCTCATTTCTGTGATAAGGAAGTAAAGAATGCTTCCACGTGTTGCAGCTGGACGGTATTCCTCTTGAGCAGTATTGATTTTTTTCTCAGTTTCTCCTGCAACTTCCAGTTTTTCTGAAACTTCCATTGCAGTTTGTTTGGTTGTTCTCAAGACACCAATCAATGATTCATCATCCACCAAAGAACCTAAGCACCACAGAGGAAATATTTCATAATGAAGTCTTAAAATTACAATATTCAGAATCCAACATGAGAAAGCAATTAAAGTTGAGTAGTTCTTAGCATTACAATAAATTGAATAAATAGCATTACAATAAATAGAATGACAGATGTCTATGCCACTTGCATGTTCTGTATCAGGGAAGGGACTAGGACTGACGCAGAAGAATGGATTTCCTTCTGAGATGTCCTAGCGCTCATACCCTTTCCTTTTCCTTACAAAACCTTACCTTATCCATGATTTTATCTCTTTGCCTTTCTCTGTGTAAAAAGAAAGGCACAGAGTGAGTACATGGCCAGGTGTGCTCCTCTTTCACCTTCCTCAATTAGGAAACGAGAAGGAGCATAAACATGGCTGAATCCTGGCCTTGAGAAATACTCCTTGAGGGTCTAGCAGTGTTATTGTCCTCCACCTTGGGGAAGCTCTACTTGAAGTCTCCACAGGCTAGATGGGATGGCCTAGAGGGCCAAATCTGGCACATGAGTCAGAAGCTAGTTGACCATGTCCTGTATCATGTGTCTTCTAACAGTTGACCCAGCAACTAAGTAAGTACCACTTTATTTATGAAATAGGGTGTTCTTTTGTAGGACACAAGAAAAGAAGCATTCTTTTGATTCTGTATGGAATGACAGAAACAAGAAGGGAAAGCTGATGAGAAACAACAACAGCTGCTGACAAGCCTGACATCAGCATAGGGCATAGTTGGGAAAATGCTGAGATACAGCTGATGCTGGCTGCAATGGGCCAGATGGACTCCTTGACATTGTTCTGGTGATGACAAGAGTGCAGGACAGCAGCTGTGACTGCAGCAGCTGTGTTGTGAATTCGCCCATTGGTCCCTCACCCAATGTGACAACATTCTACATCTCATTTGTTCTGGCAGAATAACTGTCCTTCAGGGAGGAACACTGTGCTATCTCTCAGTTCAAGTACATCAACTGTGTTGCTAATAAAAAGCTTTTTTTTTCATAAGCAATTTCTTTCTCTTTCTTTCTTTCTTTCTTTCTTTCTTTCTTTCTTTCTTTCTTTTTCTTTCTTTCACATCCCATCTTCCTCCAATATGGGACTCAAAGTGCTCCATAACATGAAATAAATTAAATTAGGTATCACATTAAAACATCAGCATTTCAAAACAGTATTAAACCATTTAAAACTATTCCTGTACCATTGCAGTGGACTTTAGGATAAGGTTGGTCAGAGAAAGAAACAAAAATTTTCAGCAGCAAAAAACAATTGCTCAGGGGTCTTTGTGTCCCAGTGTATCTATGGCAAAGCACTTAGTTTCACTTCAGAAAGTCCAAGTTTTAGACCCTTGCTTTTTCCATTAAAATGATGTTAGGCTGGAGGCTGGAGACCTTCAAAAGTTATTTCAAGTTCACCCAGAGAATTTCTTTTTGTGTGCCTTCAAGTTGTTTCTGACTTATTGTGATCCTAAGGTGAATCTATTATAGGCTTTTCCTGACAAAATTTGTTCAGAGGGGCTTGCTATTACCCTCCTGTGAGGCTGAGAGAGTGTGATAAGCCAAGGTCACCCACTGGGTTTCCATGACCAAGTGGGGATTTGAACCCCAGTCTCCCAGCATCCTAGTGCAATGTTCAAGCCACCTCACCACTCTGGCTCTGTCACCCAGACAATACTCAATGCACAAATTATAAAGCTGATTGGGCAATTTGTATGTTCATGAGTTGATATTCCATACTCGGTCCACAAGGAAATTGGATGCCGGTCTCCCTTAGGATCTACTCATTTCAGTTTGAAACTCCCTTTCTGTATTAATCATCTAGTCACCTTGAACATCCAGTATATCACATCGGTTTGCATCTATGTCAGAATGCTTGACAAATCTAGTGATTTAGTGCTACTTCTCCCAAACAGCTCATGGTATTGTGTGAAACCCTATGTCTTTAGTACATGCGGTTTAAAACTACCTGCATGGGTTCACACAGCATAATTTCCCACCACACAAAACTAAAATAAAAATACTTGCCTGTAGAAACTAGACTTTTTCTCTCTCATATCTAGTTTTAAATGTGAAGGGGTTTTTTTACCTTGGTGTGGAGTAAAATTTAAGCACGTGCACCCTCATTTGCAGGCTGCAAGTTAGATCATTTACTATAGTAAATCAAAAATTCACATCTCCATATCCTTCATAAGGAGATGGATGTCAACTTCAATAAATAAGAAATAAGTAAAACGACAATAAAATACCTTTAGTTGCAGTTAATTTATAAAGGAGATTGTCTTCTAGTTCTTTCATTTTCCGTTTATTGTAAGTTACATCTTCCATGAGTTTAATTCTTTCTGCTTCCAGTTCCTATATTAAATAGCAAGATAAGGGTAATGTCAGATTGAAAATCTGAACTTTGCATGAAATTCTTTCTGATTGGTGGAACAAGTGCTGAACAGGAAACGTTACATCATTCTATGTTCAAGAAAGAACAGGTTGCTTACCTGTAACTGTGGTTCTCCGAGTGGTCATCTGTGGCCTCATACATTAGGAGCTTTCGCACCTGCGTGGTAGCGTTCAGAAGATTCTAGAGCTTGTTAGCTTTGGCGGGAACCCCTCCCCCACGCCGGTGCTGCGCATGCTCCTCCCGCCGACTAATGGTCTCTCCTCAGTTCTGGTCTGCCGAAGCAGATGGGACCTGAAAAAGAGGGGAAGGCAGGGCGGGGATGTATGAGGGCACAGATGACCACTTGAAGAACCACAGTTACAGGTAAGCAACCTGTTCTTCTTCTTCGTGGTCTCTGTGCCTCATACATTAAGAGACTGTGTAGCTTACCAGTAGGATGGTGGGTCAGGTCCCAGATCCTAGAGCACAGAAGACAGCACAGCACGTCCAAACCGGGCATCTCTCCTGGACCGGCAGTCGAGCCTGTAGTGGCGCACGAAGGTCGACGGCTGGGACCAGGTCGCCACACGGCAGAGTTCTGACAGGTCGACGCCTCGCAGGAGGGCAGCAGATGTCGCCACAGCCCTGGTGGAGTGGGCCCGAAGCAGGTCTGGCGGAGGCTTCCTGGCAAGCTCGTACGCCAGGTGAATAGTCTGTACCACCCACTTAGAGAAGCGCTGGGTGGATACCTTGTGGCCTCTCCGGCGCCTGCCATAACAGACAAAAAGGTGGGGTGCCTGTCTGTAGGCTGCAGTCTTGTCTTTGTAAAAGGCCAGCGCCCGACGCACGTCCAGGGAGTGGAGGGACCGCTCCAGAGGTGTCGTCGGGTCTGGGTAGAAGGCCGGCAGGATGATGTCCTGGCTCAGACGGAAGCTGGACACCACCTTCGGCAGGAAGGAGATGTCAGGCTGAAGGACCACCTTGTCCTGATGAAAGACCAAGTATGGTTCATCGCACCGTAGCGCCATCAACTCTCCCGCCCGCCTGGCAGAGGTGATGGCCAATAGGAACGCGGTCTTCATCGCGAGCAGCCTGTCGTCCATCGTGGCCATGGGCTCGAAGGGCGGCCTCGTCAGCTGGGACAGCACCAATGACAGCGACCATGGCGGTAGCGGCGGCGATACCAGCGGGGAGAGGTGCTGCAGGCCCTTCAGGAACTGCTTGACGGTACTGTCCCTGAAGAGCGCGGCCGATGGGGATCGTGGCGGCTGGTATGCCACGATTGCGGTGAGGTAGACCTTGAGCGATGGAAAGGCCAAGACCTGTTGCCGGAGACGGAGGAGGAAATGGAGCATGGTACGCAGGGTGACAGGTGATACTGGCTCTCAACGTTCCTCGGCGAAGGCCACGAAGCGCTGCCACTTATAGTGGTAGTTCCTTCGTGTGGACTCCTTCCTGGCTGCAGTCAAGACATTCCCGATGGCCGGGTCGTCTAGGGCGATATACTCCAGGCACGGAGGGCCAACACCGCCAGGTCCGGGTGCAACACCAGTCCATCGTAGTGGGACAGCAGGTCCGGTACCATGGGAAACCTGAGAGTCCTGCCCCGGGCGGCCTCGATCAGGGGTCCGAACCAGTGCTGCCTCGGCCAGTACGGTGCCACGAGGATCGCGTCCGCCCGGTCCGCGATGATCTTCGCGATCACATGGCCCAGGAGCGGGAACGGAGGGAAGGCATAGATCAGCCCTTCGTCCCACGGAAACTGGAACGCGTCGCCGATGGAGCGGCAATCGTGGCCGGCCCTTGAGCAGAACAGGCGGCACTTTGCGTTCTGGCTGGTCGTGAAGAGGTCGATGGTTGGCTCGCCCCATCGGTCCCGAAGCATCCGGAAGGCCTCGCCGGACAGGGACGACTCGTGGTGGGAAGTGGTGTCCCTGCTGAGCGCGTCCGCTGTGGTGTTCTCCTGCCCCACCAGGTGAACCGCCACAGGGTGTATCCGGAGCGGGATGCACCAGTTCCAGAGTTCGAGGGCGATGCCCAGCAGTGTGGTTGAGTGAGTCTCTCCTTGCCTGTTCATGTAGCAGACTGCCGTCGTGTTGTCAGTGAGGATCAACACCATGCGGCCCGTGATCAGGTGTCGGAACGCTCTCAGGGCCTTGTGGATCGCCAACAGCTCGAGAGAGTTGATGTGGAGGAACAGCTCGTCATCCATCCACCGGCCTTGGACCCGGAGATCTCCGGTGTGCGCTCCCCAGCTGAAGAGTTAGGCATCCGTCGTTACCGTGACCGACGGTCTCGGGTTCGCAGAAAGGCATGCCTGACAGCAGGTTCCTGTACGACTGCCGTCACAGGAGCTATTGGCGTACCTGTTGGGGCAGGTGGTACCGGCGGCGCTGGTCGTCCCTGAGTGGATTGAAGGCCCTGATGAACCAGTGCTGGAGCGGCCGTGCGCGTAACCTGAAGAGGTAGGTTACGGCAGTGGTCGAGGCCATGTAGCCGAGGAGTTGTTGGATCCTCCTCGCTGATACTGTCAAAGCCTCGAAGGCAGCGGATGCTGCCCAACGAAGCATCCGCGCCCTCTCGTCTGGGAGGAAGGCCCTCGCCAATACCGAGTCGAGGGTCACCCTGATGAAGTCGAGAACCCGAGTGGGCTCGAGATGGGACTTCTTGGGGTTGACCCTGAGTCCGAGCCGAGTGAGAAGAGACAAAGTCCGATGAATGTCCCTGTACAGTTTCTGTCTGCAGGACACCAATAGCCAATCGTCCAGGTAAGGGTAGACGGAGACGCCCTTCGTCCGCAGGAAGGACACAACTGGAGCCATGCACTTGGTGAACACCCACGGTGTGGTGGAAAGTCCGAACGGCAGCACCCGGTACTGGTAGCTCGTGCCGTCGATCGCAAACCGAAGGTATCTCCTGTGCTGCGGGCGGATCGAGATGTGGAAATAGGCGTCTTTGAGGTCTATGGATGCAAACCAGTCCCCTCGGTGAAGGAAGGGGAGGATCAATGGCAGCGTGACCATCTTGAACCTCTTGGGGCGGATGTATTCGTTCACCCCTCGGAGGTCTAGGATGGGCCGCAGGGATCCGTCCGCCTTCGGCACAGTGAAGTACCTCGAGTAGAAGCCGGTGGTCTTGGCTGAAGGCGGGAGCCTCTCGATCGCTCCTTCTCAAGGAGGGACTGGACCTCTTCCAGTAGAGTCGAGCTGGCCGGGGTGGAGTAGTAGACACCCCGTGGCGGATTCCTGGAACTCGATGGCGTACCCCAGGCGGACGATGGTAAGTACCCAGGAGTCCGCAGTGATCTCCCGCCAGCAGTCGAGGTGCCTGGCCAGGCTCGGGTGGTGGAACGGTTCTACCGGAAGGGCGAAGGATGGCACGGGTGGAGTCCTGCAAAGGCCGTCAAAACCGGGACTTCGCTCCGGAGGATGACTTCTTGGACGACGAAGATGGGCGTCGTCTGGGAAGCCTCCTCGAAGCTGAAGATGTCGACGGCCTCGACGCGGTCGACCGCGGGGACCGTGGCTGGTACGCCGATGACGAGGAGGACCTTCTCCACGTAGGCCTCGGCTGGAAAGAGTGGCGAGACTGGGCAGGCTGGTTAATACCCATCTTCTTCGCTGTCAGCCGGGCCTTGACGAGGTTATCCATGGCCTCGTCGGTGGAGGTGTGGAAGAGCCCTTCGCCGTCGAACGGAAGATCTTCAATCCGTCGACGGCTGTCCTCCTGAAGCCCAGAGGACCGGAGCCACGCGTGGCGTCGGAAGGCTACAGCACCGACCATCACCCTCGAGGTAGCCTCCATGGCGTGCCTCGAGGTGGCGATTTGCTCTGTAGCCACCGCAACAGCCTCGCCAAAGATCTGTGTGGCTGAGGCGCGTGACTCCTCCGGCAGGTCAGCAAGGAGTGGAGCGAGTCGGTCAAAGAGGTTCCGATGGTAGGCCGCAAGGCATGCCATCGTGTTCACAGTCCTGGCCACCAGGGATGATGCCGAATAGAACCTTCGGCCGAAGGCATCGAGCTTCCGTCCTTCACGGTCCGGAGGGGTGGTATGCGCTCGGTTGCCTCCTTTCGTTTGAGCCGACTCGACCACAATAGAGTTCGGTACAGGATGATTGAAGAGGAACTCTGCGTTCTCCTTCTGGGTCCTGTAGAGATGCTCCAGCCTATGTGGGATAGGCTGTGCTGACGCTGGCTTCGCCCACGGCTGCTTCATCGCTTCCACCAGGGTTGGTAGGAATGGCAGCGGTGTGGTTGATGGTGGGCGGGCTTCCAAGTACTGGAAGACCAGGTCCTGGACTTGTGGAGCAGGTTCAGTCACCTTTAGGCCAAAGGCTGTGGCCATCCAGAGAAGGATCGCAGAAAACTGGCGTACGTCCTCTGGTGCAGACTCCGGGCCTGGCTCCCCGAACCCCAGCGGTGGGGATTCGTGAGAAGAAGGGATGGACTCAGCAGAGTCAGAGTCTGAGTCGTAAGAGTCGCCGGATGGTGATGGCAACCTCTCCACCTCCTTCTCCTCGGCTGGCCTACGGGCCGGAGGTGCCAGGGTGACAGCTGGAGCTGCAGGCTGCGTCGGTACCGGTGCGGCCGATGTCATGGCCGGTATCGGAGTCACCTGCAGGGGCACGACCGCGGGCCTAGGGCGGTGTGCCGCCTGCGTGGTAGAAGTCGCAGCTACCGCCGGCTGGGCCACGGTGGGCTGTGGCGTCGGGCGGGTAGCTGTGGTCGTCATCCGCGGAGGTGGAGAAACAGCCCTGTAGCGGGGTGAGGGCTCCCGGGACCAATGGTGACTTGGTGAACAACGCAGCGGTGACCTCTCAAAGCGGGGGTAGTGAGCCTCCCGCGGTGGCGAGCGAGACCGGCGACGAGGTGACCAGTACCTTGGATCTGGATGATACCGGTCCCTGTAAGACGGCAAATAAGAATAGTATGAGCCAGCTGGCTCGTGCCACACCTGCTCCTGGGCGTACCTTCCTAGGTAGGTAGGAGAGTAGGCACTCTCGCCCGAGCAACGCCTCTCCAGGTGCATCTCCTGATATTGCGGGGATGGAGGCCTGGCCCGCTGCTCCGGCGAGCGGGACTCGTCGCGTTGAGAGGCTGGGCACTGCCTGACCACAGCCTCCTCTTGGCGTTCTGCCGAGGGTGGACGGCGACTCGTCAGAGTGATCTCTGCGATCAGCTCGGGCAGTTGAGGGGGCGAGGCCTGCACAACCTGCTCCTCATCTGACATCTCGAGGATTTCCTCTTCCTCCGGAAGCTCCTCTTCCTCAGGGAGCTTCATCGGTTGAGGTTCCTCGGCGGGCTGGGTGGGTGGTGGAGTCGGGGGTCGCATCACCGTCGGTGAAGAGCGCCGCTTCTCCTTTCTCTTCTTCTCCCCCACACCCTCGGTGGCAGGGCGCTTCTTCTGGGCTGCGGTAAGTGGCCTGGAGGAGGAGGTTGGGGCCTGCAAGCCCACAGGGTCCTCACGTGCCCGAGTTGCCGAGATCTTCAGTATCCTCGGCAACTTCATTATCGGTACCGAGCCCGGTACCGATACCGATGAGGTTGAGGGCAAAGCAGCTACCACTGCTGCCGAAGAAGAAGAAGAGGGCAGGCGTTTCTCGGCCATCATCTCGGGTCTCTGGCTGCGAAGAGATTCCTCCCAACTGTGGGATTTAAGCCTTGCCGCCCTGTTACAGAGAGTCTGGTGTGTAAACTCTCTACAAATAGGGCGGGCCTGAACGTTGTGCCACTCACCCAAACAAATCAGGCACTTAGAATGTCGGTCAGAGAGAGCGACCTTCCTTCCACAGGAGGTGCAGCATTTGAAGAGAGCCGACATAAACCAGAGGCAAGGCAAAGAAAGCAAGAGTCCGAGAACGCCAAACACAGTCTGAGATCTGAAATCATCGTCAAAAGCCAGAAAAAGATCAAAACCGATCGACAAAGTACAAAGCCAAGTCCGAAATCTGAGAGCGGTAGTCAAAAGCCAAATCCGAAGTTGAAAAACACCAAAAGCAGAATCGAAAAGCTAGCCAACAAGCAGAACCTTCTGTACGCTGAGGCGGACAAGAAAGAACTGAGGAGAGACCGTTAGTCGGCGGGAGGAGCATGCACAGCACTGTCGTGGGGGAGGGGGAGCAAGGGCGGAACAGGAAAGCATTACATCATCCTATGTTCAAGAAAGCAGAGTTAAGCAAAGCTTTCTTCCCTAAATGGGGGAAGAGGAAAGATTAAAAACTGACATCAGCAGTACAGCCCATGGCAAAATCAACAATGGCCCATAGAAAAAACAGGTAACAAAATCAGGTCCAAAACAATAGTAAGACAGGGGAAAGGATAGGAAGTCCTAATTGGGGCATCCATATATAGAGTTCTGTGACCCCACTGTTCCTGTCACACAGAAGTCGGGAAGGAGGGGGAGCAGGCAGAACGGTTGAGCCTAATCTCCCACAGCTAGAAGAAACATCATACATTCTTGTTCACTGTGAGAATGGAGCCATCAGGAAGGGTCTGAAAGAATAGCACATAGTTACAACCCATGGTGGGCTGGTGATTCACAGAATATGTTGCAGCAGCCTGCAGACAAGGGATTCCTCAGTCAAATTATACATATCATTCCTGTTATTCTAGTTAAGAGTAGAGAGGGTGCTCCCCACGGCTGTCCTGAAGATACCCTCCAGAATGCCAGTGTACCAAGGGTGCTGCAGATAAGGGCTATGCATTCCTTAATCTGTTGGCTAATGGTGTTCTTAGATACTCACCGCACCTGGCCCTCTGACTTGTGACAAACAGGTTGTCAACTCTGCACAAGTCAGCCATCTATCTCATATACCCCTTAAGTGTTCTGTACATGTCCTTCTGCCACAATTTCTCACTCAAGTGAGACAGATTCAGACAAAAAAAATGGGGAAGACAATGTCCTAACTGCAGTGCATATAGAAAGGATGGGTCAAGTTGAAGAATGGCTCTATCCATGCAAAAGGTACAGAACTTCTCCCCAGCTGATAGGATCTTGGGCTCACCCACCCTCCTACGACCAGGTCACCACACCAAAGAAGCTGTGATAGATGATGATGCTGTGATTGAGGAGCAACCTATTGCGCAGGGGGCTGAGCCAGTGAGTGAGCAAGTCAACCTGCAAACACCCCCTGCATTGGAAGGTCAAACAGAGACTGAGTTGCCCCAGCCAGCTCATGATGGAGAGGAAACCAGCAGTGATGCAGAGGAGTTGCAGCCAGTTGTGCCCATCAGCCCTCAATCCCGCAGAAGGCTGAAATGGGTTGCGGAAAGGGAGGCTGCTTGGACTAGGCTGAGGAAACAATAACGAGCAGCACCTGCTCACAGGGGCTATTTAAGTCTGCCAGCATGGCTGCTCCTTGCTTGCAGCAAATTATCAGCAAGCCCTCACAACCTTTGTGTTTCCTGCTCCCTGAAACCTTCCGGATGGATTTCTGCCTCCTGAACCTTTGGACTGGACTTGACCTGGCTCGGCTTGTGTTTTCCTGGTGTTTGGTATATTGAGACTCCCAAAGTGTTCCTGGCCTCTCTCCTCCCTCGCTGGCTGCGGCCCGGCAGGGAGAGATTCCTGACAGAAGCTACCTATCAGGTCAAAATCTTCATTAGGATAGAGCAGATGAACTCAAAGGGCAGAAAATCAATTCTTAAAGCAAGATATTGAATAAACACGAAGGTAAATGGAACATTTATGGAGGAGGATTCCCTTCTGAGCAAGCACCTACCTGAGGAAAATGGGCCACTGGCCTCCAAATAGTGTCCCTTGTCTCTTGACAATCTGACTGAAAACTGTTGCATGAAGAAACTGCTACCCCTGATCATTTGTTTGTTTATTACCATCCTGATACCCAAAGCAGCTAACAATTTGAGTTAAAATCCAATATTGTTAAATCTAGTACAGAATTTTAAATTACACTTAAACAAAGTCACCTTTAAAATAATTAAAAACAGTTTTTAAAAGGCAGATAAAATGTAGAAATAACAAAAGTACAAATTCAAATCCAACACAACCCAGTTAAAAGAGCTTCTGTACTAGACAGTTATCACCCAAAGACCTGAATAATCAGGAAGGTCTTCGCCTGTCAGGGGAAGGAGAGTAGAGAAGGGGCCAAACCAACTTCCTGTGATAGGGAATTCCACAATCTGGCAGCAGCCATTGAGGAGGCTCTCCGTGTGTCTTCATATGCCTTCACCCAACATGTTTATGATGGTGGTACTGAAAGAAAGCCTTCCCTCAAGGATCTTAAAACTCCGGCAGATTCATATGATATTTTATGCAACCTGGACCCAATTGGTACAGGGCTTTACAGGTCATAACCAGCATTTTGAATTCTTCCCAGAAATGAATTGGTAAGTGGTGACAATGTTTCAACAGAGGAGTTATATGTTCCCTGAAAGTAGTCCCAGTCAGCAATTTAGCTGAAGAATTTTGGATCCATTGTAGTTTCTGAATAGTTTTCAAAGGCAGCGTAAAGTGCATCAATTACAGTACTCCATGTAGAGTAAACTACAAAAATCTCAACGGGATGCAATAAAGGTATGTGTCACTACGGACTGATCTGACATCTGAAGGGACAGGAGCAACTGGTACACCAGCACCATCCTTCAATGGATGGTGGATTGGATCAATCAATCCACTTCAGTGTTTAGTTTCTTTATAACATGACCTGAGGGAGGACAGATGCTTTTTCACCCAACAAAGGTGCAGGTTGCTTCCAGATAGAGAACTGGTGGATGAGTGCAATCTTGTTTATTTATGTGGGCCTTCACAGTGATGTTGTCCATGTACAGGAGAAAGTGCTCAACACTGGCAAATTCCAAGTGTCAGAGAGGTTGTCCGAACCTCCTATTTCCTGCTGGGATTTTAACTGATGGATAACTATCAATTAATTTTCTCTGATCCAGAAGTTATAGAACTTTAGTTTTTCCTTCCTTCTAGAAAATAATTCTACAACCAGCATAGTTGCCTCTGTTTCAGAATCTATAATTAAACATTACCATTTCATGATTTTGTTAGTACAAACAGCTCATTGTTATTTCTTGGCTCACCTGTTTCTCTGTAAGGATTACTCTCTTCAATAACTGGTTTTCAAGCCCTTTCATAGTAACAGTAAAATCAATTACCGATGATTTAGCATTGATTTCAGGAGTGAAGGCAGGATTGGGCAATTTTGTAGTAATATAAAGTTTAAATGTGCTCATGACATCTACTTCTTTATCACCAACTTTCACCTAAATAATAGTTCAACCACATTTTATTAAACTGAAATTAATACACTGAACTCTTGAAAAAATGTCATTGAGAAATGCCTGCATACTTATATTTAATATCACAATTATTCATACACTATTACATTTTGTAAATTGGCTCAGATACAACAAATAACTCTTAGGTTTCTACATGGTTACTGAATATGGGTTCTGTCCTACTTCTCTGTTTCTGACTAAATCACTTGTGACAGGTGTGCACTCCTTTGGGTCCCCTCTCCTGTAATTTTTCATCAAAGAGTACTATGACAATTGTGCAAATTAAAAGAAAGTTTACTATAAATATTGCTTGCCTGTGGTATATTTCAAATTTTGCATCACATCCAATTGAACCCATTTTTCATTGTGTCATTCTCAGTTCTAGTGTGTAAATCCAGCTTTGGTGTAGTGCATTTCTGTGCTTCTGCCATACATTTATTAAATGCCTGTAATGGCTGCTGTCCAAGCTCAAGCTAAATGACAAATAGATTAAGGGTGAGGAATGAAGGTTCTGCTGTACATCTGCAACATTTAATCTTTTCCTTTTCCTCCATGGGATTAATGTTTTATCACTCAGCTTGCTGATGGATTTTATCGAGCAGCATAGAAAGAGTTAAATCCACAGTGTGTGGATTTCCTTTCCTCCAAAAGAACTTCCTTTCCTCAAGGGGAAAAAAAAAACGCCTAATATAAACCTTTTTTGAGTAAGCTTTTAACAGAGTAGGCATTCATCTGGAATGCTGAGGTGGAAGGTAGGTCACTGGAGCGGACAATTTGAGAGATAAAGGGTCGGAGGGGGAAGGATTATGTCCATGTTCCTGCCCTCCCTATTTTTCCTTTCCTCAGATGGCCTATTCCATCAATGTTTCAGTTAAAAACACTAAATAAGCTTTTAACTAATTAATTAATTTTATGGAAGGCCTTCAGTTAGAAACTTTAAATAAGGGCTTAATTTTTCATATCTTTTGGGAAATGTAATTTGCTCCTATCTTGTTTGTTTATGCTGAAATTTCAGCAACTCTTCTTCTTGAATCTAGAACATCGTCCCAATACTTTATAGCTATGGCCCAGCCTTAACTCTTACTGTATCTTATGTTAATGAAGTGTAAGCAGAGACAGGGAAAAACTAACTGTGAAACGCAAGAAGCCAGGGAAAGGAAAATATGCGTTCTTCCTTCAAAGAATCACAAATAAAACAACTGCAGAAAACTATGTCAAGGAGAACTCTGACCTGCCTGTATTATTGAATTAGAGAAGAAACTGCCTATATATTGAAAGAGGTGTTCCCTTATTTGGCAAAAGAATTTTGTTTAAATTGCCTGTTCAGAACAAAGAAGGATAACCATTTACAAGATTTTTAACCATACGTAAAATTATATAAAAAAATGTAGGCTATTTATTTTTTATTATACTTTTTATTAAAATAATTGATATTTATAAATAAATAACAGCAATATTTTGTGTTTCACAATTTCCTAAAATACAGTTATATTAGTATCCTTATTTTCTGATATAATACAGTATAGAGGAGGATCTATCTATTTACATTCGTTTCATATTTTTTTGTTACTACTACCGTTATTATCCTTATAGTATTACTTTCTTGAAAAGACTTAGATATTTCCTGAAATTGATCCTTATCTATATTCTAAATGTACAATTTCAACTTCCTACATTCCCTTGCTTGGTTGATAATTGTCAGCTTAAATGTTTCCTCTGTGTCTGTAATTGACAATGATGGCTTGCCTACAATTCAGAAGAAACTTTAAAGCCTCTAACCTTACATGATCCCTGCTTATTTTTAAATCCTCATTTCCATTACTCTAAATAGTATATCTCTTTATTTTACCAAATTTTGCTTATAGCTTCATCCCAATCTAGAAATATCAAAAGTACCCAGCTTTTGTTTCAAATAATCTTTGACTGGAGCCCATTCAAAATATGTAGGCTATTTATAAGGTAACCCACCTTGAAGGAAGTTCCTGATTTAATGAAGTTCTTTTCTAATATATTATCAAGGGCAGGATCTAATTCTTCACTTATATCCTCAATTAAAAGTGGTCTTCCCAGAGAGAGGGAATCTTCTAGATGAGTGCGGAAATATCTATGATTCAGAGTTGTCACCTTATAAAAAAAATAATTCATTATTATTAAAAGAAAGTTAGTTTCTTCTTACTTTGAGGACTCTTGGGCTATCATCATATAGACACTTAAATGGAAGTAAATCTCAGTCAAAACATAGATTAGTCTGTATTGTGCATGAAGTAGGGACATGAATCCTCATTTATGCCATTCAAACAATCAATAAAACTATTTTATCATTTAAATGCCTCCTGGACAATGTGACGAGTGTGTGCACCGTCAATTTTGCATGTTTCGAACTTTTTTGTGTGATGATTTTTGAAGGCTTTTCTTACACAAAACAGCTTCTTATTATACAAAAAACAATATTCTTGCACAAAACATATTTTGCATTTGTTGCACAAAAATGTATTTTGCAGAAAAAGTAACATTCTTTGTTCTTGCCACTGAAAAAATGCTGCTGGTTTTCCTTTCACACAGGGTTAAAACATTTTGAAATTACTAACATTTTTTTTAGTGGGTGTCTTGTACAAAAACAGCATTTCTTGCAAGAACGATAACTTTTGTGAAAATTCTTGTTACACTAAAAGGTGGGGGATGCTGGGGTCCACCCGCAATGCCAGTGTCTCCTTAGGGTTTGGGGGAATTATGGCTCAAAGGAGGGCTATGAGAGGAGGGTAATGGTAGGATCTTTCCACCTGTGTTTACCAGTACTAACTGTAGAGAGGACTCCAGTTTAAAGTTAAGCAAAGTATGCTATTTGAACTTACAAACATATGAAATCAAACACTCTCAAAACCTATACAAGGCTCTTGGTGGGGCAAGAAAGTGAGGCAAGAAAGCTTGTATATAGAGAGAAATTAGGTGGAAAGGGTGCTAGTTACCAGTCCTGAGAAGGGGTCACAGCAGATCTGTTCAGATAGTTTCTGAAGGCAATGGCAGTCTGGGGTATCATGTGCAGGCAGTATAATATACACCCAATATACTGCAGTTTGCTAGAACTGAAGCTAGGGTTTATACACCCTATTTCCTACTCTGAAAGAGGTATGCAGACAAAGTGGTAATGGCTTTCTCACAGGATTGATAAAGGAGTCTAGAATGGGCTAATTTCCTTAACTCTAAGTGACAACATTGATGGGACTCATGACAATCTCTAAATCTCTTGGTTGGTCAGGGAGTATAGGGAAGATTTCTGTAGGGTGAGATCAAGGGATGATCCCTGATTGCTTCACTTGGGCAGTTTCGCCTTCCATTGTATTTGGGTGTGCACAGAGCCTGTGGCATTGAGAGGATTATCATAAACCTATTAGCATCAGTTTTTCCTTCCTAATCCTCTCTGAATTTATGACCTTGCCATGTCTCAGGTCAGCTTGACCTGGCAAGATGCTCCCTGGTCAGCGTGCCCTTGATCACGTTTTTCAGCCATAAATATGCCAGCTATGAAAATGGCACATCCTGCAGGATAGGAGGTATAGGGTATGGTAACATTCTTTATATTCCCAGTGCAAAATATTTTTTTAGTTCTTTTCATGTTTTCCTGCATGACAGCTCTCTGAGGCTGGCCACTATTATTCCCAATTTGAGGACTGAAAACCAAGGCCAAGTAACGTCAGCCTCTCAATTCATGTGTGGCAGATTCCTAGCATGTTTTTATGTTCCTCTTTTCCTGAAGTTTTTTGCAGGAAAGATAACAATTCCATTAAAAGGTCTATGATTACCTTGCCTATATGAACTGAGGAAAAAAGAACTTCTAGAAGATAAACATGTATTTGAAAGTAACATTAGTATCAGAGATCAAAAGGAACCTATGCTGACCAAGAAACAATGGGTACCTTTACAAAACAGTTTATAATAGATTTATATGATCACATAAGATACTCCTTTCATTTACATTTAATTATGGTTCAAGAGGACAAATATATATTTTCTGGGAGAAGAGAACATACCACACTTGTAAGACTTACTTGTAATTCATTGTCCTTTTCTTTCTGTTTAATCCATGTTTTCCCTTGAGTCTGTGGGTCTATTAAAAGTGGATATCTCGTGGCTTTAGTGACAATGATGCCATTTTGCACTGACAGCTCATCTCCTGGAAGGCCTTGTAGGTTCCACTCACTAATCTGAGTGTTGAAAAAAAATTCAGTGGTTGCTTTGGTTCTGATTGCTTTACTCCCGGAATATTGGCTTTCTGGCTACTCCTATGACACCAAGCTTAAGCCAGAAAATAATTCTCTATCATCAGACTATTGTATATAGGACCATTTTTCTACTCAATGTCATTATTTATACTTTGTTTTCTCTTACAAACAGATGTCATGCATGCATCATATATACAGACACAGAGATCCACATGCTAGAGAACACTATCCTTTAAAAAAAAACCCAAAAGATACTGAGACACACATCATAGTAAGAAAATATAATATCCTGAAAATATTGAATTGCATATAACATAGTTTACCTTAATGAATTACCCCCCCTGTTTTTTTAAGTAATGAAAGTATTAGAAATTGCACTTCAAAAATAACATAACTACAGGAAACAGTTTACTTTATTGGTTCAATGAATGAGTACTGATTTCTGGTAATTTTAAAAACTTCTTTGGAAAGGAATATTTTAAAGCCTTTTTTAAATCAAGTTTTTATTAAATTTCTTTCAAAGTGCATTTTACACCATTTTCTTACAAGTCTTAACTTAAAAAAAATAAATGGAATGCAATGAAAAAGTGATGAACAATACAGCAAACAATATGATATGCTATTTGTACAATATTGTAATGAGTATAGATTTTTATTAAAAGATTATTTTACTTCAAAAGGAATGAATTGCATTTAAACATGTAATTATAATTTTGGAAAATAATGTATTAAGCAATTAAAATCAGGCATGCTGCCTTTTACCTTCCTCCTTTTCCTTTCTTTTCCTTAAACAGTGCTCCTCAATTTCACACAACAAGCCAAGATAGCTTTAACATGGAACGGTAAGGTAAGGGAGAATACTGTTGTTTTAATGAGAGTCTTCTGTGCTCAATAAGAACCTACTTCTGAAACCTCATGATTTCAAAAGCAGATTGTGCTTATCAGTACTGTTTATTATTAAGGTAAAAAGATGCTGAATAGTTACCATTTATTGAACTCATCGGAATTGCTGAATGTGTATTTGTTTAATTAGGTACAGCTACTCTATTGGAAAAACAAAACCAACTACAATGACACTAAAATTTATCAGAGCTTGAAGCTGCTATTTTGGAAAGCAACAGTTTACTCATTACTCATAAGTAACACATTATCAATACATTCTTCTTCCATTAAAAAAAAAACCTCTAAAAATTGTCGTAAATGGCTTCCAAAAAAACCCAAAGTAATATTTTGGGAACAGCAACAATAACCATTATATGTAATGCTAAACCTTAATACCTCTCTTGCTTTTGTCTTTCAGGAGAAACAGTATTGGCCCACAATACTATAAAAGTAGTAACAATGGTAATTTTAAGGCATTACTTCATATCTGTTTATGCCAAATAAATCTTTACAAGTCATAGCAATTTGTGTTCTTTTATCTATGCATGCTTTTGTTGTGCTTGTGTTTGCAGCAGTACACTTAATTTAGAGCAAATAATAAATTGCAAAAGACTGATTAAATTATCTGCTATTAGGCCAGAGATGTTTTATCACATGAAGGCCACAACCACATCTATTTCCATTATTATAGCGACTAGAAAACCATATACAATCATGAAACTGTCACTGTCAGTCCCTGTCCTTTCAGTTCACCCTAACATTTCTCTCTGAAGTTACATGAAGAAGTATACAGTAAGACAGCATGCAATCACCCTTATTCTTCCATGTGTCAGTTGTCTCTAAGTTTGGTACGGAATAAATAGAAATAGGAACAAACCTAATATCTATACCACACAGAACATCTTCCTGTTTTAACTGAGAGTTAAGGAACACTGATTAACTGTACCTTTGATCTGGGATAAATCATGCATTGAATTTAAATTTCATCATTAGGAATTAATGAAATGATAATTGTGAGAATATATGGGAATTGTATGTGTCTCTTTACTTGTTAGAGCTCATACAATAGCAGTAATTATAATATTTGCAGTTTACACAAACTCAAAAAAAAAAAGATGTCATAGGAGAGTGATATGTAGAACCAATTAATGTTACTTAGCACTGTGGAACCTGTATAAAAACTGAGGATCAAACTAGAAGTTCTTGAATTGGTTTCTGTGGAGATGGTCCTCCAAGTGGTGAAAGATACATGTATGTCATTGCACATTATTTTTCTCACTTACGGTTGGTGATATGTTTATTGCACAAATAATAATATATCATTAAAATGTCAAAGTGCCAAGTCCTCTAGGATGCCACACTGGGCTTAACAGAGCAATCTGAAAACTTTTCTGCCTCACACCACTACCAGCCTGACAAACCATCTTGGAGAATTCAAAAGCTTGCTTTTCTAATGATATCTTAATGGCCTAATTAACATAATATAAAACTGAATTCCTGTCTGTAGGTTTACTGTAACTAGAGACTATGATTGTGTTGTTAATCTTCTGGACCAAAATGTCCAAAAATGGAATCCTACGGTTGTGAAAATGGCAATTAAATTTGATATGGAATTCAGTTTTACATTACTCTAGTAATCATAGCAATTCTCTAAAACTCAATTTACCATATACACAATTCTTGAGAGTCATGCTCAATTAACACAATACCCACATCTGTCTCCAGGTTTTGGTCATGGATGTTGACAAATATTTTCATCTTTCTGGTTCCTCACCTATGTATCTTGCATTTACCTTAGTCAAAAGGTAGCCAGGAACTTAAATTTGAGGTTTGATTGCTCAGGCAATCAGCAAATTGCTCACTGAGGAAATTTCATAGTGAGAGGGGATGAGTTCACCATAGGAAATATTTAATATCTAGTTTGCCTTTGAATTCCAAATGGTTCCAGGTTTCAATCATCTGCTCCTGTTTATCAGAACTGCTTTCCTCCATATAGCTGCTCACAGTAAATTTTGATTCCTGCTAGCATCACTGTAATAGCACACAATTTTCACAGAGCATGATTAAAACACAATCCAACTGTATCCATTCAACAGTGGAAACAAATTTGCTAGCAAAACAGTGCTGTTTTCCCTGAAGTTCATCACACCTAAATCTGCCACAGAGAATTAAGAGATTTTGAGGTATGCAGAAAGGAGGAGGAGAGGGGAATATTCTTGGCAAGATTTGTTCAGAGGGAGTTTGCCATTGCCTTCCTCTTTGAGCTAAGAGAGTGTGACTTAACGAAGGTCACCAAGTGGCTTTCCATGGAGATTTGAATCCTGGTCTCCCACAGTATTAGTCCAACACCCAACTACTACACCATGCTGGTTCTCTACAATATAGTACCTACCGTAGGAGGATCCACCAACATTGAAATGAGATTCAGGTTTTCAGTAAAAGGAATTCTTCGTATTTTCATCTCTGTCTCCCATAAATCTTTAAGCAAAAGATTCCTGAATATCTGATTAAAGGGGCCACAGTATGAAAGGAAGCCTGTGCAGAGTAAAACATCTCCCACAAGTCTAGGAAAAATAAGGAATCTTTCATTGATACACTTTTAGTTTTCTTTTTTAAAAAAGACTGAGGTGGCATAGACATGCTGTAGGAACACATAGAAATGTAAATAGGGATGGCAAAGTTGAGTTTGACATCTATTTTATTTCATGTTTTTAAACTACGCATATCGATATATATCAAAAGGCACATACAGAATAACTAAAGTTAATAAAGTTTTCACTTAGTATTAACCACAAAGTCATTTATAAGCTGTTTAGGAGAAACTCACAACACTGGCTGGAACATCACCATGGCTTTTATAACTTTTAGCATCAGCAACACTGATTCCTTTCGAAGAAGGAATCAAGATCACTGTAATGGAGGCAATTTCTCAGGTTCTAATTTTGCTCATGCATCCAGTTTAGTTTTGCCAGGTTTTTGAAATAGCAACAAGGCATGATTGAAATTCATGATACATAGGGTTGACAATCAGGAAACAGCTATTAACAAATTTGAGTTCTATCTAAATATCAAACAAAAGTATTGATTTCAGTTAGCCTAGCCATACTCTGTAAAACCAACATTTTGTCCAGATTCATTAATAACATAATGTACACATTTCTGTCTTTATGAACAGCCCACATCCAAACATACAGGATTTTTTCTCTTTTACTTGTTCAATTTATATGAAACGTAAAGCTTCTCAGCCCTAAAATATTAGTCATGCCTTATAATAAAGGACATTCTAAAGAGGCAAACTTTTTTGCTCTCACGTAAGGGACACCCTTTATAATAAGGGACACTTGGCAACCCTAACCCAGTTTTCCACAATAAAAAAGACTAATGTTCCAAAAGAAGATATCCATAACCATTTTACTCTATAGCAGGTAAGTTAAAAATAACTCTCTGCCTTAATTTTGGTGAAAGACCAACTTTGTTATGGAACGCCAGAAGGGGAACAATTCCCATTGAGTTCTCAGGGGAATAGATAGGTAGAAGAATGATAGTATTCTAAAACAAATTCAATTCCTTTCTTTCCAACATACCACACCTGTTTATCTGTGCTCGAAATTCTTTGCTTTGCTGAGTCCATCTAATTTTCTCTCCACTCAAACCATCAATAAGTGTAGAGGCTGCCTGCATCTTATTCCTACATGTTTCTGCATCATTCAAGAGGTCCTAAAATTTTGAAGTGACATATCACTTTATGCATTACACTTTCCAAGTGACCATTCCAATAGTTATCTACTTTAAAACAAACTATAAACTTATATATTTAAATTAAATACACAAACGATCACTTATGGCATAAATGAAGACTGGATTAAAGATAAAATATAGCAGCATTCTCAATAGTTGGATGAAAAACATTTGTAGTTAGCAGTTTCCCAAGAGTACCAATGAGCCTAGAAACCTTAATGATGGGGCACCAGATCTCATCATGTGTTGAATCTGCCCATGCCTTTTAGATCCAACTAAGACTGAAAGCAACAGAAATCTGATTAGAATGGCAGGAATGTATACGTGGGTAGAGGGGACCAGAAGCAAGCCAACCACAAATTTGACAACCTTTTCCCCAAAAAAAGAAAAGCCTTAAGACAAGAGGGGTATTAGTCAAGAAGAACAAAGTCTAGTTTACAAGATGTTCTCATTTTACCATCTTTTCCTTCATTGCTGCATCAAACTTTGCTTGTACTTTATCCAATTCTGCCTGTTTCTCATCTAGCAATGATTGAGCCTTTGCTAATTCTGCATTTGCTACTTTTAAACGTCCTTCTTGTTTTGCCAAGTTAGCCTACAATGAAAAAAATAGTGATAAACATTGTTGTGTCTTCCACAACTACATATATATTTTTTCCTATTCTTAGCTTTTAAGAAGGTATGTAGTTGGGAAGAGAAACTAATACTACCTACATGAAAATCAGCTACCCAACTAATTGGAAACCATCCAAAGTATTCAGTCTCAAGAAATGATTGATGTTCTTCCCAGTCAAGGAAGAACTAAGATTACAAGTAGATCTATGACTGGATAGCCTATGTTTTGTTTTGAGATATTTAACAGCAATTGCTGTGTTCAGTGGTTTTAATAATCCTGAATATTCCTTCACTGGTGCAATCTGTTCTTATATGAAGCTAAAAAAACAAATATAAATATACATGGAACCAAATTTGATCATTTACCTTAAGGGGCAATACTTCTCTGTTTATACCATAAAATATTGCCATGGCCTGTGTCCATGAAAGGAGCCCTGCCACATTACCACAGACTTTTTTACCATTCTCCAATGTATAATCATCCATTTGAAAATAGGGCTGCAGTAATTCTACTGTCTCTTCATTTATTGAATCTTTGGCAAACTGCTGGAGATTCTGCAAAAATGGCCCACTCATAAGCTGGAAGTAAACAGACAATAAATGAATGAATGAATGAACAAACAAACCAACAAACAAACCCACCTTAGACACCGTTTTCCTATCCCATTTCCAAATCTTGTAATTTTCTGAAGACAACCTTCTTTTTATAGTTGTATTTTTTTTCATTTCAGCTGTTTTTAAATTCTATCAAAAAATTGAAGCATCTTTAATTAACAGCTGTAACTATTCAACAGCTTACTGTTATCTGGCAATAAGAATCTCTAATGAATTGACAAAAATTATAGGATTTTTCTAAATAGCATCATTGGTAACTTGTTCCAGCAACTTCAGTTCCTTTACATGAGTCTGTACCACATGGTGTTCTACTGGAGAGCAAGGCAGAGAACTGGGGGTTAAGTGACGTCTGTAGTTAGTAAACGGATAAAGGATTGATTTAAGGGGAAGAGAGAGCAAAGAGAAGGAGTGTAGGAATCTTATTATAATTATTTTTCATATATGTGGTTTTCCTACAGTCTCACCCATTCTGATATAAATCAAGCCCAGTCCTTTACTTTCAAATCATGTTTACATTTGTGTTGTGTTCCTATTTTGTTCAAGGTTTACTGTGTAAAAGTCAGCACTCTCTACCAACGGGACAATGACCAAATTCTCATCACCATTCTTTCAAGCTGCTGCAGCTGCTCTAGTATGGCTATTTGCTGGCTGGTGGAGAACTGGTGGGGGGCACTAAAGAATTATCCAGCTACTTTCCTATAGTCAGCTGTGCATCATCCTCCAGGAATCCTAGAATCCTAGAGTTAGAAGGGACCACATGGGACATCACCTCCAACTCCCTACCATGGAGGAATACACAACTAAAGCAATCCTTGAAGGTGCCCGTCCAACCTCTGTTTAAAGACCTCCCAAAAAGGAGACTCGATTATTTTCCAAGGCAGTCTATTTGTTGAACTGTTCCCACAATAAATAAGTTCTTCCTAATGTTTAAGTGGAATCTGTTTAGGCAAAGAAATCACATATTTGAGGAAAGAAAACAGAAAGAGCAGGGACCAAGATCCTTGGGTAACATTCCAGCTCACTGAGGAGCCAATTAGACAGGGCAAGATGTAGAAATATTTGGAATCTATACTAAGCAGAGTGCAGTGGGGCTAGTGCAATATGAGCTTGTGGTCAAAACAAGAGAAATTATTCCAGATGTTCTAAATAAAAAAGAAAACTTAAGTTTATTGTTTCAAAAAATCCATCTTAAGATAGGAAACAAGATAGACAAGAGATGTTGACCTAAACTTGGTTAAAAGATTTCCTAAAAGCTGGTTGTAGGCATAAACTAGCATCCACGGTTGGGGTTAGAGCCTCAAAGATGCTCCTTCCAAAACAAAGGAAAACAAAGAGACTGACTAATCTCTTGAGAGAAGTTGGAAGTGACATCTGCAAGTAAAAAGGAAGCAAAAGACTTGAGCACATAAACTAAGAAAGGTACAAAGAGTGAAAACAGAAGGGAAGGCCTTATCTAAACTCCCTTCTCTCACTAATCTCTGTACTAATCTCTGTTGATGCCTCTTTGCTTTCAACGTGAGATACCCACTTCAGGTAGCAAAGCACAAGAATTAACTGTCCCTCTCCATGCCCTTTAGAGAGTGATGTTGGCTGATACAGCTGGTGTACATCAAAGAATCCTCAGAAGATGCCTGTCACTGTGCATAGAGCTATTGGAGCACAGCTGGACATTCCTCCACTGCCTGCTACTCTCCACTAGTCAGTAAGTGGGTAACAATAAGAGGGAGACATGTAGCTTGTGCATAACTTTACAGTGCACCTCATAATCCTAGCTCTTGGCCATAGTCTTGGATCCTAAGAACAGCAAATGGAATTCATCTCACAGAATAGCACTTTCTTGCTGCAGCTTCCTTCACCTAAAAGCCACCTTGTGAGAGTTAACAGACTAGATGGGACATCATTTTGATGGCATGCAGGGCCTGAAGCTGGAGAGGCAAACTGGTAAAAACTGGAGATTCATTTATGCAAAGCACAACTGGCTCCAAGCCTTTGAAGTCTTGTTAAAAAAAATGTCAAGAGCACTTGGAAATATTTACTTTCAAGGACTCGCCCCAGGATGGTTTCACACAAGGTCTTTCTGGATCCATGGTCACTGTATCTATTTTCTTTTGGAACAGTAAGAGACAACAGTCCATGATCCTCATGATCAAGTGAGGTGGTTTGGCAAGTTTTCGAACTGTTGCAATATCTGCCGGCTTGATAGTCTGCAAAGGAAAACATAATTTGCTGCCTGAGTAAAATTTTAAAAATATGCCAGGAAATGACATAACCCATCATTCAATTTATCATCTCTCTCTAAACACTAAGTTGTATGTGAAATAATGAAACAATGAAATTCCAATAGAGACCTCAGAAATTTCAATGAGAGAAACACAGTCTTATCCAAGTAAATATAAAATACATTTCCAAAACTACTACAGTGAAGTATTCTTAAGGAAATTCAAATTATTTCTGATCAATGATGTATGGGAATTCCAACATCAGGCAAGTATTAAAGAAACAAAACCTGGCAAAAGCCATGCAACAAGATACCACAAAGACAATTGTTTGAGACTAAGTACATGTTTGACAAATCTCATAGCCTAGTTTCTTAGTTTCTGATGCTCTCATCATTTCCTTGTTTCTTTAATCCATATAGTTTACTACTTGCAAATTCACTTTTAAATTCAAAGGGGGATTTATATGTGGTATTTATAATATAGCCAAATAGGCAGTATTACATTTAATATATTACACAATTCATATCCTTGGCATAGTGTTTTCTTTAATTATACAGGATTTGAGTTAATTATTACCATATTTTTTAAAAAGTGTCACTCACATTCAAAGCAGCTTCAGCTTCTTCTAAAGCTGGTTTAGCTGCCTCCAGCTTTGCCTCTGCTATCACTTTCTCTGAATCAATTTCATCTACAATCTTTTGTGCTTTGTCTTTGACACCTTGAACTTCATTTTTCACTTTAGCTGCTGCCTCAGCACTTACAGTCACTTCTGCCAACACCTATTATAAAATAATAAATAAAATATGCATGCTCATATGTTGTTTTTAGTGCAGCATCTAAAATCTGGAGTGTGAAGGGGAAAGATCTAAAACACCAATGGAGCTTGAGTCCAATTCATAATAATCATCCAGCTCTCCCTGAATGATCAATATATTGTTGGAAACTGTCTTGCAAAATTAGAAGTACACAGCAGAACAGCAGAACTTCAATCTAGCCTTCCAATCATCATATTAGCCTGGGAAGTCTGAAATGCTTCAGTTTTTCTTTAAATTTGGAGAAAAGGATATCTTAAAGCGTTTGGTACTCACTTTGTCTGCTTTTACAGAAGCCAAAGCCAATTCCTTCTCTTTCAGTGCCAGTTCCTGAGAGAGTTTAGCAACAGATTCACTAGCCTCCATCAATTTAGAAAGACCTGTAACAGTGATCAAAATCAGAGAAATTGATTTTCTTATTTTGCTATTTCTTAGGAGAACAATATATTGATTTAATATATACTAATAGTGAATATAATATTAATGCCTTAATTGTGTAACATGATTTTTGCTCACAGTATCTCCCTCTCTCCATCATCCTTCCTCCGATCAGATTTCAAGACCTGCCCCCTGCCCCCAAATTCTAATCCTATAGGATTTTGTCATCCTCATTCTCACCACGTGATTCATCCCACTTTCACTCTCATTCAGTCATCATCCACATGCAAATTCGTTCCACTTCACATTTTACACTTAGTCATTCTATCTTCATGCACACTCCTCATTATACTTATTACACGATACAGCAATACATAACCACAAACAATAATTTGACTTGTGGACTATTAAACTCAATGCACAGACTCTTCATAAAGGCTACAAATATGGCTCCAGGCACAGAATCCAACTTCTGAATACATAACCAAAACTGTAACCAAGTTTTTTTCTTCTTTTGTACAATCTATGAATAAATCTACTATACAAAAGTGAATGTTTGTCTGCACGTTATTCTGTTTGTCCACATCGGCATATGATTGGCTGTGTGAGGTGAGAAGACCTCATATGATTGGCTGGCTGTGAAGATTCCATGGAATGCTGGGGCTGGCAGTTGAGGGAAGGGCCTTTAGAATTCTCAGCCAAGAGCTCTTGGGCCTCAGGCCGGTTGCTATGGAGATGAGGCCTCCCATCAATAAGGATGCCAGAAAACTTTTGGGAGGCATATGTGAGAAAAATTAAAATGACATACACAACACAGCTACAAGGTCTTCTTTCCTCACACAGTAGATTGTATGGGTTCCATATGTGAGGAATCTTAAAGTTGAAATTCAAAACAAAAAATGTTTCCAGAAAAATATAAAGCCATTGCACAAATTCAACAGAGAGCAAAAAAAATTAAAAGCCAGTATATCAACGTTGCCAGACCACACAGATACATATGGGGACTATGGGGAAAAGTTACAGGTACTGGAATAGGCCAGTTGCTATGGAGACGATGCCTAGCAGTAAGGAGGAGGACAGTGTATTTCCACAGGAACCCGACCTCTGTATGTTAACAGCTACGAAAACAGATTGGATTGGGGAATATGGGGATAAGTTACAGGTACTGGAATAGGCCTGTTGCTATGGAGACAAGGCCTAGAGGTGAGGAAAAGGACAGTGTACTCCCTCAGGAACCCAAACTGTGTATGTAAATAACTCTGAATAAAGATTGGATTGGGGAATATGGGGAAAATGTATAGGTATAGGAATAGGCCAGTTGCTAAGGCTATGAGGGCTAGCAGTGAGGAGGAGGGCAGTGTACTCAGGAACCCAAACTGTAAATATAAATAATTCTGAATACAGATTGCATTGGGAAGTATACAGCAAAGTTACAGGAAATGGAGAAGATAGTTTGGTGAGTTCTTAAGAGGAAAATAAAAACCCTGGGCAATGCCGGGTAAATACGCTAATTACCTATAACAATAAGTGTGTGTTTCTGTTTTCCTTTTTTTTTACCATTATTATAAGAATCCAGAGTAGTTATTTCTGATTTATAGCCATAAAAACGGCACTAGTCTAGTCTGCTAACATAAATATCAAATATTCTTATATGCTTCACATGCAAGCTGTACGCATGAGGAAGAAAGGAGGAGCAAGACCACTAACTACGCTTTCCACTGCTGTTCTTGTAACAACAGGAGGGTAACTTTTTGATTTCTGTCTGCCATGGAGGCTTTTGTTGTGATTTTAGAATCCATTAGGCATTCTAAAATCTTGAAGAGATACACTATGGATAAAGGAGACTGTCCTTTGCTGAAAGTCACCATTTACACTACGGGGGGTTCAAATAGGGGGCAGAGTTAACGGGATCCTTCCCTTCTTTTCACATACTGCTTACATATGAAAAGAATGCCTGATTCAGGGCTGTAGCACATATGCATATGCGCCTTTAAGTCACTTGTTGACTTATAATGGGTTTTCTTAGGCCAGGAGTACTCAGGCATGGCTTGCCATTGCCTTCCTCTGAAATGTAGCCTCTGTAGCCTTGTTCTACTGGTTAAACGTAATGCTAATAAATGTAGCCTTCAGGTGTTTAGCCATTATATGTGTAAATCCACAGAATATAATCAATTAAGAAATATCCAATTATTTATAAATTCTAGAGTCAGAATAGGCTGGGTTTAATAGTTCTTTTCTTTTATAAAGCAAGGTACGTTTGGCCAGTTCACCAATCTATTGCAAAAGATATTATGGTTTTGTACCCAATCCTACTTGATTTTTTTCGACAGTGTGATCAACCGTCAAGCAAACAGGTTCTAAATGTCTCTATCATCTGCTAAATCTTATTTAATAGTATATATTTGGTTTATAGGTTTATGTCTTCATCTATCAGATAACAAGCATTTTCAAGGCAGCTAGCAATAAAAATTTAACGCAAATGAAGCCATAAAACAAATAAAGCATGACAAAAATAAAATATGATCCATGTGTAGCACAAAACTAACCTGGGAGCATACAGCTAAAGGTCCTAAGATTTACAATGAACCTACATATGACAAAAAGCCCTCCCAAATCACTAACAAAGTTTGAAATGCTTTGCTCCACCTTTGATAGCTTTACAAAATATTTGTAAATATAATATAATAGCCAATATAATAAAAATTTAATCAATTTAAAATTTGATACAGATACAGAGTTAATGATGCCAGGGAAGTAAATATTTCGATAATTGTCAAGGACAATTGTTAAGGACAATGAAGAGCATAAGATGTGGTTTGCTCATCCTTAGAAAATAATCTCAGTCAAGCTTAAGGAGCATTCTTTCAAAATTGTCCATAGGTGGCATTTCATGTGAGTGAAGTTATAACAACTCCAAATTTATCATTAAGTTGTTGGAATGGTTACAGAGCCACTGGGACTTTTAAACATATATGGTTAGACCGTCTGGATATGGGCAGATTCTGGGCAAAGGCGAGTGATGTTCTACAAAAGATCACAAATCATTCAATGCAATCTCCTTTGTTATTTTTATTTTAAAGCAAAAACAGAGGTTGCAACATACAGAATTAATGTTAATGTTGTTGGGCGTGGTGAGGCTAGCGAATGCAAAACACTGGACACATTTAAAGGGATTTAATGTACAAAACTGGCTGGACAGAATTTGGTCTACAATCTTAAAATGAAAAGGTAAATATTTGAAGGGGATGATAGCTGGTGGAAGTGGCTCACATCTTGGTTACCAAACCTGAATTGGCTAAAAGCATTGTTTGTAATTTTGTTGCCAGTAGTGCTAATATTCCTGTTTCTGTGTATATGCTTTCCTTGTTTTATACAATGTATAAGTAATATGCTTCAAATTACTTCCAGTAAGACAGCAGCTCTGTACGCTTTGATGGCTCAGCCTGACGCTGTTTTATGCTATAACGTCACGAAATGCTATAATTGTTTAGAAATTATGCATTTAAGGGGGAAAATGATATAGGTATGAATTAGAAATAATAAAGTAGAAATAAAGTAGAAGCTGGGGGCTTAGGTCAGAGGAACGGAGAAAGATTTAAGAAGGGTAAAAAGGTCACGAGAGCCAATGTATCACGTAGCTAGGATGTTGATCACGTAGCCAGGGTGTCGTTTATTGACTGGCTGCGGTAATTGCAGATTGTAGATAAGCACTTTCCGGGGTCTGAGTGCGGGGGTAATTAGCTAGTAACAGCATGTGGTATTTGTGACCCCGGAGGAGCGGACCGAGACATGCCTGCGATCTTTGCCTGTGATCTTTGTGTATGCTGTGAACTTTGTCTATAAAAGAGCTGTGAAACTTGAATTCAGGGCTTTTGGTCTTTTGGAGACATCCAGCCAAAAGCCCACACGTAATAAATTATTCTTTTTCTTGCTCTGTGGTCTCTGTGTTCTCTGGGCTCCTGCAACATATTAACTAAAGGTGCTCATAGGAGAAACCACATTGGATAGATTTGGAGCAATATGTTGGCCATTCATCAGATTTGTCAGTTCAAAAACAGAGAAATCCATCCACTACAGTTCTGAAATACTGGAGAAACATCTTCTGAAATGGGGACATTGCTATGACCCTTTGGGAGAAACATGCAAAATAATTTAAAAGGCATTGCACAGTAGGTCAACCATCTGAAAAGAATGAAAGTGTTTGAGGGACAATTAGCTGGGTGTACATTGTAATGATGAGGATGTCAACCAGACTTAAAGGTGTATTTTTTTATACAGACACACACACACACATTTGTTCTATTGGTTAAATGTAATGCTAATAAAGCATCTTTTAAAAAAGCATGCTTATTGAGGAGAAAGTCCCATTAAACTTAATGGGGCTTACTTCACAGTCTTGCACTGTTAAAGTTCTGAGAAAATAAAAATATATTCACCTGTCACTGAAAAGGAAAAAAGAGTGTGTGCAAGTGACCCTCGCTCGGAAGGGTATAACAAAATATAATTTTATCTTACCTATTTGCATACGCTCAGCTTGTTCATTAATGTTGGCTAGCTTTTCAGCATAAACGTCTTTGTAGCCATTAATGAAAGACAAATAAGATTTAGGGGTGACATGAGCTCTTCTTCGATATCTGCAACATTCAATATCAATAATAAGATTTAAATAATTATGCATCAACCTGATAAAATCCTAAACAAATATTCAGTTCCAGTCATATAGTTGTTGGTGCAGTTTCTTGGTGAGTCAAAAAAAGGTACAACCATCTGACTGAACTGTCTCTGCAACTGCTTAAAAAACATCTAAAAAAACCCCCATTTTTTGATACAGGCTCTGATCCCCTGAATTAGTGTATATGTTTTCACTTTGGTGAAATTGTCCCCTGTGCCCCATATCTGGACAGCAGGCCAAATAATTTGGCTGTGCCTCTCACTTCACCTACTCCAAACCCCTATGGATTTGGCTGTGCCTCTCACTTCACCTACTCCAAACTCCTATGGCTGTTTTTATATTCTCCACAAAGCCATGGCAAACGGGAAAGTGAACAGAACAGAGAAGAATCACTGTATTATCTCTGATCAGTGAGGCAAATATTTCTACCCAAAGAAAGGCTGCAAACAAAGTCTCAACTAGGGGGTTTAAAGATAATCCATTTGAGGTTTTTAAGGTATTCCACAGTCCCTGGGGAAAAGGATACAATACTGCTTGTGAGCAACATTAACACTCTTTTTGCTCTGGAGTGGAACAGCCCATCAAGTTTTCCCCAGTGTATTTAAAACTACAGTGAACAGAGATTATTTGTTTTGAATTTTTGGCTCAGAAGAGAGGAAAAACTCCCCTGGTTGCTGCTTTGCCTCGATGACAGTTGTAAAAAACTGCTGGGAATCTGATTTCCCACCAGAGTGGAGACCTAGAGAAGTAGCTGCTTTGGAAAGTGAAAGAAGGAAAGTTTCAGCATTTAAAGCCCTTTTAAAATTGCTTTTTATGCAGAACCAGATAACTTCACCTCAGCTTTATTACATTGATCCTGAAGGACAGCAGATGATAGAGAGGTGACATCACTATCTATGTCATCTTGATGCTATCTACCAAAGAGTAGAGACTGGGTGTTCTCTGATAAAGGCATTACCTGATAAATGTTACCTGACAAATGTAGAGCAAGAGTGGAGGGAGGGTATTATATTTTTGAACAGCTCAGATATTGCCTCATTTTTGTGCAAGAGAAGGGGAGGAAGCAGACTGCTGATTGATGCTGATTCTATTTAGGATTTTGTCTCTGTCTGAGAACTTTGTAGTAACTCCTGCCATTCTAAGGGCTGATCAGCAAGTACACGTACCACTGCTCTTTTAAATGTTTGTTTTAATTTGTCAGTGGCCCACATGGGGATAGACTTGGGGTGGCGGAGCAGAAAACTAAAGAGCCCCAAACTGAGTACAAAAAACCTGTAAGCACAAGCTAGGTTGAAAAAATTCCAAGACTAAGTCAAAAGGGATGGCCTATGGGACTGCTGCTGCTGCTGTAGGGACAGTAGACACACACAAAATACATGTAAGGCACTGTTAGTACATTCTGTAGCCAGCCATCTACCAGTTCCATAGCTGGTTTAACAGTATTTGTGTATGCATGTGCATGTACATATAAAGAGAGAGAATGAGAAAGAGCATAAAATATTTCTCCCTTGATCTCTCCTTCTCCCTCTCCCCTCTCTATAAGTTTCAGTAACAAATATCTCCCTTTAAAGTTGGACAATTGCAGAATTACCATATATACTTAAATAGTACCTTTGGAAATAATTATCACAGCTCTCTGAAACTAAGTCATGAAAGATGCCCATTGTTTCTACCACTTGTGCTTTAACTTCAGGAGAACAAATGATGTTAAACTCTGACAGGAAATAATGTGATACAGCCACAAGGGCTTCCTTGGGCCATTGAGTGAACCAGTCCATGGTGCAGCCAGATATAAGACCAGGGAATTTCAGAGAACGGGCTCGGAATTTTTCACCAACCTAGCAAGAATAATAAAAAAAAAGAATTTAAACACATGTAAGTTATACTGTATCTGGCTAAATTTATTTGTGGGAACATTTCAGCTTTGACTTCCCTCAAAGAGTCTTGATTCCTGCTGTAGGTATGGAATAATCTAGTACTATGTACACACAAAGTCTGTAAGAACTCTAGCCATATCATACTTAATGTTTTAGAGAAAAAACATCCTAAATTATAGAAAGTGTGCACATTTTGCTCCTAACAGATTCTTCCACAGTTAGCTTTCTGTTCACTACAGTGTTATGACAATAATGTAATAGGGATTTTTATATCTGTGACAATATCAAGGAATTCCACTTGCAATCCTATCCACATTTACAAAGGAGGAAGTTTCACTGAATTTCAATGGTCTTTTACATTTGAGTAAACATGTGTAAGATCTGGCATTGTTTGGTGAGAAGCCACCAGTGTTAACAAGCAAAAATTCAAACTACTTCTATATATTACTGGCAGCAAGACTAATTTATGCAAAGTATTAAAAGAAAACAGAAATTCCATCTATGACCAAATGGTTTAACAGATTGATGACAACAGTGGAAATGGACAAACTTACACCTAGACTAAAGGGTTTTGGTGAAGAAGATTTTATCACGGAATGGAGATTTTTAATTGATTATTTAAGAGAAAATGCGAGTGAATTAACGATTCTGGGGTTTTAAACTTGCAGCTTATTATTTTTCCCCCAGATGTTCAGATTCTTATTTTTTTCTGTTATCATGTGAATTGCACTATGAAAATAATGGATGACCTTTTTTGTGATACTAACACACACACACATATATATATATGAGCTGGGAAGTAGAACAATTTTACTATGAATGTCATAAATACTTTAATTTGATATTTACAAATTATTAATTTTGATGTGTAATAACTAAGTAATAATTGAGATAAAAAGGGGATAAAGAGTTTAAAAACTTACCAGTGAAGTTACTATTAATATTAATAATCCATTTATGACTACCACTATAGATTAATTTAGTAGTTTATCATGTATTACTACAGAAATAATTGTAAGCAACAAATACTAAACTTAAATTATAATTTTGTCATTTATTGGATTAGTAGTAGCTGTTAGATTACTACTAGCTGTTTGCAACAGAAGTGGGAACCAATTTTTAGTTTTGTATAGTTTGTTATTAGTTTAGTTTGATATTTGTAGTTTGTTTTTTGTTAGTAATGTTATTTAGTTTAGTTTTATAGTTTATTATTCTGTATTATTATGTAGTATTTTGTTTTGTGAATTGTTATTTTGTTTTTTGATACATGCTTTTCCTTTTTATGTTTTCTTTTGTTCTGTTTTCATGTTGGTAATTAAAAATGAAAACTTATGATAAAAAAAGATTTGCCCATGTTAATTATATAATTCAGGTAGATAATTCAAGTGATCTCAGGACAACAATTTGCATAAAATTGAGCGTAGATGCAAACTGCCAAGATATTAAACACTGAACTGTGAGGAACTGATTTTTGGTAAAAAATACTGTCTGATTTATAAATCTTTAGAATTTCTCATTAACTTTCAATGAAACACATAAACAAATATAAAATCTCATAATCTGCCCAAGGAAAGCAAAGATGCTTTTAGAGGAAACTCACAGGAGAAAAGCAGAGGACAACGTGAAGATGTTTCCTTGATCGTGTTATAAAATATTCATAAAGATTATCAAAAGTTGGTGGAACTCTTGGCATCTCTTTTTTCATTACAGATATCAGCCCTTGAGTTATTTCATCCATTTCATCTCGAGGGAATAAATTGGAAATCTTTTTGAGAAAGCAAAAGAAAAATTAACATCCATTTACTAATAATATAACATTAACAGTTCACAAATTACAGCTCTGTGTATATAAATCTTCCTGTGGGGTCTGTAGATTAGAAATGGGAATGTTCCCGGAACTATTTTTGTGCCCACCAGGCTCCTATATACAGCTCCATTGCTGCCAAATCAGAAATCTCCCTATAAAACAAGCATGAAATACTTGTTTTAAGGAGGCTTTTTTCATGGCTTGTTACTAGAACTTGGGAGCAAACCATGAAACACCACTGAAAACAAGCATTTCTTCTTACTTTAAAGCAGTTGTTCCTTTTGCCACAGTTTTCTCATGTCATAGTCAATCATTCATTGAAGAGCCCACTTAGGAAGGGAGAAATTGGTTCTCAGATCTTCATTGTTGCCCATTCTTGCTCTTGTTATGCACAGCATGAGCCTATTTCTTCCCTTGTTTGAACAGATGTATTTTAATTTGGTGAAGCACATCTGGAACAGTGTGGACCCCTTCTTTTAAAAAAGCGTCATCTTTTGAACAATGGAAAAATGCTCTTCTCAGTGCTGTGCAGCTGACTGCCAGGATTTTAGTTAGTAAAGAAAAAGCTCTGCACACATACCTTTGCATTGTAAGATATTGTATATGCAGTTCCTGAAACATTTCCTTACAAATCTCAACCCAAGAAAGGCAAGTTTTGTTATTTTGTATTTTTAGAAATCTAGGACTTTTTATGTCACTCATACAAATCTTGCAAAATACACTTTAAAGCAGGCAGTGTTGGTGCATTGTTCACCCAGTTGGAAGAAAGAGACAGACAAAAGTATGTAAGGGTTCATTAAAGGGCCAGTTCATTAACTATATAACTTTAATCTACAGCAAGGTTGCAATCAGTGCAGCGTATATCAAAGGCAGGAGGATTGCTACTGGCTCTTCAGCACTTCAAGGATGAGCCACCCAAACCCCCAAGACATGCCATAAACTTGGTTTGCTTCCAGCTGCCCACTTATAGAAAGCCTATCAAGGCTGTCTCTCTTCTCAAGCCCTGAGCCCTAAAGGAAAAATACAGATCTAAAGGTTGTTCCCTTTCCCCGAGGCGCAGGATACAAAAGGTGATTCTGGGGAGCCCTTTCACCAAAAATGCCTGTGGGTGAACACCAATGACTGTCCAAGGACTCCTTACCTCCCTACCTCCCCATTAGCCTTCAAAAATGATCACATATTCAGTAAAACCAGTTAACTGTCAATTGGCCAAGGTAAACAATACCCTCTCCCTTGTAACACTCAGGCCATTTCCGCACTAGACTGCTATAGTGCTATTATTCCACTTTCAACGTCCTATGGAATCCTGGTGTTCGCAGTTTCGGGAGGGGTCACCTGGCCCCTCCTGAAACTGCAAACCGCAGAATTCCATAGGATGTTGAAAGTGGAATAATAGCACTATAATAGTCTAGTGTGGATTAGAGCAGTGCTATGATTCCACTTTCAACATTCTAAGGAATCCTGGGGTTTGCACTTTAGGGAGGGGCATTTAGAATTGTGTTGAAAACCTCCATGCATCCCTTCACTGCTTTCAAAGACATTCAGGTAAGTTCTTTGACTTAATTTTATCCTTTACTTTTATTTTTTAAGTTTACTGCCCTTATCTAATTCACTTGCCTTGGCTCTTACAACACCCTGGAGCTGAGGGCCTTTCCACACTACACTATTTTAGTGCTGTTATTCCACTTTCAATCACTTGTGGAATCTTGGGGTTTGCAGTTTAGGGAGGGGCATTTAGAATTCTCAGTCAGAGAGCTCTTTGGCCTCAGGAAACTACAAACCCCAGAATTCCACAGGATGTTGAAAGTGAAATAATAGCACTATAACAGTGTAGTGTGGAAGGGCCCTTAGTGTAACAAAGTCAGTTAAACCAGTTAGTTCAAGGCATGATGTGTACGTGGGAAAGGGATCTAGGAGTCTTGGTAGATCACAAGCTGAACGTGAGTCAGCAGTGTAATGTGGCAGCCAAGAAAGCCAACATGATTCTTAGCTGCATTAATAGGAGTACGGTGTCTAGATCAAGGGAGGTAATGGTATCACTTTATTCTGGTTAGGTCTCATTTGGAATACTGTCTCCAGTTCTGGGCGCCTCAGTTCAAGAAGGATATTGACAAGCTGAAACGTGTCTAGAAGAGGGTGACCAAAATGGTGAAGGATCTGGAAACCATGCCCTATGAGGAATGGTTAGGGAGCTGGGTATGTTTAGTCTGCAGAGGAGAAGGTTAAGAGGGGTATGATAGCCATGTTTAAACATTTGAAGGGATGTCATGTCAAGGAGGGAGTGGGCTTGTTTACCGCTGCTCCAGAGGCTAGGACAAGGAGTAATGGATTCAAGCTGCAGGAAAGAAGATTCCACCTGAACCTCAGGAAGAACTTCCTGATGGTCAGAGCTGTCCAGCAGTGGAATGTGCTGCCTTGAAGTATGGTGGAGTCTTTCTTTGGAGGTTTTTAAGCAGAGGCTGGATGGCCATCTGTTAGGAATACTTTGATGTGCGTTCCTGCATAGCAAGATGGCCCCTATGGTCTCTTCTAACTCTATGATTCTATGACCCAGAGCCAGTTGTCTTGTAAGTACCATGGTAAGTCAGTACAATATAGGCAGAAAGCTCTCCCCCAGTAAAGTTGTGTGGTGGAGGTTAAAATTCCTACCCAGGCCACAAAGACAACCAGCTGGAACCTTTGTTAACGATCAAGGGGAGTGGGTGATCCAAGCAATGACCAAAGAAGATGCAAGAGAGGTGGAGGTGGATTAAATATCCACTCACTCTACACTCCTTCCTCCAGTGTTGCAAAATTTAGTGTCATGATGCTTCCATTTCTTTCATCCTCCTTTCAGGAGGCAAATGGCAGCTTTTCTCTGCAGTCACTGCCGCAGGGGATGCAGAGGCTCAAATTCGGTAAATCTGTGGCCTACACCATACATTACTGCAAAAATCAATTGTGAATAAAACATATGAAGATAGGAATTACAGCTTATTTCTGAACTCTGAGTTTATGTTCATCTTTTTCTGTATGCATATCTAAGCTGTAACCTACCTGCCTTGGGGACAGAAAGATAAACTAAAAATTTAATAACAATGATAATCTTATAAAAACATAATTTTAGAAGACTGCATTGATCTGAAACTAACCTCCCCAGAAGAAAGCAAATTATTAAGATATTCCAGAAATGCCTCATCTTTTATTTCATTGTCTGTGAAAATGAATGTGATTCCTTTTCCTTCAGCACCAGCAACTCGATACAAAATCTTCAAGTCATCTGTTAGATTGCTCACATTATATGATCTGAGAGTGGAAGGGGGAAAAATAAGTTTACCATGGAGTTTAGATCTATTACCTACAAAGTTTAGCTAAATTGCAAGATGGTATGAATCTAATTTAGAGTGAGCAGATTCTAAATTAGAGTGAGCAGGAAAAACCATGAAAACAACAGCAAAACCCCCAGCATACCAATCTGGATTAAATTGCTGGGCGATGGTCCTTTCCACACGGGGGATGGGGAAACGGGGCAGTGCACGCAAGGGCGGAGCATACCTGGAAGCGGGTTGCTCCGTCCCTGTGGGGAGCGCGTGTTTGCCGCTCCACACACTGGCGAATTTCAGCGGCATTCGGCGGCACCCAAAATGGCGGTCGGTGACTTCCGGCGGCGCTCCGCCAATCAGGGCAGTGCGCCAGCCAGAAGCCCGCCCCTGGGCAGCTCTGCAGGGACGCGCTAGCACATCCCTGCAGTTTCAAACGGGGCGCTGCAACGGGTTAGCGCACTCGCGTTTTTTAAAAACCATATGAAATGTGGTTTTTAAAAAATATGCTGCGCCACCCCTTGCGGCCGCGCGAGGGCAGTTTGAGGTGTGGAACCTCCACTTTTCAAACCGCCCTAGCGCACCCCACGGTGTGGACAACCTCCGGGTGAGGTCGCCCTAAGCCGTTTTTTTTACCCCGTGTGGAAAGGGCCTAAGAATGAGAAGATCATACTTTCTAAGAAGGGTAATTGTCCGATGGCAGAAGGGTCAATCCACACTCATGTGTTATTGCCCCACATGCCAGCCATTGATATTTGACTTCAAAATCCAAAGTTCTTTTTGGGCTTTAACTCCATTCTTTTCACTGTCAGTTTCATTGAAAATCTTGCCCGCTGAAAAACCTAATCTTCATCTTGTTTTTTTTTTCCTTTAGCAGCCACATATGGAAGGTGTTAGATCTGTAACAACGCTTAGCAGTGAAGAATCAAGAATGCTTCACAGTGGGCAGCAGTAACAGAGCTAGTTAGTTCTAGTGACCTGAAGCGTTCTCCCTCTGGCTGCACCTATCCTGACCCCTCTGTGATGTAAACTGATATTTTTAGGATGTTTAGGGATGTTTCTCTGCCTCTTCTCAAGACTCTCCTCTCTTTCTTCCCAGCAGTCCTTCCCTAGAATACAGACAGCCTAGATAGGACCCAGTAACCTTCCTATCTTAGTATGGAGTTCCTATAATATAACTTTTAATTTGTTTTTTCCTTTAAGCCATGGTGTCATGCTCCTTAATCATCACCACTGCTGCACTACAGACAGGTACTCTCTTACGGGAGGGAGTGGATTGCTCCTTCTGCCATCCAAGAATGAACCCCTAACTCTCTGGATGGCACAGATGAGCCATTCACATTTGTGGGATTTATCCAAGCCCTCAGCTTCTAGGGTGGGTATGGCTGCCCTCAATCAACTGCATTGACTGCCTATGCTTACCTATATTTACAGGTATCAATTTTATAGTGTCTCATAAATGTAGGTGGTTCCGTCCTTCTGCATTATGCACAACATCCAAAGATGTTGTTGCAATCTATGTTGTACTCATTGCCATTGAGTGAATTGAATGCGGTCATACATTTTTGGGTCATGGTATCCTTGCAAAATCATAGCAGATGAAAATGTATGTTTTAAATTTTATAAGATATAAAGATATTTTATAAGATATAAGTGGAATGCCCATTCTCTGCAGTAGTGAGCAAATCTACCTGGAAAGGACCTAAAATCTTGTGCATCTAGAGAAACACTTCCTGCTTCAAAGCCCATTTTCCCAGAAAGATTCTGTGCCTGCTTAAGTAATCTGCCTGTATGTTCAATGAACCTTTCAAATATACCTCTTCTAGTGACTTTCCTAATTTCTGTGCCCACTGAAAAATTTTGTTGGATCAATGGTATTGATCGTACACACCCCTTGGTCACTGATGTATGATTTTACAGTTATGTTGTCTCTGTGAATTTGTACATCCTGTATCATCTCTGAGAACTCTAGCAGTGTCAACCTCACTGCTTTCAGTTCTAGGAAATTTATGTTGTGACTCTGATCTTCCTTTCATCATTCACCCTGTAACAAACGACCCTTGCTGTGCGCTCCCCAGCCAAAGACTTGCATCTGTTATCACAATTACTTTCCTTTGTTCCAAGAATGACACTCATCAGTTTAAGTGTTTGCTTTGAATTCAACATCTTAATTTCTGTTTTAGTTCTTGTGGAAGGTTTATTATGTGATATCTTTTCTGACCTATCACTAACTGATAGAGAGTCAGTAGTCTTGCCCAGGGAAGAAGTTGAATTGTGGAAACTAGGACTCAGAAAGAGGCACAATCAACCTTGGTGGGGAATATGTATCCCTCACCTGATGCCGACTGGGCATGTACAATCCCGCCCACGCCCAGCCCGGCAGCCAGTGGAACCATGTCAGGCCTCCTGCCATTGGCTGCCACATTCGCCTGAAGAGAGGACTGACACTGCTCCATTGGCCCGCTTCGCAAATGGCGCCACATAGCCAGGTAGGTCGCACAGCGCACTTTGCCTTATTCCCACTCTTTGCTTTCAGTAACACATCATCTACATAATGATAAAGTTGAATTCTTATTTGTCTCCAATGCACAATGAGTGGAATTAACACTTTTGTGAAACTCTTGGTGCAGAGGCAAAACCAAACAGTAAAGTCCTGAACTGATAATGTTTGTAACAGTAATACAGTTTCAAATACCTTCTGTGTATTTAATATTGCAATGTGAAAATATGCTTCAGTTAAATCTATTGAAGCCATCCAATCATTCTCTTTTAAGTTGGTCTTTATAGTCTGAAGCATATCCACTTTGAATTTCTGGTATCTTACAAACCCATTCAGATATTTTAGATCTGAAACTGGCCTGTCATGAGCATAGGATCTTGGCATCGTAAATAAAACTAAATAGACACTTTCGGATTTCTGTGATTCTGGATCTGTCTCTATAGCCTCAATTTTCAGGATGCATTTGATTTCCTTGTGAACTATATATGTTTCAGCTGGTTTCTTGGTACTGGTGATGGAAGTTATCTGAGTTTTTTGGGCTTTTTGGAAAATATAATCTTGTAACCTTGAGTGACTACTAGGTTCACCCACTGATCTGACTGCTGCCCATAGCCATCCAAAAAGCAGTAGCCTTCCTGCCACCAGAATCCCCTTGTTGTTAATATTGTTGGCAACCACCCTTAATAACCTCCTGTTCTGTTGATATCCTTGACTCCCATGTTGAAATCGAGGCTTACTCTACTGGTATCTCCCATTCTTGAAATCTGTTCATCTACTCATACCTCTTCCTCCTTGAATGGAAGAATAGTTATTTCTAAAACACTCCAGTTTATTTTTTTTCTTTTGAGCCATGGGCATTACTTGTTTGTCTTTATCTTTGCTCTCTACTAATACTTTTTCCAGAGGTCTAGTAATTAATAAAAACTCCCCTTTGAAAGGTGGATAACCTACACTAGTTCTAGATTTAGAATCTACCTCCCAACGGTGCAAACATGAGGATCTTTGAGCCACTGTAGTAGCTGTAATGCATCTGCTATAGACTGTAACACCTTTTGAATTCTCCCTAATGCTTTGTGTAAACTATGCATACTAAAATCTTGGGTGTCAAATATATCCCATAGTCAAAGTATTGCAGTCCTTGCAAATATAGAAGTTGCTATGGATGCTCTGCCAGCCAGTACTGCTGCTTCATGCACCTTCTATTAACGCTGCATCCAATCTGCTTACATCTACCTCCTTTTAAACTGTGGCTAGCTCCTTCGGAACAATTGCAGCTGAAATCAAAGCTGCAGCAGGATTGTCCACTTGGTGAACCTTGAGGTAATACATTACATTCTTTTCCTATAGGTATAACTTTTGATTATAACCTAACAATTATTTTGAACCTAGTGGTGCTTCCTATTCTAAATCCACCAATTCCTTAAACATATCTGGTAATGGCATTCCTATCCCTTTTGGAGAAGGTGTCTTTAGAAATGGTGCTACTGTGGGATCCTTGTTTTCTTCCTCATTTCCCAATACTTCTACATTTTCATTTAAGGCTAAGGTTTGTAACACTCTTTTGAAAGTATTCTTAAAATCACTAACCTTAAAAACTCTGTTGGAAACTTTTTCCTTTTTTAAAACAAAAAAACCAACTCATTTCCAGAGGAATCATCACCATCACAGTCACTTGCTGCCATCCGTTCTACTTTGTCCTCTTTTATGTCTTCTCTCCACAATGGCCCTTTCCTCACTGGGGGGGATGAAACGGGGCCGCACACACAGGGGCGGAGCTTACCCACGAGCGGGTTGCTCCGCCCCTCCAGAGAGCGCGGATCCGCCGTTCCAAACGCTGCCGAATTTCGGCGGCGCTTGGCGGCGCCCAAAATGGCGGCCGGCGGCTTCCGGTAGCGCTCCGCCAATTAGGACAGTGCGCCAGCCGGAAGCCTGCCCCTGGGCAGATCTGCAGGGACGCGCTACCGCGTTTCTGCAGTTCTTGACCGGGGGCTGCTACGGGGCAGCGCGGGTAAGTTTTATAAAAACCACTTTTGAAGGTGGTTTTTATAAAACTCACAGCGCCACCCCCGGGGCTGCGCTAGAGCAGTTTGAGGTCTAGAACCTCACTTTTTTTAACTGTTCTAGCACAGACCCCGGTGAAGAAGACCTCCAGGAGAGGTCGCTCTAGCGTGGGCAATATGCCTGTGTGAAAATGGCCAATGTTTCTGAATCTGAACATTTTTTTTTCAAATGTCTAGAACTCTTTCTGTTTTCCTTCCCTCTACTTTGTTCCTCACAACTTTCGACTCTTGTCCCATCACTATTCATCTCCTTATTAGTCGAGAATTCCTGTTTGTGATGGAACTGCTTTCTCTGTTTTCTTACTTCCATTTCCCATTAAATTCATTCATCTTTGAATTAATTAAATTAGATAATTCATTAGGTGACCAATCCATTCTTAGCAATTCATTCCTTTGAAATAAATGCAATAAATTCACCTGATTTCATTAAATATGATTCCATTTAATTCACTACATTACTTCCTGAAGGACTCTCTAAATCAATTGTTTGAATTTCATTTGGCTTTTTAAAGAACGGGTTCATTTCTTTGTTTACTGCCTTCCTAACCATACTCTGTAGATCAGCCGAACCATGCTGCTGTTCTTGCAATATGATTGAAGTCTGTTACTGCTTATATAGTCTGGAGGTCTCCACCCCTAGTACGTTCGTTCGTATTGCTTTTAATAATGCTGAGACTGAGGGCTGTATTGACTGGCTGCTTGGATATTCTGTTTCTCCCACCTTATGCTGCCAAGACTCCTGGTTCTTTCTTACAGAGACGGCAATCACTTCTTGCAGTTGTGTAGCTGCTTGTTTTGACTATTCTATTTGTTTTTTGGCTATGCACATCTGAGCACCACCCTGCTTCTGGTTTCTTGTGCAGTAGGAAAAACAGCTTTCTTCTAGAAACCCTGACTTCATGCTTCTGATAAAGTGAACTGGATTCCACAATATATTATTCTAATTATCAAATAAAAAGTGATAGTCTCTACATGTCAGAAGACAACATTGTTGCGCAGTGCTACGAAGAACTTAATTACTTTTCTGTTATATATTACCGTATTTTCCGGCGTATAAGACGACTTTTTAACCCAAGAAAAACTTCTCAAAAGTTGGGGGTCGTCTTATACGCCGGGTGTCATCTTTGCGGTCGCCGCATACGGTGGGGGCAGCTCAAAAATGGCCGCGGCCGCATCCCCACCATATGCGGCCACCGTATGAAACCACCCAGGGTGGTGCTGTGCACTTACCTGAAGATGCGGGGGGGAGGCTCCTCGCGCTCGCCGCTCTTCCCCCTCGCGCGAGTGCCGGTCGCGCTGCCTCCCCGCTTCCACCCCCACCCCCGCCTACAGCTCCCAGGCCAGGGAGCGCTGAGGCGGGGGGAGCGGCGGCGTTTTGGGCGAGGCGAGGCTCCTTGCACTCGCCGCTCTTCCCCCTCGCGCGAGCGCCGGTCGCGCTGCCTCCCCGCTTCCACCCCCACCCCCGCCTACAGCTCCCAGGCCAGGGAGCGCTGAGGCGGGGGAGCGGCGGCGTTTTGGGCGAGGCGAGGCTCCTCGCGCTCGCCGCTCTTCCCCCTCGCGCGAGCGCCGGTCGCGCTGCCTCCCCGCTTCCACCCCCACCCCTGCCTACAGCTCCCAGGCCAGGGAGCGCTGAGGCGGGGGGAGCGGCGGCGTTTTGGGCGAGGCGAGGCTCCTCGCGAGCGCCGCTCTTCCCCCTCGCGCGAGCGCCGGTCGCGCTGCCTCCCCGCTTCCACCCCCACCCCCGCCCCCGCCTACAGCTCCCAGGCCAGGGAGCGCTGAGGCGGGGGGAGCGGCGGCGTTTTGGGCGAGGCAAGGCTCCTTGCGCTCGCCGCTCTTCCCCCTCGCGTGAGCGCTGGTCGCGCTGCCTCCCCGCTTCCACCCCCACCCCCGCCTACAGCTCCCAGGCCAGGAAGCGCTGAGGCGGGGGGAGCGGCGGCGTTTTGAGCGAGGACGGAGGTGGGGAAGAGTCCGGCCAAGTTGGCAGAGAGGGGGAAAGGAGGGCTTCCCTCCAGGCCGGTGGGTCAGGTGGAGGGCAAGGGCCGGTGCCGGCCTCCCCCGCCCTCCTCCCCTCTGGGCACCCACCCCCCAGGCCCCCCAGCCCCAAAGAGCCGGGCGCGGGGTGCTGCCCTCTTCCCTCTTCTCCTTTGCTTCCCTTGGTGGAAGCAGCTGCGGTGGCTCGGGCAAACATTTTGTCTCCTTCCCAGCCCCACCGGAGGAGGCCAACGAGGGGAAAGCGGGCGAGAGCCGAGGAGGGCGTTGGAAGAGGGGTAGTCTTATACGGCGAGTATATCCCAAACTCTATATTTTAACTGGAAAAGTTGGGGGTCGTCTTATACGCCCAGTCGTCTTATACGCCGGAAAATACGGTACTCTTCCAGTATATATTTTTATATTATATAATTACAGTTATAATATATATCAGATCCCAGTCTCAAGAATCCCACCCTATTATCAGTCCATAATACTAACAGTCTAATCAATTCAAAATGTAATAACTTCACTATAGCATAACTTTATGCTATCAGCATTAGCACTAAAATCATAATTAATTCTTAGATGTATTGGTTACAAAGAGAATGTACTTGATGCTGATTAAAAGGGGAGAGGAATATCCTAGGAGAATGACAACAATTTCTGCTTATGCCTGGATCTAGCCTCAGCATTATCCACAGTCATTTGATGGGTTTTGCCAATAGTGACAGCATAGCATAATGGTTCCAGCATTGGACTACAACCTTGGAGACCAGGATTTGATTCTTCACTCAATCATGATAACCCACACAAGTGTGCATCACACTTTCAGTCCCCCACCTGAAGGTTGCTGTGCTTCAGAAATGACTGGAAGGCACACAGCAACATAAACACATAAATATGCACCACAGGCAATTGCCACAATGACATTAATGAGATAAAAATGTATCTTTCTTACCTAGTTAAAGTTATCTGGAATATTTTGTATCCAGCTATAAAAGAGGCCAACCTTGAAAGACTCTGCTTTCCAGAACCACCAACTCCTACAAGTAAGGCATTTCCACATGCTGTCCGAATTATTCGTGAAATCTACATTGGAAAAAAAAAAGACAGTTGTGGTTAGCTAGTCATACAAACTAAAAGAATTACCTAAATACTAATTTTGAATTTATTTTTGACTGGTTATTTTTAAAAAGCAGCACAAATATCCATAATTTAGTTGGCCTCAGTTGATAATTCCTCATACAAGGTACCAAGATACCTTATATGGAGCATGTGACTGCAGCAAAAATCTTCACATTAGAATTTTTTAAAAAGCCTCTTTTACACTAGTAAGCTAGGCATTCTACAGAAGCACCAAACTGATTTTAGATTATCTAGGATCTTTTTCAGGAAACCTATAATTCATATTAGTGCTTCTCAAGATCTCTGATGTGAAGCACCAGCATTTTTCTTCTTGATGTGCCCAGGACTACAATTGGCTACAAATTCTTTCTTTCTTTCTTTCTTTTTCCAAAGAAATAACTTCAAAGAAATAACTCCAACATTTATGGGCTCATGGACTATCACTGGTCTAGAGACCACCACTTTGAGAAGCACTGAGTTATACACAGATGTACCATTTACAGTGTATTTTACTATTAGAGAAGTATAGGGATGATCCAAAGAGAGGGATATAGTGATTGTATACTTGAGAGTTCATTGAAAGTATACTTGAGAGTATCAATTTTGGGTTTTGAAGATTACTTGCTTTTATTAATAATCATAAGTGTGTACTGATGCTATAATGTTGAAGAAGTATATTTAGTATTTTGCCATATAACCACCAGCTGGGGGGCTGGAAGTCATCTGTTAGTCTCTTCACCCACATCTTAGATTAGTTTAGTACTGTCTAGTTCTAGTTCTGTTTAGATTAGGAGCTTTCTTCCCTCTATTTCTTGGTGATGTTTTAAAAATTTGTTTGATATACTCAAATTTTACTGTTTCAAAACACACAAACATTTAAACACACACACACATATATACAGGAATGATCCAACTACATATAAAGTGGAGACACAAAAGTTGAATCAAACTTATGATTATTTAAAGTTTTCACAATTACGAGATCAAGTTTCAGGCTTAATATTTTCTGGATACTATGACAACACCGCTATTTAATTTGACCACCCATGCACTTTCGCAGTAGTGTAGTATAAACTAGTGGGAAATATGCACCACTAGAGATGTTAAAGGCAATTCCTAGTCACCCTAGCCAGCATAAATAATTGTAAGGAATGCTGGGAGCTTTGAAGTATTTGTACGGTTAACTAGTTCCTACCTCTTTTGTCTATACAAAGGCTGGTAAAAATTATACTTTTTATAAAGCAGTTAAAAAGTAACTTAGTGATTCTAATACTTTTGAAATAAATCAAACTGAACATGCAAGTTTTAAATATCCCTCTGATGAACCAACTGCTTCCTTCATTATTAGTTAACAGGAAGGATTTTCAGTATCATACATGATTATACAAAATTTTAAAAGACATTCACTGGTTGTCCATTTCTTCCAGGCCCTGCTCAAAGGACTGCCTCCTACTTTTCAATCCCTTAATGACATGTCACTCAAGTACTTAAGAGACTGCTTTCTTCTAGGCAAAAGTGATTAACTTATGCTATTTTCCAAATAACACCTCTAAAGGAGATGAGGTTTGCATTTGCAAGAAAGAGAGTGTTCTTTTCCCCAGTAGTGGCAGATCAGGAAAATACTCGTAACTTCAGGTGCCAGTCAGGAACTCTTTTTTATGCCCAGATTTTTTTTTTTTTTTTTTAAAGAAAATGTAATATTTTAAATCACCTCATTTTAAATACTACTTTACCGTCCACTGCTTGTTTTGATTGTAATGTGTTCTGTTTACTTGTTTCTAATTTTTGTAAACGTCCTTGGAACCACTGATAAAAGACAGTACATACCAGTATTGAATAAATAAAGTTAATAACTTGAAATTATTGTATTGTTAAATGAACACACAAACCTTAACAAGATGGGTTATAGCATCTTTGAAAAATACCAAGTCAAGGAATCCACCTCTAACAGATTCATTGTATTGTCTTTGGTAAAACTGCAGTTTATCAGATAAAAATTCAAGGCTTGGAATCTGAAAGAGAGAAAATAAGCACCTGAATCCAATAGCTAGTTTCAACTACAGTTGACCCACTGAATTAGTAGACCTTACACAAGTATTGATTTACTAAATTCTCACTGATTTCCAGATTAGGAAATGGATTTTGGTTAAGATGATTAAAAAAAAAATCAGTAAATTAATAATGTACATGAACAAAAGCTAAGCATACATTTTTCACTAAGTATTGAAGACTCTCCTTTAGTATTCACTTGGCTTATTTTGTCTTAGAAAACTGACTTTAGTATACGATCCTGCATGCACTTATCAAAGAGAAAGCCCCCACTAGACTCAGCTACTTCTGAACAGTTGAATACAAGATTTCCCTGTTATTCACGCAGGTTCTGGAAATTTCCTTACATAACCACATTAGACACAACATAATCACGTTATGGGTGTAAGGCGCAAGACTCAGGCCATTTCCATGCTACACTGTTATAGTGCTATTATTCCACTTTCCTATGGAATCCTATGGATCCTATGGATTCCTATGGAATCCTGGGGTTTGCAGTTTAGGGAGAGGCATTTAGAATTCTCAGCCAAAATGCTCTTTGGCCTCAGTAAACTACAAACTCCAGAATTTCACAGGATGTTGGAAGTGGAATAATAGTGTAGTGTACAGTAAGGAACAGTGTAGTACGGAAGTGGCCTCAGCGCTACCATTTAACTTCAACACTCTTCCCTTTTTCTGATGCTGCAGACCATATTGACCACATGCACACAGCCACAACTCTGAGAAATTTTCAGTGCATCCACAGGCTGTAGGCTATTTTGCTTTAAACACTATTACGTGTAACAGCAAATTTGTAGCTTTTTCCTTATATTATTATATTTTTATATTTGGTTTCTTAAAATAAATATATTTTTATATTTGGTTTCTTAATCAATTTTATGTTCCTTTCTAGCTTCTTCTCTGCCCTCCCCAACACACTTATAGACAATCTTTATGGATAAGTAGCACATGATCGAGAGCCAGAGTGGTGTAGAGGTTTAAATGCTAGACTATGACCTTGGGGACTGGAAGAAAACCCTATGAAATTCCTGGGGTCACCATAAGTTGACAGGTGACTTGAAAGCACATACACATACACACACATGCACACACAAATCCTCTAAGCACTTCTAAAGGCAAATAAAAGTAATCTCATAATAGTCTTCTCTTTTACTAAGTGTTTCATAATATACAAAAATACTTCTTGGTAATACAACTCCATTTCTAGAACCCACTTCACTCCATAGCACATCCAGTTCTAATTCTCAAGGTCTTTAAGCAGCAAGGAAAGAAATTTCAGTTATACCCAAAATTTAATTACCAGAAATTTATTTGAGTTAGAAATCCTTACATTCACATTTCAGCTACATATTTAACATACTTTTAGTATTATGTTATTATTATCTACACAACTATCAGGGAAGAGCTTAAACATCAACTAAATAATTACATACCAATTCATAAATTTTTGGTGCCTCAAACACAAAATCTTCAGGTTCCTCACCAGTCGGTTCAGGCATGTCCCGCAAAAAGTCTACTAAATATGGCTCAGGTTGGATTTCTGGTAGTATATCAGGATCTATGTGTTCCTCAACTACTTTATTAAAACTGTTTTCAAACCAAGCCTCATCTTCTTCACAGACAAATCTGCAAAGCAAAGATTATAGAAGATTCTGCTGGGAAGGTATAAGTGCGTCTCTCTTCCAACTGTGCATTAGAGAATTCCTATAAATCAAATGGGGGGGGAACCCTATATGCACATCATTGTGGAATTAGGAGCAGATACTTTTGAAACAAAGTGAAATAATAATCCAGGATCCTACAGCTATTTATCCTGAACTAAGCCACTCAAATGTTAAAATGAAAGGCCAGCTCATAAGTTCTCTCCTAAAACAGTGGTTCTCAACCTGTGAGTCCCCAGATGTTTGTGGACTTCAGCTCCCAGAAGCCCCAGCCACTATGGTCGATGCTCAGGGCTTCTGGGAGCTGAAGTCTAGAAACATCTGGGGACCCACAGGTTGAGAACCACTGTCCTAAAAGGTTTTGTTAGACTTCTTATTGCTACAAGAAACCTCCTCATTTCTCCTCAAACTAGATACTCCCACATAAGCTGCCTTAGAGATAGTGTGCACGGTGGTAAGTTCTGACTGTTGGTGAGTTTGGTTACAGCTTTGGCTCGGCATGAAAAGGATTTAAAATACATGAATTACAGATAGTCTAAAATTTCAAAGTGTAAGCCATACCCCTATTACAATGTATGTTGGTATTTTTGCTGCTGTGTTGCAGACTCCTGAGATACATAGATTTAGTTAACTTTCTGAATGTTATTCCCAGTTCTTACTTTTTGAGATGAAAAGGAAAGTGAATGAGAACTAAACATACAACTTTTCATTCGACAGAGACAATGCCTATGCACGGAACAACCTCTAGAACATTCTACAGAGCCCAATGGTCTTTCTCAACCCACTTTGGTATCTGTATAGGGCAGCACTGTATGAGGTCCGTCTGGGAAAGCCAGCCTGTGTACATCTCCCATATCCACTTTTCCTTGTCTTCCAGAAGGTCAATAGCAGTCTACTTTCACTCAGAGGGAAGAAGGAAGGCAAACACTAGATTCCATCACATTGCAAGGAAAGGAAAGCAGGAGGGTGCCACCCACAGGGAACAGAAGGGAGGAAATCTCCACGCACACAGGTGAATGCTATTTATCTATTTTAATCCAATGCAACACATTTCAAACAGATGTTCTTCTTCAGGAGCACTCTTGAACAATTTTAACATCTCACCAACAACCCAATTGCTGGGGGATGTAGAGCAGAGGGTGCGATTCTACTCATGCCCTTCTGAGGAGCTTCTTCACAGTCAATAGGTTGGCCTCTGTGGGGGATAATATACTGGACCAGATAAACCTCAGAATCCAGAATAGCTTTTTAAATGTCCACTGTTGCAACAGTGGATAGGTATCATGATGAAAATTGTTGAAAAAGGAAGAGGAAGAACAATGTGTTGGGCTTTAGTCAGCCCTGCATATCTGCGCATTCTGTACCCACAGATTCAACCAACCACAGCTTGTAAATATTTTTTTTCAAAAATCCAAAAAGCACACTTTGATTTTGCCATTTTATATAAGAGATGCCATTTTACAACACAATTGTATATAACAGGACTTGAGCATCCATGAATTTTGGTATCCACGTTGGGTCCTGGAATCAAACCCTACCAGATACTGAGGGCCCACTGTAATAGCACACTCACATCTGGGGACATCTCAAGGTTTCTTCCGATCTGTCCCACACTGCACTATAAAACAATGTGCACTGACAATGCTGCAGACTTACATTTTTAAAAAAAATTAAGATGGCTTTTACTTACCTGGATCCCTTTCACATCTCACAAGTATAGCACTATGACTCCATTTTAACTGTCATGGATGCATCCTCTGGAATCCTGGGGTTTTCAGTATGTTGGGATACTAGAGATCTCTGGTTGAGAATTCTAAATGCCCCTCCACAAATTACAGTTTCCAGGATTCCATAGGATTCCATGGCAGTGAAAATGGAATCACAGCCTATAAAAAGTAGCACGTAAAGGGTGCCAGGATCTGGTTTTAAACCATATAGCTTTGTGTTTGGGTTCTTCATCTGGGGCCTGGGTTTTATAATGAGACCTAGCTAGAAGTAGGTAGGTGCCTTATCTTGATGCTCCTACTCTGCAGTAAAGGGTATAACCATACCTGTCAGCAATTACTCTGGTGCATTCATGTTTAAATAGTGACAAAAGGGTACTGATTTCAGAACATTCTTCGGCTTTCACTGTCAACATTCCTTGCCAAATTCTGGAAAGATCTCGCAGATTGAAGATGTAGTGGAATTTGGATGGTGTGGGCAACATCTTCGTCTAAATCAAATACATTATATATATACAATGTTCTGTTTAAAGTGCTAATAGGAACAAGAAATAAGTGTACTATAACTTGTAAAATCATTCAAGCACACATAGAGATTTTTCTTATAACTATATCCAGTTTTCTCATTTTTCTTTTTCTCATAAAACCAATGCAAAAATGTCACACGCATCAGAAAGAGGATTATGCAAAATGAATTCTTAGGCATGACACATCTGATCAAATAAGATAGGGATACTATATGAGAATTTCTTTTTAAGTAGAAACTCAAGACAGTTGTTTTCTGGGAGAGGGGAGGGAGTACTTCTACCATCCTTCACTAGATTTAGAAATTTAGAAATTTTACTAGATTTTAGAAAATTGAAGTGACTTCAGATGCCCTTCCCAGGGATGAAAGACTATTATTTAATTATTTATTGCTAGAGCACCACACTAGCTAGGCATCATAAAAATAAGACACAGGCTCACAATTAAAAAAATAAAAATCACACACACTAAGAAGGCAAGATTCAAAAGGGAAGTGGAGTGAAGAGGGGAGATAGAAGACATCTGATAATTTCAGATCAAAGCAGTAATTTATTAGCAGGCATTTCCATCCATTTGGGCTCTGGGTGATCTTCTCTTTCTGGCGTTATACAGTTGCCACAAGGCACTTGATGTTTTGGATAACACCAAGTAACAGTGGGGTGTTTTGCCACCCCTCTGTAGGCACAGAGCAACTAATAAAAAGGGCAGAAATCTTTCTGCTAGGGAGGGGGCAGTTGTTACACTCTTCGAACCTGCACTTCATTGTGTGGTGGAGGGCACCAACCTATGGCAATTCTGGATTGTCCCTTGACTAATGTCATGCAGAGCACAGGGCCACTTCATGAATTCAGATGACTAAATTACAAGAAGTTCAATGCTGCCCTAGGACATGCAAAAATATAACAAAATAATCATAAAAAAATAGCTGTCCCAAACTCTTGGAAGACCAATGAAAAAAACTACTCTTTTAAGTCTAAAGGAACAAGCTTATGGTAGAAGTTCAAAATATTGGGAATTTCCCTGTTCCTAGAAATTGTTAGTCCATGAAGTTTTTCTAGGCTTTGTGTTCTTGTCTATAGCTGAGTCATAAGCTCTGTTCAAGTGAACTAGTCAAGAATTCTACCAGCACATCAGTGGGACTTCACCAAGTAATCTCATCTGTGATGTCATATCTTCTGAATAGTCCAACTACCTAGCATCCATACACATAGCACAAATGTCACTGGGAGAGATCAAACATGGGTGGAGCTGTACATGTGAAGGCTTCCATGCAATGTGGAACCCTGCACAGTTAGGCTTCCTGATCACATTCTGTATGTATCCTTCCTGCACATGTTTCAAATATAAGCAAGGCAAGCAAAAGATGATGCTAGCAAGACCATGTGGTGTGAGAGAAGAGGCAATTAAGCACAGACCTACTTATGATTTGGAAGAAAATGTAAACAATTCATCTCAGTAGGGTTAAAACCACTTCTCACACAATTTCCTTATAAACGCACAAAGGATGTGGAATTGCTGTATTTTGTAAACCACTGATATATTCTCTCTGACAGTGTTTTGCCATGGTATATAATTGATAATGCATTTGACTATAGAGATATAACGACATTTTTATTGGACACTATTTCATAGAAAATTTGAAGTTATAAGAATTACTTGCCAGTTAACAATTTTTGAGATTTCATGTACTATTTGATGGCAGCCAAAATCATAACCAATTAGAAAAAAAAAAGGATAAACAACATGTTCAAAAACTTTCAAATGCAGAAATGACAGATCAGTCTGACTGACTTGCTCTGTTACAAAGGTCCAGAACAGATGTGAAACAGTGAAGACACAAGCCCAAGTCTCACATAAGAGAGACAGCTTGCATGGAACTGTCTCCCTTTTTGTTGACAGCTGACTAGAATTCTGAGGTGAAGCATTTGCATACAAAATACAGATTCAAGTTCTTAAACCAAAAATTGCTTTCAAAACATGATTGGTGGAAAATCAATTAAATCTTAAAAGTCTGCAAATATCAGTTTTAGATATTATTATCACAGTTTGCTTTCCTAGAGTCAAAAATTAATACACAACTAGTTCAGTACCATCTTTGCTTCAGATCTGAAATATGCAAAAGCCTTATAATGGCCGCCTTATATAAATAACATATAATACCAAGTTTTTTTTCATGTTGCACCAATAAATAACGAATCTATTGGTATATTTTATACCTTAGTCCATTGCCACAATATTCTGCCAGCTGATACTAATTTCATGATCATATCACATATTTCAGGCTTGAAATTTCTACATGGATGAAAATATCCACAGCCTATTATTCCTTTAAAAAAAAAATCACATTGTTAAGGTTAAAATCTTAAAATGATTTCAATTAAAACATGAAAACGGTTGTATTTTGTTAGGACCGACTGATCTCTAAACATGCTACCAAAGCAAGAATGGTCGGCTGTAGTTTAGGCAAATAATAGTTAGCAATTTATGGGAGCAAATAAGACCAAACATTTTATTCATATACATACACACACACACACACACACACACACACACATTTTGCAGTGACTGTGTCTTTAGTGTTCATAAGTCTCTCTTTTCAACCAAATGGGACTATGAACACTGAAGTTAAGAGAATGGCTAATCTGACTATGAATACAGTGAAACAGAGCAGTAGGGAAAAAAATCAAAGACATAAAGCTCTGTGCACTACATATAAGTGATGTTGCAGTTTACCTATACAAAGGAAACTCTAGAAATTTAAAGCATAAATATACTTCAAACAGTTTCAAGACATACCATAACGAAAGAAAAAGACATGCAGAACAGAGGCTTAGATTGTTCATTTATTATTGTTGGATATTAAGAGGAGAACACCCAAGTGGTCTTAAGTATCTGTGTCCACCACTACTGCACTCTGAAGGCACACAATCTTCAGTGTGTAATCTACATCCAATCATGATCAGTTTATAATTTAATAAAATTAATACGTGAAATGGGTCAGACTGAAAAAGAGTTGTTGAACCAAGGTTACACAATGAGATGCATGACTCTGCAGAGATTTTAATCTGGATCTCCTAAGTCCCAATCCAATCATTATGGAAGATATTAACAGTACATCTGGCAAAAGGGTGATGTGCCCTTCTGTAAACTGTGTTGAATTTCTCAGAAATTAAGTACTAGAGGATCTTAATCAGAGTTCTCTCCTTCAATTCCTGCCTTTTGGACTACAAGCATACAGCAGATGAGCAAAACGTTTTTCTGATATAGATATTTCACTTTAGGAAATTCTCCCAAGGACACACCTGTGATATTTTCATTATTTTAACTTTAGGTGCCAAGTTCTGATTTTGCTGTCTTCCCCAGTAATTTTTAAGTTACTTGATGCAGTTTTATACAGAATCGTCTCAATGGCTGTTTTATTTCATATCAATTTTATCCCATCTCTGTTTTTTTTAGTTATTTAAAATCTCTGTTCTTTAAGCACTTTCTAAAAATGATTTATTTAGCTATAAATTGTTTATTTTACCACAACTTTTACTTTATTCACTTTTGGAATTTAAAAAGAGACTATAAAACCTTAAATACATCAATAAATAAGAGCATATGATATAAGCCATGAATAGAAGGTACTGGAAATCATTTCCAAGTAGCTATGTTCTGTGTAGATTCATCACTTTCCTAAACCTTTTACTGTGTTGGTACAACTGCAGTTGCCACCCCAAGTGCCCTCAATATGAAGGTTCTCTAAGTGACCTGTCAAGCACTTGACATGCAGAACAAGATTTGTGCACTGCCAGTGGAAAAACAGTATTTTCTTTTCTCAAAAAGAAGCAGCCTCCAATTATTATTTATTAAATAGTTGTTTTCAAGGACTCAATGTCAGTTTAATTTTTGCATTATGTCCAGCCATGTAATGCCTAAGGCTTGATCCAAAGTTTCAGACTAATAAAGACTTGGGCTGGTATCCTGTTAATGAATACGCAAGTGTAAGTCCAACATATGACTAAGTATACCTTTCATTTTTTGGAAGTTGGTAGTCTGTTCTTGCCTCTGCAGTGACCATCCCCTTTTCTCAGAACTCTTTGTTTAACTATTGCACCCCACTGATGACCATACAGTGGCTCATCAAAAGAGGGAGGGATTCCAGAAAGTGTCTGCCTGTGTCCTCATGAGGCAGAGGACCCTGGCAGATGTCGGCAGAGATGTCACCAGTATATGTCTGGTTGAAGAATGGCCATGGGAAGGCTACAGCAGCTAAATGGTAAGTCCAGCAGGGTTGAGAGGAGACTGTTACCGCAGTTTCCTAGCCCGGACTTGTGGAATACCAGATATCATTTTGATATCAATAATTTGTATCAATAATTTGGCCTTCTTTACCCATTCCGCTTCACGTGCTGCGAGGTCCCCAGTCAAGCTTGCATACAGGCACGGCCGCTAATCGCTGTAATATTCCACACAAATACAGGCAGGCCAGAAATAGCCGTCCCACTGCTTCAGAAGACCTCAAGGCAAGTATCATTTTATCTATGCATGCTACTTACAAAGAACTCCCTGCCCCGAGCAGGCAGCTTGACAAGCCGAATACTCAATCGTCAAGCACTCTGCGTTTGCATGCTGGCTACTCTATTGACAATTCAGACTTAATTCAATCATGCTAAATTCTGACCTTTCAGAGGCTTTGTCTCCAGCCCGAAACTCAATGTTTTCCCCAAGTATGGACTAGCCTATGGCCACATTTTCCCCTATAAGAAGCGCTGACTTTGAGAGCTTCCTCAGATCGCTCCCGACTTCCATCCTGTCTTGCTGCCACTTTGTTTGGTGAGCCTTCCCTTCAGTCCCATATACTGAGAACCTTCATATCCACGAACTCTATCTTCAGACTACCTGGGCTTCTGGACAGGTGTAGTATTACCATACCAAAAACCTCCTCTAAAAATCCCTCTATCCAACTCCAACCTTTATTTCTCTAGTTATCTGTGTGAGTGTGTTGCATACACTTGTTTGATTGTATTTTAATAAAAACAACAATTATTATTTCATTTGCATAGTTGCATAGTTTGCTCCTTGACTCGGCCTGACCCCGTAGACGCTGGGTAAAAGATCTCGCTACGTTGCCCTGCCTCTCGTAGTGCTAGCTTGTGCTCTTTGGTAATTCCCAACTTCGTAATTTGGAGCGCACTTAGGTGTCCCTCCCGGGACCCCCAGAAATCAGAGCAACAAGAGATTTAGCTTAGTTCCTCCTGCAGAACTTTTATCCTATGCTTTGCCATACAGGATTTTGGCCCTGATGTGGTTGCTTTCTTGCAAGATAGTGCTTCATTTAGGCATTGATTCCAGCTCCCCATTCCTTGCATTACTAGGACAGAAAAGTCTTAGTTAAACTTGTCAAGTGATTAATTAAATTAGTGTTTTTTTGAGTAATTAAAAAGTTGCCTTGATACATACTGTACAGGTACACTGTGGAAAGGGTGGGTATTCCTTTATTGCCCCCTGGGCAGGGCAAGGTCATGTGATGCTGCTTTAATAGAAGAGGCTGTCCTCTGGTTCCACCTTCAGATCCATCCTCAGCTCAGTGTAAACCATGTTTCAAAGAGAACAGTTTGAAAGGCAACAGAGATTGGTATTAGGAAGGAAGACAAGATGCAAGGACTGCTGACCTCTGAGGCTGAGTGTGTACTACTTTAATTTGTGCATAGTAGGACCCAAGACTAAAGAAGGTTGTTGTTGCTGCTGTTGCAGCGGTTGATGTTACTGTCGACACCGTTGCCATTAAATCAGCTTCCACTTATGGAGATCCTATGAATAAGACTCCTCCAAGAGCCATTGTCATCAAAAGCCCTATCCGGGTCTTGTGGAATTAGTGCTCTGGCTTCCTTGGTTGAATTAATCTTCCTGTAATGTGGTCTTCCTCTTTCCTATTGCCTTCTGCTTTATTGAGCATTATAATCTTTTCCTGTGAGTCACACTGTTTCATCATGTATTCAGATTATGACACTTTAAACAACTTGACTTCCAGTTAGAGTTCAGGCTTGATTTCCTATAGGATCCATTCATTCATTTGTCTTGGTAGTGGCCCATGGTATTTGTAGAACTCTCCTTCAGGACCGCTTTTTATAATACTCAATAAAGTGGAAGTGCCTGTTCCTTTTCTGAAATCAGCTTGGATAGCTGGCATTTTTGGTCCATATAGGACACATATAAGCTGTAAAGTCTCAAATACCATTTTACTTGCATAGGAGAGCAGTGCAGTAATCTGGACCATTATTTTGTTTTCCTGGTGATATATTTCTTCCCGGCGTCATTAGGACCTCTTCTACTTCACTTTCCAAAATTGTGGGTTCATCATCATAAAGTTCTTCCTTGAAGGAATATGTCATCCTTTCACTGTACAATTTGATTGGGCCTCAACTACCTGGAAAACATGCCTTCCCCAGTGCTGTTTTCTCTGGTGGTCTGTCATTTCTCCCCATTAATGATCATTAACAGGGAGCTGTTGGTACATTGCCAGAGGAGCATGCTCTAACTTTGCAGAGTCCTTTTTCAGTGGCTTCTGAGTATTCCCTGCCTCAAGCCCAACATTGCATTGAAAGGAACAGACAGGCAATTAAAACAACACAAATTGAAAGAATCTACTTTTTTTTGCTTTTCGTATAAGCTAACTTCTCATCCCTCTTTCCAGATACGGATGGAGGCCAAAGATGAATATCAAAAAGAAAAAGACCAGTAATTTAAATAAAATTAGTTAAGGAGTAGAGGAGAGAGAAAACATGGAAGATGAAGAAAATTCAGAAGAATGAGTAGTTAGAGAAGGTGTAATTGGTTTGTGAGAAGTGGGGAGAGTGAATCCTTTGAGTGGGACAAAGAAGGAACTAGAGATGGTGCTAGAGGAAAACCTCTCTTGTTAAAATAATATTATCTGACTTTGCCTGTCCTGGGTAGTGATAAGGAAACAACATCACACTTGCTTATGTCTCCCATGAAGCTCTCAATTGATAAAGGAAGATATAGGCCATTTCTGTACTAGACTGTTATGGTGTTATTATTCCACTTTCAACATCCTGTGGAATTTGGGGTTTGCAGTTTTGGGAGGGGCCACTTGGTCCCTCCCGAAACTGCAAACCCCAAGATTCCATAGGATGTTGAAAGTGGAATAATAGTGCTATAACAGTCTAGTGCTGAAATGGCTATAGTCAACTAGAAATATCTGACAGAAACATCCAGAATTTGATTTCTTGTTCCAGGTCTGCATGTACGTGGGTCTACTTGCCTTATGAAGACATTACTAAGAGGGAAAAGAATGCACATTTTTTGAGAAACAACAGATTAAATTCAATTTAAAATTACAGGAAAAACTAATACCAAAAATCTTATCTATGGATGCATTGGATGGCAGGGTACAGTTAAACACAGTAAACTGCCTTTTCAAGCGCTGTGGGATATCATTTCGGCCTCCTCCTGGGTGAATCATTGCTGATATCAACTGTACATCAACGATTGTAGTAAAGTCTCCAGGCTTATCCAGGCTGTACATGCCTTCCATTTCCATCATCTGACGCACTATTTCATTTGTCACCTGAGCAGGTTTTAGAAGAAGCATTAATCTTCCATTCAAAAGAAAGCAACAAAGATACATTCCTACCAATTCAGCTAAATGCCTTTTTACTTTCTTCTAGGGTGTGATAGTATAAAATACACCAAGCTTAAAAACATATCTGATTATATTCTATTGAGATCAATAGGATTTGCATGTGTTTAAATTTATTTGAACTAAATTAATCTTGGGCACAGTTTAAGTAACCATTATCTTTAAGGCTATTTCACTTCTGAATGTAAAAGTAATATATGCAACTAAAACAACTTAGAACCATTTTTAAAAATATTAGCAGACATATAGAGCTGCCTTACACTGAATCAGTGATCCATATACAATACACAATTTTAGCGGTATATTTCAATTTAATTGTCAAGGCAACAAACCACAGAACCCTCATGATTGGCAGTTTAGAGAGAAGTGTTTAGAATTCTTACCCAGACCAGCACTAGGGCCTTGAAACTACAAACTCTAGATTTCCACTAGATGTTGCCATGGCAGTTAAAATGGAATTATAGTGCTACATTTTTACAATTAATTTACTTATTTACTTACTTTATTAAAATATTTATACCCCACTCTATATAAAGATCTCAGGATAGCTTACTAAGAGCATTAAAACAAGTAACAAATTTAAAACAATAACATTATTAAATAAACTAAAACATATTAAACTGTGACAATAAGTTAAAAACAATTTCAAAGATTTTGAAGAAAAATAAAAGTAGGTACTCCATATTATGAGGCCCAAAGGCTTCGATGAGCATCCAAGCTTTTCTCTAGGTGCATAAATGACATGAGTGGTAGTGCTAGTTGGGCCTCCAGAGGGAGGGTATTCCACAATTGGGGTGCCATGGCCAAGAAGACCTTTTCCCATGTCCTAATATAGTGTCTTGATCTCATTGGTGGGACAGGGAAGAGGGCCCATCCACCAGATCTTAATCTTTGGGCAAGCAGTTATGGGAAGAGGTATTCCCGCAAGAACAAAGGTCCCAAACCATTTAGGGCTTTGAATGTCATTAAAATCACCTTGAATTCAAATGGGAAGTGTATTGGAAGCCAGTGCAATTTTTCTAAAACTGGCATTACATGCTGTCTATATGGCACTCCAATCATCAATTGAGCTGCTGCATTTTGTACTAGTTGCAGCTTCCAAGTCTTCTTCAAGGGCAGCCCTACACAGAGTACATGGACTACTGTGGCTAGGTTATCTCTGTGAAGGAAAGACTGTAGCTTGTGCATCAGTTGAAGGTGGAGCCAAGCACTCTGTGCCACAGAGACTTCTTGGGCCTCTAATAACAAAGATGGATCTTGGAGCACTCCCTAGCTAATGTGAAAGGTCATTTAGTTCGGTATTGCCCTACAGTGTCTGGAAGCAGCACTCCAAGACCTGAAATAGAGAATCTTCTCCAGGTACATAGCAGGTGCTGAACTTGGGGCCTTCTATACGCAAGGTATGTGCTATACCATATGCACTATGGGCCCTTTCTTTTTCCACACCAATAAGTACCCCATCACAATGCACTTTATATCTTCAAGTAAAAGAATATTGAGTTGAGACACTGGACTCCACTGGCCATGCTGGCTGTGGATTCTGGGAGTCATAGGCCATTTCCACACGGGCATATTGCCCACGCTAGGGCGACCTCTCTTGGAGGTCTTCTTCACCGCAGGGTGCGCTAGAGCAGTTAAAAAAAGTGAGGCTCTAGACCTCCAGCCGTGGAGGTGGCGCTGTGAGTTTTATAAAAACCACCTTCGAAAGTGGTTTTTATAAAACTCACCCGCGCTGCCCCGTGGCAGCCCCCGGTGAAGAACTGCAGAGATGCGGTAGCACGTCTCTGCAGATCTGCCCGGGGGCGCGCTTCCGGCTGGCGCGCTGTCCTGATTGGTGGAGCGCCGCCAGAAGCCACCGGCCACCATTTTGAGCGCCGCCAAGCGTCGCCGAAATTTGGCAGCGTTTAGAACGGCGGATCCGCGCTCTCCGCAGGGACGGAGCAACCCGCTCGCGGTTAAGCTCTGCCCCTGAGTGTGCGGCCCCGTTTTGGGTCCCCCCGTGGGGAAAGGGCCATACTTAAATATATATCTATATATATATCTATATATATATCTATATATATATATATATATATTTGGTCCAAGCTCTGCAAAAGATCTGCATCTCAGACTTAGACACAGACACACAAAAAACCCCATAAACACAAACATTGCCTGCACTAAAGACATAAAGTCAACATACTATTTACTTACAAGATGCTTAGGTATTTCATCACAGCAAGAAAAGAATGTTTTCCTACAGAAGTGTATTCAATTAAATATTTCAGTTTTCAGCCGCACATCCCAATTATTTGCTTAGCAAAGCCATGCAACAGAGTAAAGTATTGTAACAGTGAATATATGCACTCAGTATAATTCCAGGTAATATTTTCAACATGGTTGCAGTCTTGTGAATAGTCTGTGCTTTAAAAACATTTTTACTGACAAGATTTTATTATTTAGTCATGTAATTATGTACAAATGTCTGAACTATACCTGATCTCCCCATTCATTAATAACTGGCATGTTAATATCATCAATGAATATGGTCATTTTCCTGCCCCCTGGGGGTCCATAGGTACTGCCCATTCGTTTGTCCACATAACTTTCTATTGTTCTCTTAACAATTAAACAACACACACAAAAAAAGAGAGAAGGGAAAGATGTAAATAAGAGACAAAGCCATTTACAAATCCTCGGTATTTTGGGGCGGGGGAATGTTTCGAAGCTTCTGAAGCATCTGCAGTCTGTATATCCTGATCATGCTGCCTGTCCATTGCTGGGGAAACAACTGAGCTTGTTTGAGATGAAACCCCACCCTCTCCCAGCAGTTCCTCATGGCATCCCGCATGCTTCGGCGCCATCTTAGAATTCACCAATTCAAGATGGCATCCGTAACTCGCAGTGGTAAGTTTAGAGCTCATCGCTGCAGCCTTAGACCTACTTTTGACTGCTGATCTATCAGAACACTCAGCTTGCTTCCTCTTTCTTTCCATGCTACCTTTCTGAACCTCTTTTCCCTTACCGGACACACTGACCTGTTTTTTCTGCTTCCTAGCACTTTTTAATTCCTCTGGTTTGCTCTCACTCAAGCTCAGAAGTATCTGTCTCAAATCAGGCTCCTTGCCATCATCCAGTACCCACGCCTGCACAGTATTTTGGATGGAAACAAGTTTGTCTTCACCCCAGACTCGCTGTTTTGTTGTCCCTTGGGCAGAATCAAACTGCTCCTCGTCTGCCACCCACTGACTAGCAGTGGACAAGACGGAATTTTCCATTAATTTTATTTGTTTATCTTCACTCGCACTCTTTTTCTCCTGCTCCATTTCTCTTCTCTAAAAAAGCTAAATATTAGATGGGACCTAAAAATGCGTCTGGCTGGTACACAGGAGATTAAAAAACTGACAGGATGGGACCTGGGGCCAACAGAAAAAACTGATTTAGAATTCAAAGGCTCCTGTATCGGACTGGGGTGAGGGATCAAGACCCAATTGTGGTGGATTGATCCTCCTGCCATCTCAAGAATGTACGTTCTAATTTAAGTAAGCAATTTGAGGCAAGTTATTCACAAGTTCTCAGCTCAGGAATATGAATACTAGGGACGTAACAAAAATTGCTAATTTCATTCTTGAAGGAAACAACAAGTACTGATATGTGGCTTTTTAACCTCAGAAAACATCATAAAATAGATAATATTTTTGGTGCAAAAAATGCTGTGACCTGAACAAAAAGTGCTTCTTTTATTAAAAAAAAAACCCTCACATATGAATTTTGTATAGAATAAGTCCTGAACTGCAAATATTCTTGTCAGTTCAAGATTCTTCCCATTAGTGTTTCTCAGCACTCAAGAAACATATTTTTTAAACATTTACTGAATATTTTTGAACATTCTTTCCATTCCTATTGAATACTATATATAAAAAAATTGAATTTAGATCAAAGCCTGGATTCATACTTGGGTAATTCCTAAACATTTACAATTGTTTATGGAAGATTACAGTGTACGGGATCAGCTAATAAAGTGATAGCTTACCTGAAACATTCCAGGTTCTGTTGCTGAAGAAAAGTTCAAACATTTTGATAAGTGTTCTTCAGGATCATACTTTTTTAAATAAGCTTTAATCATCACAGTTTTTGCAGTTCCTTGTTCACCAATAAGCAACACTGCCTGCAACAATGTTAGAACCGTTATTATTACATTCATACTATATAACAAAGTTAAATTACTGCCACTGCCACAACAACAACAACATTGGTAATAATAATTGCAAGTGATTATTCTGGTTTACTTTCTGCTATATTATCATCACCATTCCTTCTGTTTTTAATTTCAAACTGAGTCTTCTTCTGCTCAGAAAAATCTCACCACCCTTGCACAAGAGAAAGGTATCTGTAAGGTTTTTACATGACAGACAAAAAAATATTTAACAAAAAGTCTTTATAAAAAGACTTAAAGGAAGTGCAAAAACAGCCTCATAAATTAGTGGATTGAAAGTTGAGAGTATAAGAGGAAAATAAACCTGTAGTGAACTGAATGAAATAGTATGGAGTTGCTAGAAAAGAGACAAAAATATTAGCAACTGGACTTGAGCACAGGTGTATCTACCATACCTTCTCCGCTACAAAGAAAACAAAATGGAAAGGGGAGACACCCTCCGTGGAGAAAAGAAACTTTAAATGGAGGGAAAGAGAGGCAGTAGGGACTGGCCAAAGGAAACTGAATGGGATGAAGACAGGGGATGGCAAGGACTGGCTGGAATACTGTTTAGTAGCACTCCAAATGGTAACTTCCATATTTTCAAATAATGCTCAGCCCTTTAGGAAGTTTCTTGTGACAAAAATACCAATACAAATTGCTTGAGAAGAAAAGGAACAGGAAAGGCACTACAACTATTAAATAAGTATTGACTGTTTTTAGGCATTTGTATGATTTGTTATTTTAAGATGATATTATGCATTTTAGCTATTGTTTTTAATTGATGTTCTGTTTTTAACTGACATATGTTAATCTATTGTTATCCCCCATCTTGATCCATGGGAAGAGGTGGGTAAGAAATAATAATGATAATAACAACAACAACAACAACAACAACTCTGCCTTTATGCAATAGCCTGGTTCTCAACCTGTGGGTCCCCAGATGTTTGTGGACTTCAGTTCCCAGAAGCCCCAGCCACTATGGTCAATGCTCAGGGCTTCTGGGAACTGAAGTCCACAAACATCTGGGGACCCACAGGTTGAGAACCACTGCAGGTGTAGATCATCACAGATCATCACAGGACTGAAGTTGGCCGTTTTTAGTTGTGAGTAAAGTAACCACCCTCTTTGACTGAATACAGTTTGACCCTGTTAACATTACAAGGTACTGTAATTCTAAAAAATAAACTGTAATAAATGTAACCTTCACATGGACAGATACAATTATTTACAGAAGGTCTTTACAAATGGAGGAGGAGGAGGAGGAGATCCACCTCTTCCCCAGAACTGCGACTCAAGGCAGCTTACAAAAATTAAATCAGATGCACATTTAAAAAATGGAAACATATAAATAAAGATATGCAAAATAGCTGCTATGTTTTGCATCATATTTTGCTTCTGACCTCAAAGGGCACACCATGTATAGAGCATTAAGTAATCTAATCAAGAAGTTATCAGTGCATGAGCTACTTGTAGCTAGGTTATCCCTGTCCTAGAAAGGCTTTAGCTAGTGGACTGTCAAAGTTGAGCAGGCACTTGAAGACAAAGAATCTAATTGAGCCTCCAGTAAGAGATTAATCTAGCAGTACTCCCAAGTTATGCACCAGCTCTGCCAAGAGGAATGCAACCCCCATGAATGCAGGCCACTTTTCCGTTTCCTGACCTGGGAACCACCAGCTAACAAATCCTCCATCTTACTAGAATTCATGTTCTGACTACTGGACCTCATGCAACTCATTACTGGACCTGCATAGCCCCAGCTATCTCTGACAACAGGAAGTAGAAATGAGTTCCTCCAGTATACCGATTACATCCTACCTCATAATGACCTCACTCAGCAGCTTCATATAGATATTTAAAAGCACTAGGAACACAATGGGATCCTGTGGCACCCCACAACAGACACTGGGAGGAAAAAGAATCACCCTCTGGAACCAGCAGATTCAGCACTTCCTGCACGTTCCAACTTGTCCCTGCCCTTCAGCTCCGGGCGACTAGAAGGACTAACTGTGCCTGCTCCAGAGATGGGTTTTCGCTCTCCATCAGCCCCTCCCATCTCCATGGAATCTCAAATTCAACATGGCAGCTCGAAGCAACCTTTATTGATTTTACCACTGTCTTAATCTTAGCTTTCTTTGGAAGCAGATCCTGACCCCACTTTTGAACGGTATCCACTTTCCTTTTTTAAACAGTTCTTTCCTTATTCTTTCCTACATGTTTATTTCCCACAGCTCTTACCTCCTCCATGTCACTTTCGCTGGAGGACAGGAATACTTTTCTTAAATCAGTTGATTTACCTTCCCCAGAGACTCGCGCACCTGCGATCGTCTGAGAGACATTATTATCAATTTCATTACTATTAAATTCCGACTCAGAGCCTCGTTGTGTGGTGGGCATATGGGAATCTGCTGCCATCGACATCTTCCAAGCCTATTTCCACTCCGAAAACCTGCTAATAACTCACCTCAAACACACCCTGACAGGCAGAATTGAAAAACTTGTCCAGTTTGCTCGGCAGGAAAAATAAAACTGACGAAGGGAGAGTGGAGTCCTAACTGTATTAACAGATTTGGAATGTGGACTCCTGCCAGTTCCGGTTGGCAGGTGGGGAACAACCCAATCATTGTGGATTGCTCCTCCTGCCATCCTGAGAATGGAATGGAACTACCATAACATAGTACCACATATTCCCACCCCACAGATCTGATCCAACATGATACTATAGTCAATGACATCAAAAGCTGCCAAGAGATCTAGGAGAATCAACAGGGTAAAATTCCCTCTGTCACTAATCCAGAGTAGGTCATCAGTCAGTGAAACTAAGGTCTTGTTCAGTACCATATCTTCATGTTAATTCAGACTTAAATGAACCCAGTTAACCTGCTTCCTCTAAGGAGTCCAGCCACAACACAGTAAAGTCCATTGCCTCAGAAAGGGATACTAGTGATAGGGCAATAGTTCTCGCTCCTTCTGGATCCAAAGAAGTCCTCTTTAGCAGAGGGTGTGCTAAAATCCTCTTTCAAAGTGACAGGCTCCTCCCTCTGACTGAGTAAGGTATTTACCATCTCCTAGATTAACCCTATCAAGTTCCTTCTACTGGAGCTTATCAGCCACAATTAGCAAGGATCAAACCTATGTGACAATCTGGTTAAATCTCTTACCTACATCATCAGGCTACAACAAATGAAACTGATCCCAACCCTGATGAAATGGAGCAGTGGACTCTATCCCAGATCCTGTGTTAACTGTGACATCAACTACTAGAAACTTTTCATAAGATAAATGATGGAATACTGGCTAGATATAATGTACTCATGCTTAGACAAGAAAATATCTACTTACTTTGTGTTGTTTTGCTATTGTATCTATCAAAAACTGTGTTCGGACATTGTCTACATTTGGAACCAAAATTGATGAATATTCAGGAATACTATCTGTTGGATAAACATACTCCTGAACCTTTTTATTCCAATGTTCCCAGTCACCTAGAAGGAAAAAAAATATTGATGGAAAATTCTGATTATTTCACCTCTTCAGCAGGTTCTCCACTCATTGAAATACTTTCTAAAGGACAAGTAGAACAATAGAACCTGATGCATCTATAATGTTAAATGCCTTGATGAATTCATAGAATCTGGTTTCTTTGTTTAGAATGTCATTCATTTGAATAAGACTAACAAATGATGTGAACTTTGGCTTGAATGATGTGACTGAAGTTACTTGAAAACTATTATCTCAGCCTTTCCCCACCAAGTGTCCTCCAGATGTTTTGGAGTGCATCCTTCATCATGACTGACCTCTTCCCACACTGCCTGGAAATGATGGCCGAACCCATGGTAGAGTCACATTAGAAAATATTATTTGCTCCTCAGTGGTCATGTAAAGGAGAATGCCAAGAAATAAGAACTTGAATGGAGCTTTATATTTCTTAGCTTCTTTTAGATGCTAGGTCTTGCGCAAAGCTCAGCCATTCCATCAATGGCCACCTAGTTAGAGATGAACTAAGGTCATTCAATAGACAATTTATACAAAAACGTAAATGGCAAGACCATATACTCTTTAGTTATACGGTTAAAACTAACAGATATTATGAAAAGAGACTGTAGTCAAGAAATTGGAAGACTAAGATTAAGACTTGGAAAGACAACCATGAAGGCACTAGATAAGCTCTCCAAGTGTAAAGATGTATCTTTAACCCCCAAAGTCAGAATTATCCAGGATATAGTATTTACTACTCCCTTGAATGGTTGTGAAAGCTGGACAGTGAAGAAAGCAAGCAGAAAGAAAATCAAGTCATTTGAAGTGTGGTTCTGGAGAAGAGTGCAGTGGATACCATGGATGCTGAAAAGACAAATGAATGAGTCTTAGAGCAAATCAAACCTGAGCTCACACTACAAGTAAAGGTAACTAAACTGAGGCTGTCATATTTTGGACAACCAAAGTATGGTAAAGTGGAAAGCAGTAGGAAAAGAGGGAGACTGAACTACACGTTGATTAACGTTGATTAACAAAATTAAGAAAGCCTTAGTCCTGAGTGTGGAAGATCTGGGCAGAGCAGTTGATCTCTTGGAGATCTACCATTTTTAGGGTTGCATAAGTCAATGATGACTTGACAGCAAATTAACAACAAAAGGAACAGAGAAAACAGTTCAAATAAGCAATGGCTCATTATTTCTAGATAAGTTCAAAAACTAAATATTAAAGTTAAAGAAAATTAAACATTTTAAAACATTAGTTGGTAAATTTCTAAAACACTTCTAAGTACAGTGCTGGATGGAAAGTTGAAAGTAATAAAGCAAATAGAAAAAAAAGCCTATAGTAAAACTCATCAGCTATACTCCATTTATGGGCGCAGATCAAAGAGCTCTCTAAAGTCCTATATGATCTCTAAAGTCCTATATGATTTGTGACTAAGCACTTCAAAAGACCACATTCTCCCATGTGTGTCTGCCTGGGTTAGTATTACAGAAAGAAGAGGCCCACCATCATTGAAGCCTTGCTTGGCTGCTCCCATAGTTTAGAATTCACTTATGAAGAGAGGCCAGGATTATTCCCTTGATGTCCTTCCAAAGGCAGACATGAATGTTTTATTAAGACATGATTTTGATCCTTAATGTGTGGTATTTGAGCCAGCAGTGGGAGACATGATGGACCAAGGCAGGCTGGAAGTTTCAGCACCTAGAGAGCTCCAAACAAACACCTTGGTCCAACAAAGTCTGGAGCAAAAATGAGGCTTTATAAAACTCTTGGTCAACAATACTACACTTAGGTTCTCTCTCTTCTGCAAAGTAGTAGTATTAATAGGACAGAACTTTGGCTTGAAGCACAGTTCTTCTCTCTCTCCAGGAACTCATACCAGGTGTACTATTAGCATTAGTACACCAGATACAGGGATTGAGCAGCTCTTGAAGGAAGATGCTATCCTAATGCTTGGATAAGTTCATTATCTACCAATGTTGGTCTGGACTCATGAGTCATAGGGACAGATAAATAAGACTCAGCGATCTCAGGCCTTTCAGACTAAGGCATCTCACATTGTTCCAGTGGTACTTGGATATGGTGTCTCCTCTGCTAGCATCACTGGTTCCTCAGTCTGCAAGTCTATGCCAAAGCACCGTTATGGATTATGATAATCTGAAATGTCAGGTGCTGAAATAGATTTTAACCAGCAGTTCTGTTCATTTCTTATTTTTTGTGATATTTTAAAAACAGATTTAGTTTTATACATCCAGCCTAATATTCTGTTTGTTATTAGCATCCTTGAGCACTGTTGCCAGTTGAAAGGCAGGAGAAAATTAATTAATTAATTAACACAAAATAATAAAGCAGCCGCCATAGAAAAACAATTGTCCAGCTGCAGAGCTTATTGCAACATCTTTGACAGATAAAAAAGATATTGCCATACACTGTCCTGATAACAAGATTAGCAGCAGCCAAGCTTCTTTGAGGAGAGAACTCCATATGTGAAGTGCCAGGATCCAGAAACTCTTCTTCCTGATTACAACTATTTAATCTTAGATTACTAATTAGAGCTTCATCCCCAGAGATGGACCAGGAGCCAGTTTAAATTGAATTCCTATGTCAGTCTACCTACTGTTTCTGAGAAATCTTCAAAGGTAGAGCCATGCACTGTATATTATAACAGTGAAATGTAGAATTTATCAGGGCATAATAACTACGTCTAGGTTATCTTTGTCCAAGAGGAGCCACAGCTATCATACCAGTCTTTGTCTGTCAAAGATTCGGAGAGTACTTTGGTCTCTATAGAAGATGATGGGTCCATCAACATTCTCAGACCATAAACCTAGTTCTTTAGAGACAGTGGAACCTCCTCAACGACAGGGCAAACAACGTTCTTGGTCAGGTATGCTACAGGACATCTATTCTATATAGACTGAGATTCAAGTCACTGACCCTGATGCAGTTTATTACTAATACCAGTACATTAACACTGCACATAAGTTCTTTTTTTTTGGAAGTCCCATTGGAATTAGCAGCATGAGCTTCAACCTACATATTTAGAAACACCATGGAAAATAATCTATTGTATTAGTGGCTTACAAATTCTACATTTATTAAGAATCACTACATTGCTTTTTCACTTACCATAATCACTGACATAATACTCATACATTGTTTGTGGAGAACCTTTAGGAATTTCTGGCAATTCTAATTTGCTTTCATGATTTCTTAAGAAGGCTTCCAATTTCTCCCTGCTGTCCAGTTCTAGGAGGGAGCCCAAACTCCACATCAAGCCAAAGACAAATAATTTATGGAGATGTGCCAAACATGCAATTCCACCTTCTTCCTTTGAGGGAATTAAGCCTTCCAGAAGATTAATGGACTGGAAATATTTTAAAAAGAAAAATATATTAATACACTACGTTTATATTTCTCAGTGCATCTGAAATGTGATGTTAATTACCTCCAGGTCTAATTCACATAATATATGTTGCTGCATTTTTATAAGAACAGAGATAACAGCAGCTGATATACCTGCTTGATATAGTTGCACTCCAAAAGCTCCATTTTGGGAGAAAGGTTTAATTTCATGTATGTATATGCTGCTTCGAACACTTTATCATATAAACCTAGCAGCGCCTCAGCTTCTTGTGCAGTCCGAGTCTTGAGCCAACCCTGTTTAAAAAAAAAAAAGGAGAAAAGCAATATAGATAAAAGTGTCCTATAACTTAAAATCATCATCATCATCATCATCATCCCTCACTGTGAAAACATACCTGCAGTATTGGCCTCCAGCTCAGGGCTGAAGAACTGATATAGACCATACCCATTCTCGAAACAGTAGCCGGAGACGCATTTTCAATGTTGTGGACTTCAAAGAGCAGCTTGCAAGTAGGAGACATCGGAATCCGATCACCGTTTGCCAAAGTGAGGGTCTTATTATCATCTAACACTGAATTCAGATTCTCAATCCAAATTGCATCTACAGGGCCATCTAGAACCAGAAAAATATTTTCACCTGGAAACAAAAGGGGAGGGGCTTACACATTGAGAACATAACTGCAAAATGACAATATGAGCAATATAATCAAAATGGTAGCAGAAAATAAGCAAAACAGTAGTTCTAACCTAGCTTTCTGACAGACAAATTAGATTTGTTCGTAAAAGGAAGTGTTTTGGTGCTCACTTGTTTTTAATGTGGTAAAAGAATTAAAAAAAAAAGATCGCTGATATGTCATCCAAAATTATACAGCCCAGCAAAGGTCTAATGTGCAGTGCACATCATGAGACCTTACTGAAATCAGTGCTTCTCACATCCTAAATCCATTTACGTTTGTGCTATGTTTCCAGCAGAACTTCACAGGCGTTTTTTTAAAAGAAAAGTGAGATTACTTTAGTTTTATAATAAAGGAAGGAATAGTTATTTTTTAATATTTATTTGCTTACATCTTGCCTTTTTCACCTGAATTAAACTCATGGTGATATATAATTACATAATCTAATATATAAAAGTCAAAGTTTGTTTGTCCATGTCAGGCAGAGAAGACCTCATATGATTGGCTGTGTCAAGTGAGAAGATCTCATATGATTGGCTGCCTCAGAAGATTCTGTGGAATTCTGTGATTTGCAATTTAGGGAGAGGCCTTTAGAATTCTCAGCCACAGAGCTCTTGGACCTGGATGGTTGCTATAGAGACAAGGCCTAGCAAGAAGGAGGAGGGCAGTGTATTCCCTACTGAACATTCGTACGCTGACAACTCTGAATACAGACTGGATTGGGGAATATGGGGAAAAGTTACAGGTACTGGACAAGATAGTTTGGGGAATTAGAGACACAGGATCTCAAATCTGTGTATTTCAGCTGCATCTAATTCCTAAGGTAAGGTAAGGTAATTTCTGTGGTATTTCTAACAGGTATTACCTATGAAAAAATAAATCCCAGGCAATGCCAGGTATATATGCTAGTACATAATACAATAACACATAAATTGAACAAAAAGCCTTTTCTAAAAAAAAAAAAGTTTTAAAACACACCAATAAAATAAAAATGCAGCAGCAGCTTCCAAGCTCCTGCCTCTCCCACAGGTGACAGAAATCTGTGCATTTGCAAACAGAAGATAACTTTTCAAAGGAATACTGATGTATATGGCTTTTGTTGCCATATCCACTGCATATAACACCAAATGTACCCTTTTTAGCTTTCAGGGTTTTTCTCCACAGTGTGGAAAAAATACCATCTGTCCAATCATTGGTTGCGGTATCCAGTTTACCAAACATCTGAGGAGCAGTAATAGCTTTTGGGTTCATGCGCATTTCTCTGTGAGGATATCCACACTCTGTCATTGCCCTCATCAATATAGTTATAACAGCTGTCTTTCCAGACCCACTTGGTCCAAGTGTCATCAACCCATGGCGCACTTTTGATGTTTCATACAACTAAAACAAAACGGAAGAAAGAACTATATGTCACTTTGAAAAATGATTGTTAACTCTTATTAGACTTGATTCCATAAAATATTTCCCTCCAAACAAGCCCTTAGCATAAAGGAATAGGGAGGGGGATAAATACTTCTTATCAGTGGCCTTGACAACAATCCTATTACCAGGAAATGGATATTAAGATTAAATTCTATGTAACGCTTAAAAAATGTAAACAAGTGTATTTCTCTGCATCTGTCTACGTACATCTGAAGTGAGAATTATGTGGTCCTCCAAATGTTGTTAAACATCAGCTTCCAGCATTTCTCACCACATGGTGGCTAGGGCTGCTGAAACTTTCTGTTCATCAACATCTGAGAGCCACATAGTTCTCAACATTTCCACCCCATCGGTGTACATTTTTACACATGCATATATACACATGCATACATGTAGGAGTTTCAGAGAGAGAGAGAGAGAGAGAGAGAGAGAGAGAGGCTGGTTGCAGGCTGGGCCAAATTGGCTCAGACTCCTGGCTTCCTCCTCCCACACCAACCCAGCATCTGGATAATGTGAGTAGAATAGGAATGTTTTTAGCTAGTCGTGTTAGAGATTATGTTCTTTTAGTTTTATTGATTGAAGATATAAGACATAAGAGACAAGAGATAAGACTAATAGTTAATGGATTTTTTTCTTTAAGGACATAGTATTTAACATGATATACAGATTATGTAGTGTACATGAACAAATACCTCTGTACATTTTTAGTAGTATTCTGTTATTTATTGTTGGAGAGATGAGATCCTCATAATGTGTAAACAAAAATATATCCAACGATAATCCATTGGAAGTTATAGTCAAGAACTGAAGATATGTTTGTGAGAGAGATGTTTGAAGATACGTTTGTGGGATTGTATGGATGAATGTATGAAACAAGACTTCTTTTCTTTTTATTTCATTTAAAATTAATAAAACATTTAAAAAAAACCTCTGGCTAAAATGACCTAGGCTTATCTGTAACTTTGTAACTGCTAGGTGATGCCTGAAGAAAGGTGTCTTTATGAATGGGATACTTGTTATTGCGTTTGCCTGCTAAGAATAAAAAACACATTATAAAGATCTCTTCTGTTCATGCCCTTTCCACATGCCTGCCAGCTGTGCTCACAGACAGAATTCCCTTCCTCCACAGAGGGTGGAAGAGGCAAACCTTTGAGTTCAGAGATTCTTTCCCCAGTAGCTTCCTACGGAGCTACTGCATGATGGTGATGTAAAATCAGTAGGTGGTGGCAGCTACATATCTCCAAGGGTAAAGGGAGATCTTATCTCCTACTGGAGGACAGGAGACAGCGTTGAATAGGAGAATCCCCCCTTTCCCCCCACACCCAGACACAGTAGAGTAGACGCTGCTTGTGGTCACAGAATTTACAACCCCCTGAAAGTAAATGAATATTACAACCCCCTGAAAGTAAATGAGTTTGGCCCCTGGTCTTCAGAGTGCATATACTGAAAGAGTAGGCACCAGGTCTCAGAAACAGAAGCAGCTTTCTGTTTATGTGTTGTCTGTCAACTTGTGGCAACTCCATGACTTTCATAGGGTTTTCTTAGGCAAGAAATCCTCAGAGGTGATTTTGCCAGTTTCTTCTTCTGAACTACAGCCTACACAGCATCTGGTATTCACTGGTGGTCTTCCATCCCAAACCAGGATTGAATCCTGCTTAACTTCCAAGATCAGACAGGATCTGGTGCCTTTAGGGTATTTAAGCCACTGGCGACTTTTTGCTTGTGTATAATATACATCCATCCACCTGAAACTGCTGTGTCTGGTTATAAATACAGATCAAGCATACAGGAAAAAGGAAACCAACAGTACCAGTCTAAAAGAGAGATAAACCAGCAGTGCCAGGCTATACAAATATATTTAATTCTAAGCCCCAGTTGAGTTCAGTTAAGCGTACACCAGACTGCTGCTATGGGGAGGTTAGGATACAACTAGCGATCAGAAAAACTGACACAAGCATAGAAGCTATGTACAGATATTATGGCAGTATCTTGAGAGCTGAACTGAATTCTTTACTCTACATCTAAGCATCCCAGATATAAGATGAATTCCTAACTAAAAGTATGTGAAGTGTTGTGACTGTCCCTTCTTTTCCCCCTTAAAACCACAAGTGTTAAGTTGGTTCCAATCCAGGTAGAGGTGCCAGGTGAAAAACAGTGTAGAGCTCTTGTTTCTTTAACAGTTGTGTAGAATAATAATATGATGATGATGATGATGATGATGATGATGATAATTTTTTATTTGGTACCCACCTCTCCTCAAGGCTCGAGGCGGGGTACAACAATTAAAACACATTTTGATTAAAATACACTAAAATATACTAAAAATATAAAACATAAAAACATAAAACCAATTACATCATAATTAAAATCATAATTAAAAATATATCATAATTAAAAATAGACTGAGTAGGCCTGCCAGAAGAGATAAGTCTTTAGTAGTTTTTTAAATTCAGACAGCATATTTTGCTGTCGAATCTCTTCTGGCAGGTCATTCCATAGTCTAGGGGTGGCAGATGAGAAGGTCCTCTGGGTGAATGTTGCCAGTCTAGTTTTATGCACTTTAAGTAAGTGGCCTCCAAAGGACCTGAGTATGTGGGGTGGATTGTATGGGAGGAGGCAATCCTGTAGGTAACTTGGACCAAAACCATGTAGGGCTTTAAAGGTAATAATCGACAATTTGTACTTTGCCCAGAAACTAATTGGCAGCCAGTGGAGTGATTTTAATATTGGTGTAATATGTTCACTCCTCAATGTACAAAAAGAGAATTTCAGCTGATGTTGTTTTGCCACGAAAGCTCATCTCCTGAAATTTCCTCTTCTGAACAACCATTAAAGGTACATGAGCCCATCTGGCAACCATATCCCCATGTCAGATGTACTTGGGGAACTTGGGTCATCAAGAGGAAAATGGTTGTTCCATAATAAACCAGAAACCCTCACAAGTAGAGTGGTGTGACAGTTTTTCTTCCTGTTATAAACTGCCATCTATTATCGGCAGGTTGTTGTGGGTTTTCCGGGCTTTGAGGCCATGCTCTATTAGTATTTGCTCCTGATATTTTGCCTGCATCTGTGGCTGGCATCTTCAGAGGACCTGGTGCCATGGAAGAGAGATACAGTATATATACTTGTGTAGTCCTTGGGTGGGAGGAAGCAATTTACATATGTTACAGTTGGCCTGTGTGATGGCCTATTGTTAAATGGGACATCCCCAGGGTTGTATTGTTAGTCGGGGGATATGCATAACAGTGCATTAAGTACATTAGCAATCCATTGTATTGTTTCCCATAGAGGGACCTCCAGAGTCTGAGTGGTGTTCACTGGCATAGATTCAAGACTCAAATATATGCCAATGAACACCACCCAGACTCTGGAGGTCCCTCTACAGGAAACAATACAATGGATTGCTAAGGGACTTAAGGCACTGTTATGCATGTCCACTGACTAACAATACAACCCTGGGGGATATCCCATTTAACAATAGGCCATCACACAGGCCAACTGTAACATATGTAAATTGCTTCCTCCACCCAGGGACTACACAAGTATATATACTGTATCTCGCTTCCATGGCACCAGATCCTCTGAAGATACCAGCCACAGATGCAGGCAAAACATCAGGAACAACACTAATAGTGCACAGAAGCCCGGAAAACCCACAACAACCTATGGATTCCAGCTGTGAAAGCCTTCGACTTTACACGTCATCTATATCCATTTAATCATCATTAACTTCCATAAAATCTTCTTTGACATCAACATCTTATTCTAGCCTTGGCTATGTAACAATCTATTTGATGGGCTCTGAATGGATAAGGCATCAGACTGAGCTAGAGAAATGAATAATCTAAATTTGGAAAACAAAGTTTTTGCTGTGAGTTTTTAATAGACTAATTAAGGAATAAATCTTTCAACAAAGTTTTCAATTTTAGCATTAACCCACCTTTCTCATATTCCTGTCGTCCCTGAGGATATTGCCCCCGCACATGCCCAAATAATGGAAGTATAATATTATCTGTCTTGTAGTTCTCATATGGCTGTGTATTCCTCAGAAGCAGTCCAAGCATCATTTCTCAGGGTTGAATGTGAGCTTGTAAAATATCTCCCACCCGGCCCCCATGATATCCTCTTCGTATTTTTTCCCCAGCTTATTTTTGTTTTGCTTCCTTCTTGAAAGATAATGGTGTACTATGCAGTACCTGCACAAGTTTAAGATTCCAAGGTGGATGATTAATTAATCCTGCCTCCTCAACTTGATTTGCAACTGCTGCCTGAAGATCAGCATATGTATTACTGTCCAACACGAGTCCTGGAAACAGGTCATTGATAAGACTAAGGAACAGAGGTTCATCTTCATCTACCTGAAAAATAAACATTAAGTATTTAAAATTAAAACATGTTTTCAGTTTCAGAAAATCCAAACATTCATTGTTTGTGAACAGCAGCAATGGTTGTCAGTCCAATGAAATTAAACAAACTACTCAGTGAAAAAAACAGGATTTTGCATTAGTTGTAACAAATGAATTAGTTCAAATGAATCAAATAGGGACTGAGCATTACAAATTTCCTGCAAAATGTCTGTATCTATTTCAGACAATTTTACTAACCAATACATGCACAACAGAGTATGCTGGTAGCCTCAGAACCATGCAGCAGCTAAGTCACAGCAGTGTAAAACTTGACTGACTGTAAAAATTTCCATACCCTTAGGGTTATCATTTGTACTACACTGAGAAAATTCTTTAAAGCACATGCTTACAACTGGTAGCTTGTTTTCTTTTATAAAGCATAGCCACAGGCTTCCTGATCAAAATTTAATCTGGGCAGGGGAAAGGTTTTCTTGCAAAAAAAACAAAAACAAACAAACCTATCATTACTCTTTGTCTTGAAGGTTCTTTCTATCATTGTTTTATTTCTAAATTCAATTTTTTCAAGTAGTTAAAGTGTGTTGGAACCTATATGATACAAAGATCTGGCTTAGATGTCTTGCTGAACCATCAGTCCAGGCCAATATATATGGGCGCTATGTGTATTTACATGCATTCTTTTACCCTCACATAAGTGAAGAAATCTATGATACAGGACTTAATTATAATTTCCTGTTGTGTATAAATCAGAACTATGGTTATTTGTGTGGTGGTCCTGTCCCAAGGCAAAGAAATATTGGAGTGAAATACATAAAAAGATGTGTGAAATATTGAAGGTTCACTTTGTAAAAAATCTGAATTGTATTTGTTAAACATGACAAATGTACTTGAAATATTAAGAGACATTGGAGAACATTACTGTATATGATAATGACAGCTCGAATAGAATATGGCAAAATGTGGAAATGTCAGCAAATACCCACAATAGAACAATGGTGGGGGACATTTATAGAAAACAGAAATGCAGATATTGTTTCTCAGAGACTAAAGGGGAACTCGGACGATCAGATAAAAGCAGAATGACAAATTGTAATGGGTGATTGCTGGGAACTGCCAAGTGAAAATGACTGAAATAAGGTATGGAAATAACAGGGGGATAACAGTAACATAACATATTGGAAGAGGGAAATTCATGATCAAACATGTAAGATGAACATTGTATTGTGATACACTAAAGTAACAAGTGGATAGAATTTCAGAAAATGAAAACTAGATCAGAGTGGAAGATCAGAAATATTTCATGTAATATTACAAGTTAAAATGTATGGTTTTTTTTTGATGAAACTTAATAAAATTATAAAAAAAAAAGAACTATGGTTATTTGTAAGCCATGATCATGTCTTGATTTAAAGCAGACTTCCAACTGTGGTTTGTTTGGAAGCTCTGGACTATATTTCCTTATTTGATCTAATGCTAATACAGTTGGTCCTCCACATTTATATGGATTAGGGGTACAAGACCTGATGAAAGTGGGGAAAGATTTAACACACACAAAAAGGGCCTGTATTAGCCGGGTGGCTGGGCCCAGCCATGCATGTGTTCCCTTGCTTACTCACTCATTTGCACTGGTGGGAGGGGGAAGGGGATGGGATGGGGGAGCAGGAGAAGGATGAAAGGGGACACTCATCCCATACCCTTCTCCATCCTGCCCAGTGACACAATCTGCAAATAATCAAGTTTGAAAATGCTTAACCCCCAAATGTAGAGGCCTGATTGTACTAACTCTGGATTTGTGACTTGTTCCAACTACTTGGTTGAAGGAAGGAGTGGAGTGCTTATTAGGGGGCTGTGTTTGAGTGTTTGCCTTATGCATATCCTGGCTTAAAACACATTCCTAACAAAGATGGTTATAGGACCAGCTGAAGTTGTACAGAATCCAATCACCTTCCAGAGTAAGAATGCTAAAAATTACTTAGGATTACCCTGGCCCTAGCCCGCCTATGTACTAGAACTGAGGTGGCCATGTTTCTGGGCTTGAGGAGGTTTTGGAACCAGCAAAATTTGGCTATCACAGCCCTCCACCTCCTCCTCCTCCTCCTCCTCCTCCTCCTCCTCTGGTTCTTCTGCCAGCTGATCATAGCCAACAGAGCCATTCTCCTAGCAGAATGCTCTGTCAGCAGATCTCTGAAATAAGGCAGCAGAAAAGCTTTTCTTCTAGTTGAATGTCTTCAAGTCACTTCTGACTTACGGAGATACTAAGGCAAAAAGCATCACAGAGTTTTCTTGGCAGAATGAGAAGTTGGTACTTATGTGAACGCTCATTCTGGGATGACAGGAGGAACAATCCACACGCATAAGACCAAGTCCCATGCATGGTGGATTGGTCCTCCTGTCAGCCTGAGAATGAGAAGTTGGTACTTACGTGAATGCTCATTCTGGGATGACAGGAGGAACAATCCACCATGCATGGGACTTGGTCCTCGTGCCAGCTGATGCAGGAGTCTTTCACGAGCTGTTGCCGTTAAACGGAAAGAAAAAACGACTCCCTGTCCCTCTCTCTTCAGTTACTTTCCTAGCGTGACAGCAGTATGAAACTCCTATCCTTCAACCCAGTGGTGGGCGTGGATTGTTCCTCCTGTCATCCCAGAATGAGCGTTCACTTAAGTACCAACTTCTCATTCTCAGGCTGACAGGAGGACCAATCCACCACGCATGGGACATTCCCAAGCTGTTTCCTGGGTGGGTTTACCAACTACAACACTGCCTGTAGCACCTTGCATTCGAAAGCCGCCTGTGCTGACTTGTATTTATCCAACTTGTAATGCCTAATAAAGGTAGATACTTCCTTCCACCCCGCTGCCTCACAAATCTCTTCCAAGGAACACGTGGTATTGTATACCACTGAAGTTGCCATGGAACGTGTAGAATGTGCCCACACTTTCGCTGGTTGAGGCTGTTTGGCGTAGTCATAGCTAATGAAAATACATGTTTTGATCCAAGATGCTATCACTGCTTTACTGGCCCGCTGCCCCAATGTTTTATCTTTGAAAGATATCAGCAGTGCGTCTGTCTTTCTCAGCTCTTTAGTTTTCTTAATGTAAAACTTTACTACGCGCCGGACATCAAGAGTATGCCATTTCTTCTCTAACTGATGGACCGGCTTTGGACAGAATGTTGGTAAGTGTATCTCATGTTTCTGGTGTGATGACAAGCATTTAGGTTTAAATGCTGGGTCAAACCTCAGCGTTAGCTTGTCATGGTCGAAAACACATAGATTTTCGTTTACCGACAGCGCTGCGAGCTCTGACACCCTCCTTGCTGATGTTATCGCCAACAGAAATGCTGTTTTAAAGGATAGCAGTCTAAGACATGATTCCTTTAACGGCTCAAATGGTGGCACCGTTAGCGCATTTAATCCCAAAGGGTTGGGATTTCAAGAAGGGAATCTATGTAGGGTTGGGAACCCGATTGCAAGGTTGCTCCCCTCAAAAACCCTTTTTTTATATGTGGGTGGCTCGCAAAGGAGGAGCCCCTTTCCGATAGGACTGCTGATAATGCCGCCACCTGTTTTTTCAATGTGTTAGGTCTTAGGCCTTTGTCGATTCCATCCTGTAAGAAATCTAAGATTTGTGAAATCCCTATGTCTTCCAACGAAATTCTTTTTTTCCTAAAACCCCCAAAAATTGGAAATTTTTCCCATGTCCTTTAAAAACCCTTTTGGGTGGATTCACGCCGAAACCCAAGAATGGTGTTTACCACCTTCTCTTCCCTTGGCCCACTAGCGTCTCCGCTCAAAATCCATGCTGTTAGCTTCAGCCATTGGGGTTTCCCCTAATGACTTACCGGACCCTGCATTAACAAATCCGGTCTGCACGGTAACTTCCAAGGTTGCCCTTGGGACATCCGCAGCAACTTTGGAAACCAAGGCCTTCTGGGCCAAAATGGCGCTATGAACACCAAAGCAGCCTTTTCCTGGAGAATTTTCGTAAAACCTTCGAAAAAATCCTTATCGGTGGAAACGCATAATGCGTGCCGGGCGGAAGGCACCGACAGTGCATCGCATGCTTCTGAACCTCTGTCTCCAGGTAATGAAAAATACCTTCTTAGTTTTGTGTTCTGCGCAGTAACGAACAAATCTATCTGTAATGGTCCAAAAATGTTGTTGACTTCCTGGAATGCATCCATATTGAGGGACCATTCCCCCTGGATTAAAGTAATTCCTGCTTAAGTAGTCTGCCTGCAGGTTTTTGATGCCCCTCAGGTGTATTGCCATGATAGATTTTATATGCCTCTCTGCCCAGGTGAATAGGCAATCTGCCTCGCTCCATAGTAGCCTTGAATGCAGCCCTCCCTGCTTGCATACGTAGGCTTTGGCTGTCATGTTGTCCGTTGAGACTAATACATGACGCCCCTTGACCAGATGGGCACATCCCTGAAGTGCTAGACGAATGGCTTTCAACTCCAGATAATTGATGTTGCGGTGACTGTGACTTACCGTCCAACGTCCCTGGAATGGCCATACGTTCGCAGTGTTTTTAGCCATCGGGCTCATCTGTTTTTAAGGCACCATGTTCTGCACTTGAAAAGGAATTCCGGGATTCCACGGTCTTTGTTTGCAGACACCAACGCATGCCAGACCAAACATGCCGTGGTATCTTTTACTGTGTAATGCCTCTTCCTTGCAATTGCTGCCTGATGTGACATCAGCAACCTCTGTAGAGGTTCCACATGGTAGCTTGCCCACTGAATTAGTAGTGTTGTGGTTTACCAAAGTGCCTAGTATCTGTCCCAAACCCAATTAGTCCATAGTTTTTGCTTTTAACCCCCTTTGGGGCAGCCTGCTTTACTTTCCTCACTCTTTCCGGGAAAGGAAAACATCATGCCCTTTATTGTACTTATATGGGCTCCTAAATGTGTTAGTTCTCTTGTCGGAGTTAATACATTTCTTTTTTGGTAAGAAGCCATAGTCCAAAAATTTTGGAAATTGCCAACCGCACATCCTGCCGTAATCTGGCCTCTGACCTTGCTTTTACCAGGATGTTTTCTTAGGTAGGGGAACAGTTGTACCCCCTGCGTTCTGAGAAATGCAATCAGGGGAATTAGCACCTTGGTAAACACCCGGGGTGCCGATGCTAGGCCGAACGGTAACGCTCTGAACTGGTAGTGACTTTTTTTTTGTAATTGAATCTCAGGTATCTCCTGTCTTCCGTACACATCTCTTTGAGATCGATTGATGCCAAATAATCTCCAATCTCCAAGTTCTTTTTTTATGGATTGCAATGTTTCCATTTTGAATTTCTTGTATTCCAGGAATTTGTTGAGATACCTGAGATTTAATACTGGCCTGTGTTTTCCGTTTGGCTCAGGTACCACAAAGAACACAGAGTATACCCCTTTCATTATCTGCTCTGGTGGTATTCCTCTAGGGCCCCCATGTCCAAAAGATGTATGATTTCTTGCAGCACTATTTTTTGCTCCTCCGGATCCCTTGGCACCGGAGGGGGGAAGATTTGTCTTTGGGCGCAGAGTGGAAAAATATCTTGTAACCCTGTGTTACTACCTTTAACACCCACTGATCTGATGTTACTTCTGCCCGCCTCCCAAAAGACAGAAGTCTTCCTCCTACCTTCCGTATCTTGCAGTCAGTACTGTTGTTTACCTCGCTTGGGATTCGCCCCCAAGCTTTCCTCCTTGACCTGATCTGTTATCCCTGTATTGCCTTCCCCCCTTTGAGGCCTTGGCCTATTCCACTGAAATCTGCCAGCCCGGGTTAGTCCGAGTATCTTCCGGAGTAACCATATCCCCTTTCCCCCAAAGGGATTTTAGGGCCTGTAACCTTTCCTTTCCCCCTTTTCGTTTCTGAATGGTTGGCATGACTTGTTTTTTGTCTTTAGTTTCTACCAAAATGCTCTCTAAAGCCTTGGGCCCAAATAGTAGGTCACCCTGATAAGGAATGTATGCTAAGTTCGCTCTAGACTTCTGATCTGCCTCCCAATGCCTAAGCCATAGGGAACGTCTTGCCACCGTCACGAAGTTAACGTTTTTTGCTGCATACCCGGTTGCATCGAGTCCTGCATCTGCAATGTATTTTTGGGCTCCCTAACCGCTCCCCCAGCCTTCCTTTTCTCATTCCCTGAGAAGTTCTGAGTCTCCAAAACTTCCTGTGACCAAAGCACCGCTGCTCTAGCCACCATTGAAACCCCAGGGAAGCTTTAATTTTGTTGGATGCTGCTTCATGGGCCTTACAAAGGCAGGACTCCGCTCTACGCTTGTCCATTTCCTTCAACTGGGGGATCTCCCTCTTTGGGCACAATTGCACCCCACACTAAACCCCCAATGGGGCGTCCACGGGAGGGACCTTAAGCATCTTGACATCGTCCTCCCTGAAAGCATACAGCCTATTTACTTGTGCTGATCCCTTCCTGATATTGCTCTGAGTATTCCACCCGTTGTGATCATTTCCCTAAACAGTTCTGGGAGGGGAAACTCTGCATTCCTTGTCGCTCTCTTCCTTATCACTGATGGGAAAGCTGCCAGACTTTGCCTCACTGTCTTTATCTGACTTATCATCATGCAGACCTAAAGTCTGCAGTACTCTCCTAAGTTGGCTTTTGAATGAGTCTGGGTCAAACATCCTGTTGGAATTTTATCCCCCTCCCCCCTCTGCCTCAGAAAACATATTATCTGAGTCCCCTAATTTCTTCTTTTCCCCCACTATGTCCTCATCCATGTAATCTATGTCATCCCCTCGAGTGTGTTCATCTGTTGAGAGGTCACGTGGTGCCCTACTTGTACTCTTTCCCGGGAAAAATTATGTTTTTTCCCTCATGGATTGTGAAGTGCCAGCCTCTTCAAGCCTTCTTTTTTTTTGACTGTGTTTTTTTAGTGAAGCCCTTTGTCCATATGACCCTCATATATGTCACAATTTAGCTGTCGATCTCTTTGTATGGGCTCCTCTTGCAGTATAAAAGCCCCGGTCATTAAATATCACTCTGTCAGCAGACCCGTTTGGAGAATGTGACGGGCCGGAAAATATTGCTCAAAAACATCACGAATTTGAGCTGAAACTGTGTCTTTAATTATAGAGTGAAACTTAGAACGGAATGAGTCAGTCATCCCCGCCCTGTGCCTTTGCTGTTCACCCCAACCTAGCTGCTCCGGCTGCTGCTGTGAGTCAGCTTTCTTTTGCGGCGGATTCATTAGCCACGCCTCAATAAACTGCCTTATATCTGCACTCCAGGCTCTACCGTCAGCCGCTAATGAGGTCTACCGGCTCCAACCCTTTCCTTACTCATCGGTGTGTTTGCTCTGCCTACCTCCACTGTTGTCGCCCTATTTTGCTCTCTAGGTATTTGCGCAGGCGCAGCCACACTAAAAAGGCGGCTGTTTCGCCTGGGGAAATGTAAAACCCCCCCAGACGCCATCTTAAGAGTTTTTGTTTCCAAGATGGTGTCCAAGCTTTTGCGGTAAGGTGTTTAGTATTATGGGTTTTTGTCGCCTTTTTGCTCTTTCCTTTCTTCTCAGACTGTTTCTCTGTCGGATTTTTTATTGACACGGGTTTTTTTTTTTCCCCAAATCTGTCCTCTACCTCGCTCTCACTGGAGGAGAGGAAAATGCGCTGGAAATTGGAGCACGTTTTTCGTCCGAAATCCGCTGCTCCCTTAACTGTAGTGTTACTCCAGCTCCTTCATCTGAAGCCTGCCTTGCAGCGGTCTTCTGGACTGACCCGTGTTTTACAGTGACCGAGCCCATCTCTGTGGTGCTGCGGTTCACTTCCTCCGCCATCACGCTGCTCCTGTATTTTCTTGCTGTTTCCCTATGGAAACTTGTAATTACTTGTCTTGTTCACTATTCTATTCTTCTCCTGAGAGAGGGATCTTAAATGCGTCTTGCTGTAACGCAGGAGAAAAAATAACTGAAGAGAGAGGGACAGGGAGTCGTTTTTTCTTTCCGTTTAACGGCAACAGCTCGCGAAAGACTCCTGAGTCAGCTGGCACGAGGACCAAGTTCCATGCGTGGTGGATTGGTCCTCCTGTCAGCCCGAGAATGAGAAGTTGGTACTTATGTGAACGCTCATTCTGGGATGACAGGAGGAACAATCCACCACGCATGGGACTTGGTCCTATGCGTGGTGGATTGGTCCTCCTGTCAGCCCGAGAATTTGATCAGAGGGGGTTTGTCTTGACCTTCCTGTGAGACTGAGAGAGTGTGCCTTGCCCAAGGCTACCCAGTGGGTTTCCATGGCCTAGTGGGGATTCAAAACCATACTAGTGTCCTTGTCTAACACTCAAACCACAACACTGTGCTGGCTCAGATAGAATGGGATTTCTGGTGGCAGAAGAGTTAATTTAGGACTGCATTCTTAATAAGCCAGGATTTCATTTTCAGAGCATATAACAAATGAATGCACTCCATGTCTGAATTGTTAAAATTAATTTTAGAATATCTAAAATTTATTTTGTTCATTGGAAACACATTCTGAAATAACTATCCCCTCTAGCTGAGCCTACTGAAAACTTAAATGGATAAACTTACAAGTTTTGAGAGGTTCATGTCCCTTAACCCTCTCATGACAGTACTCAATTCACTGTCATCTGGCCTTGCCCTCTTTTGAGATCCAAGGGTCCTCAACACTGAAAGAATATTTCTCAACCCAAAGTCATAATGAACCTACAAAAGAAAACAGCAAGAAAATCTTTGGTAATGAGTTGACTTGCATACATGTGCTTACATGGTTAGAATGGTCAATGTTTACATATGGCAAGCATATAAAATCCAAGCAATGAAAATTAAAGTTAACATTTAAATTATTCATAATAACAAAGTATCTATCTATCTATCTACTGATCTATCTTCTACTTAAATAAATGGTTATCTATCCTTTATCAAGTACATTCCAGCATCATAAAAAAAAACATACACAGTGGCGAAGGATTAAACTTGATTACTACAGTATCAACACCTGATTGTGGAAGCAGAGTATAAGCCCACTGTGGATCTGGAAGCCAAGACCTAGAGACTGTCAGGTATTGCCCCAAAAGGTGGGTGACTCAGAGGCCAGTGGGGAATTATTAACTCAAAGAGAAGCCTGTAAGAAGATCTTCCACCTATGTATAGAGGTACTAATGCAGGGACATCCATTGGAGATTAAAATAATGTTTTATTGGTGAAAATCACAAACACACAAGATTCAAGCAGTTACACAACCACACAAGGCTAGCTGAAGGAAAGGAAGGAAAAAATGGATATCAAGAAATTAGGGTGAGTGATATTTACCTATCCTTCAGAGAAAAGATGAAGTGATGTGGCTCAGACTGAGGGTCCTAGGCTAGTACAAGAGCAGGAATCTGAGAAGCAGAGTGATGACCTATGTCCAGGGGACTACAGGTTTTCTGCCTTAGAGCCAGGGTTTAAATACCCTGTTTCTGCTCTGAGAAAGAAGGTGTTAATGGTTCCTTGGCAGAGCAAACAGTGGGGTCCAGATTGGGCTAATGGCTTTAGCATTAGATGACAAAGCACTGATGGGAATTGTGACAGCTCCTTAATGGCTGGGCAGGTGAGGAAACAGAATTTCAGCAGGAAGAGGAAACAGGCTGAAAACAATCAGTTGCTCTGTTGAGGCAGTTTCAGTTCCTATTGTTTCTGAAGATAGCAGTGTTGACAAAATTATCACAAGCTTATTAACACTGGAGCTTCCTGACTGATCATGTCACTATGGCATGGCCATGCCTGAGGTCCCATCTGACTTACTTTCACATATGTTCAGCCAGTCCTTTTTGCCAGAATGCTTTGTCAGCCATAACATAATTTATAAATTATAAATTTATATTATAATTTATAATTTATGGCAACTAGATAACATCCATACATTGGAATGAGGGTGTATGGCATGGTAACAATGGCATCACCATCTGTATGTGGTCAAGGAAGGGGTCTGCAGGAATACTTTGCAAGGTAGTGTATTCATAGCATTTGGCCAGAAACAGATCCTTGCCCATGTATTCCCAAGACACACCTCCACTTTGCCCTGAATAATTAAAAGATTCTATTCTTGTCAGTTCTTTGGAGCTATGATCTCCTTCTGTCAATAGCTACCAATGGCACATTACCTGTTTTGTAAGCTGCTCTTCACAAAGTTTATAAAGAACAAAGAATTTCTGAGCCAATATGATATTTTCAATAAAGCCACAGCTTGCAAGTTTCACCCTCATAATTATCTGAAATAGCACAGAATTAAGAATTAACAAGTGTTAGAAGAGATTTTTAAACTGTAGTAAAAGCAAATGATATATCCCAGTAAGATGGAATTAAACTGAGGGCAACCATAGTTGGATCCTACATGCTTTTACAGTTACAAAAAGCTTTATACTACAAGCCTGGAAACATAAATCATCTATCATTCAATGGTCAGAGGATCTTACTGCTTTACCTTTGCATTAAATTGCATTTTATAGACATCAACTTCCAGAAAACGTATTCTTGGAAATACAGTCAACTTATATTATTGTGCATGCCTGGTCAATGCTCCTATCCTTTGTACTTTCTCTTTCCTAGCAGCATAGTTACTGAGGGTGGGGTGGGGGACAAATGAGATCATTGCCCAACTACATAAAAATTCTCCCCCCCCCGTAAAATTTTCTTTCAGTCCCCAAAAGTCTAGCAATGAGACACTGAAAATCATTCACTCTTATATTTGCTGTGTTCACATTCCCTTGGTAACTTTGCCTGCTTCTTTTCCTTGGATGCTAAGATTGTATTTGCAAATACTCAACAAGTTTTAAGTGCCAGCAAACTGTTTTGGAAATTGAATGAAAATTTCATTTTGGAGAGCAGACAGAATTTTTATTTGGGGGCATCACTCCATTTGTCACTCCACGACTATACTCCGGTTCTTACTTGTCATTCTATGGCTATACTCCTGATCTTTCCCTTCTCACTCCTTCCTTTGTTTTCTTTGTAGTGCAATTGAAAAAAAACCAACAGGATTGTGTGAGTTTTTTGAAACATAGGTACTTCACATGTGTGGTGCATACTAGATTGGAGTTTATGGATTATGGCATGTTGATTAACAGTACCTGTCTATCTGGAACCATCATTGCAACAGTTCTGAACTGAATTTTTAGATTTTCAGGCAATTCCTGGCGTCCAGCATAGCCGGGATTCTACAAATAAAAACAGAGAATTGATCATAATTAGTATATCCTCTTTAATTATATTCTCTCAATTATATTCTCTCAAACTCAATTTTGAGTGAAAATGGGCCTAAAACACCCTAAAGGCACCAGATCCCATCTGATCTTGGAAGATAAGCAGGGTCAGTTCTGGTTAGTACTTGGATGGGAGTATCAGCTATCTGTATGTTGACGGCACCCAAATATATTTCTCCATGCCTTCAAAAACAGTCTTGGCTAAGGATAGTTTGTCTCCTCTGAATGACTGCATAGAGGAGCTAATGAGCTGGATCAAAAACAAACAAAACAAACAAACCCAAACTAAAACTAAATCCAGACAAGACAGAAGTGCTTACTATTATAGATCCTAATCTGGGGTTGGAGGTGTGTCATCCCAGTTCTGGATGGGGTCACACTTCTCCTGAAACACTGTGTTTGCAGCTTGGGGGTGCTCCTGGATCTGTCCCTCCAAATGTCAGCTTAGATAGATGCGATGGTCAGGAGTGCTTATTAAGCTTCAGCTGATATGCCAACTGTGCCCCTTCCTAGAATTAGACAACCTAAAGATGGCAGTGCATGTGCTGGTAACCTCAAGGTTGGACTTCCCCAATGCACTGTACATTGAGCTACCTTTGTATCAAGTTCAGAAACTCGAACTGGTCTAAAATATGGCAGCCACGTTGGTTACAGGTACATCAAGGAGTGAACATATCACGCCAATATTAAAATCACTGCACTGGTGGTCAATCAGTGTCCAGGCAAAGTGCAAAGTGTCAGTTGCTACCTTTAAAGCTCTATATGTTTTGGGTCCAAGTTACTTGCAGGATCTTCTCCCCCTGTACAATCTGCCCTGTACACTCAGGTCCACTGCGGGCTATTTACAACCCAGGATTAGACCAGTAGTGGTCATCCAGAGGACCTTTTCATCAGCCACCTCTAGACTGTGGCATGATCTGCCAGAAGAAACTTGAAGCTAAACATGCTTTCTGAATTTTAAAAAGTATCAAAGATCTATCTCTTCAGACAGGCCTACCCAGTCAATTTTAAACTATGAATTTTAAATTGATGCATTTAAAATGATTTTATGTATTTTTACTTGTATTTTAATCTGTGTTGTGCCCCACCTCAAGCCTTGGTCAGAGGCAGGTAAAAGATGATGATGTGGTGGAAAACTGCCAATGAATTTCAGGTAGGCTATGTTTTAGAGGAAGGAACTGGCAACAATCATCTCTGAGGCACTCTCAGAAGGTAAGGAATCATGGAGCGTGAAGAGGAAAAACAGAAGCAATGGAAATGGAACTGTGTTTTCCTGGAGCCATGACTCAATTGATCTTCTGCCTCTGCTCTTGAAGAGCAAAGCTTCATCTGAGGCCTCTGCAGGCTGGAAAAGCCAAGAAAGCCAAATTTGGCCTACGGGCCAGATGATCTTCATTTCTCTCCTAAACATGCACAGTCTTAACAGAAGACTGGCTACTAGTTGTAAGAAGCAATTGGTCCATAACTGTTTAGCTTCACTGTATTTAGGAGCCAAAAAGCAGAAAAAATGCATCTTAGTTTGGCAACATATTTAGATTTCATTTTGGAAAAAATGGTATTAAGTATTAATAGTGACATATTCATAATTATATCTATAATGTTTGCAAATATATTGCTATGTTAAACAAAGTAATCAACCATACAGGTAATTTATTTTCAAGTCCAGTGTATAAATCACTGTGTGATAGATTGTTTCTCATCAATAATTAAAAATGATAAAATCTTATCTTAATAAATTTACCATTGTCAGAAAAATTCCAAACTCGGGGTTTAAATCTACAACATCTCCATCAGAAAATATGAATTGTTTTTTTCTTTCTTTTCTTGCTGTCAAAATGATATAAATTTGTTGAGCTGCTACAGACAACACCGGTAATTCAATTCTGTTAAATTCATCAAAGCATCCCCAAGAGCCAGATTGCGCGAGACCTAAAAAAGAAATGGATTTTTCTTGATTATATCCTTCATGTATTTACTGGTTTTGTACTTCTACATCTCAGGATCGTGCTCTTCCAGAAATATAGCTAGAGAAGAAACATTCTAGTCTGTTTCTAGTTCTTATACTGATGTTATAGAAAAGTGATCTGACATTCTCTGAATGTCATTTGTAAAGAATCTGGGAGCATTATTTGCTATCAGAATGGATGAATTTCACCAGATTTCTGCAAGTCTGTTTCAGCTTGTACTTTCATCATTTTGTACACATTTTGTATGCACTCTTTCTAGTCCACATATTTCTTGTGTTTTACATAAATATAGTGTATTTTTGTGGATAAGACCCATGGTCTTAGATGTCTCTACACTAATGTACAGAGCATGGGAAATAAACAGAATGAACTTGCACTCATAGCACAGCAAAGCAAATATGCATAATAGGAATCACTGAAACCTGGTGGAATGAGACTCATAACTAAAATGTAGCAATAAAGGGACCTAGTATAAAATATATCAAAGAGGAAAGGAGGAAGAGTGACACTATATATCAAGGAGGTTTACATGTGTGAAGAGATTCACCACTTATGGATTAGCCCTCAATGGCCCTTGTGGTCTCTTCCAGTTCTCATAATGGGGAGAAAAACACTTTCATGTCAAGGATGAGGGGAAAAATCAAATATTTCTTATATCCTTCCCATAGAAATGGAAAGAGGATACATGGAGAGAAAATAACTATCCTTACCATACCAATTTCTATAAAGCCCATGGGCAACTGTATCATTCACAGACAGACTTTTGGGAATAAATTATAGTCTAGATGCCCACCTACCAACCCTGTGCTCCTCCAGGTCCAAAGCTCTATAATGGGCATGTCAGAATACCTAAGAAGTATATCACTTCCATACCACACACTTCAACAGACACTCATTTCAAATGTTGCAGCCTTCATAAGGAGCAGTTACATGCCTAAACATTTCTAAACATCTTTCTATTATGATTATATGCCTCCTTAGAGAAGCTAAGCAACAACATGGACAACAGAGTCACTAGGTAAGATTCTAATTTGAAGAAATTCTAAACTGCAGAAAAGTCAATAATCACACATGAACACTGAATATTTAGCGGTAAAGTCTTATCTATTGCTAATCAGATACTTCACGGAGTTCAATGGGACCAGGTAAGTTTCTGTTGAGTGGCAGCCCAACAACCATAACACTAGGTCATTTAATTAGTAAACTTTCACTGTTAATCATGTGTGAAATTCTGTGCTCTATTTTTTTTTGGTTACAGAATTTCTTCTCAGTTTTTCCTTAGCACTATAATATTCTCTTTCTTATCTTTTAAGCATAAGCACCAAGAATATGACCATTTAAAAATGAACTTTCCCTTAGTCATGATGGGATATTATATTTCTAATTATGAAAAAACCACATTTCTTATAACCATAAATATTTGGTGAAGCATAGCATCATATTCTGCAAATACAATCTCATATTGCACTCAGCAGTTTCTTATAGAATATTATACACTATGATTGCATTTCTCATCTTAGTCTTCCATAAAAACTATTATTCTAACTTATAGGGTTTTTTTTCTTGCTTGATATTGGCAATCTAATCCTATGTATATTTACTGTAAAACAAATTCCACTCTGTTCAACTGGCTATACTCCCACATGTGCAAAGTACTGCTCCTTTATAGCAATTTTAATAGCCCCTTCAAATTTTTCAAAAGGCTGCATGCCTTTATGCACAGATATTAATGGTGGAGCTGGGGGAAATAGTGGAATCTGGAGGCAAAGCTAATGGGATCTCAGTCCCTTTAAGAACACAATATGCTTCCATGTGAAGAACAAGTGAAGAATGCTTTTCTGGCTGAGATATAGTAGCCTGATTTAAGGTCCAAAGAAAGGAGTGAGAAGACCTCACAGATGACTCATAGTTAATCTGACTTCAAATATGTTTAGTGTTATACAGGAATTCTATTTAGATGATAACAGTTCCCCTTAAGCAAACATCATGAATTAACAAAAGTCACACATATACAAAATTCTTGTTAGATTTCTTTGACCAACTTGACTTACCTAAAGCTTCTGATTGCAACATATTAGCATTTACAGGAAATTTTAATCTGAACTATTTTTTATTAATATTATTCTGAAGTTATGTTAACTACGAAAACAAACATTATTTTAAATGCATGTTTTATATAAGTTGAGGTTAGAGAAGAAGCATTGCAAGCGGAAGCATTGCAAGGGAAGGAGGTAAAGCATATAAACTGGCAAAGACCTTTCGGAATGTGATCCAATTTCCCTAGGTCACAGGGAGAATTAACCCATTTTTAGATACCTCTTCAAATCAAATTGAGAACTATGAAAATTCAAACATTAGATTTTCTTTGTAATATACTACATATTCTTGGCCTAAAGACATTCATACACTTAGCAGACAGATCAATACTGTAGCAGTTTTGATTTCTGTCTTCTTTGCACTTCCTTCCACCAAACTTCCCCTTGTTCTTTGACATTCAATGCTGGTAGTTCAAAAACTTAGCAAAACATTATGTTTATGAACATTCCATGACCACACAGCACCTCAACTAATGGATGGACAATACTGGCTGTTTTGATCTTCAGGTTTCCACTATAACACAGGCCATTTCCATATGATCTTGCTATGCTGCAACAGCAGCAGGTTGTTTCCAATCCAGGAGTTGTGCTATTGCATGACATCATCACTATCCAGCTGCTATCCTGTTCCCAAGTGTTGCAAAACCACTTTATACCATTTCTAGAAGAAAAATCTATTAAGAGCCTTTAGCGCTTCAATCCTGTCAGCTGGCTAAGCACAGTACTGTAACAGTGCTTGACAGTGCTTCCTATCCTCCTGGGTCCAGCAGTGGGCAGGGTGCGGGCACTCCCAGGTTGTCCCTCCCTCAGCTACTCCCATGGTGTGGTAACTTCAAAATCTATCACCTCTCCGTATTTATTTTAAATTTCTCCTTTGAGTTAAAACTTTTTATTTTTTTTTAATATATTTTTAAGCATTATAATGCAAAAGTGCAATAGTGTACTGGTATGTCATGCCATTACAACATTGCTGTGCTAGTACAGCTTCAACCCACCCACCTCAAAAGAACAACCAATCGGCGTGGTAGGGCATGGTGAAGGTGAGGAAAGGGAGTGGTGTGGAAGGAACACCAGTGGCAATACTACTCATCTGCTTAAGGCAGAAGGGTGCTGAAGAAAGCATTTCTAACCTGCTACTGTTGCACAAATGGCAATGCTGGGATTGTAATGGAAGAATGCAGTAATGGGGTATGGTATGGAAAGTACCATAGTCACTCCAATAATTGATAAAGAAAGTTCAAAGACCAGACACTGCATTGTCCTTAGTTTCTCTTCTCTTTTCCTGTTTCTTCTTTTGCAAACTCCCAAGCCCTTTTCCCCTGCAATTTAATAGTACAATGTATACTACCTAATAAGTCCCCCTGCATTCAATGTGGCTTATTCCCTGTTGAAGTGTAAAGCTGCCTAAAAGATTCCCATCTGAATATAGCAGCTCAACTTATTTTTTTTTCCCCACAGTTTGTCAAAAACTTGCCCCTGATTAAGCTTTGGCAATGTATAGTAACTTCTGGTTCTGCTTAATGCATTAATGTATTCTGCTGCTAATTTTATTATTTATTCTCACTATGCCAAATCTTACCTTTAAAAATTCGGCCCAGTCCTCTGAAATCCATTTGGTCTGAACAATTAAACACCACTACATATTTTCCCAATGCTTTCCCCATGTCTTTTGTGGTTTCTGTTTTACCAGTACCAGCAGGTCCTGCTGGAGCTCCTCCCATGTTCATTCCCAAAGCCTGAGCTAAAGTAATATAACACCTGTAAAATAGTTTCAATACAAAATATGAAAGACTGCAAATGTAATACAGTGATGTGTAATTTTTGCATTTTGAATTTCTGTAACACACAGGTTTCTCACCAAATCTGGCAAACAATGCAGAAATTCAATATATGCAGAAGCAGGACTTAGATCCTTGCTAAGTCCTGCTTCTGAATGTACTGAATTTCTGCATCCCCTATTTTGGAGTACTAAAATGCCTCAGACAGGTTTATCTAATATGTCAAAGTTTGTGAGTTGTCTGTGTCAGGCAGGTGAGAAGACCTCATATGATTGGCTGCCTATGAATATTCCATGGAATTCTGGAGCTGGCAGTTCAGGAAAGGGCCTTTAGAATTCTCAGCCAGAGAGCTCTGCATAGGTTGGCTGCTATGGAGATGGGGTCGAGCAGCAAGTCCCCTCATGAACCCAACCTCTGTCTGTTAATAACTCTGAATATAGATTGGATCGGAGAATATGGGGAAAAGTTACAAGTACTGGACAAGACAGTTTGGGGAATTAGACATAGAGGATCTCAAATCTGTGTAATTCAACCACATCTAATTCCTCCAGAGAATTTACCTATGAGAAAATGAAATCCCAGGCAATGCTGGGTATATATGCTAGTGATTTAATAAATCCACTTTTCTCACCTGTCTGTCAAAGGTGTTATAACCAGACGATCTGTACATCCCAGAAATTCATTTTGATAAATAAAATCAACATCTGTAATAGATACCAGTGTTTGATCAACATCTTCCTTAAAATAAAATCTGCACTGCTTTAACCACTCGAAGTCAGTGACTGATCTGATATGCATTTTAACCTTTAAAAAGAGAAAGAAACATATATAATCAGAGGAGCTCTAGGGTGGGGCAACTGGGGCTCGTGCTCCGGACACCAATGTCAGGGAGCACAAAAAAGAGGAGCCTCTCCTCTTGGCCCCCTCCACCACTGCTCGCCTCTCCACCACCCATGGCTGCTGGCCCCTCTCCCCACCCACAGCTCACCCTTCCCCTCTGACGCCTTCTGTCATGAGGGATGACCTGAAGATGTACCAACACCACTGAGTCACCAATAACCAATGTATTTCAGACCACATATAAGAGTTACTGAGTATGCAGTATTACTTTTCTGTAAGCAAATATTCTTAAAATGCTGTGGTTTCTTTCCATTTTGTATTGGCTTTATTCAAGAGCAGGCCCTTCATTTCGGGTAGTGAGGATGGGTGCAACCATACTTGCACAAACTATTACATGCCACTGGGGGGCAACAGAGGTAGCATCTTCTCTGATGTATTTTCTCTTGCCTTAACTCAGTGGTTCTCAACCTGTGGGTCCCCAGATGTTCGTGGACTTCAGCTCCCAGAAACCCTGAGCATTGACCATAGTGGTTGGGGATTCTGGGAGCTGAAGTCCACAAACATCTGGGGCCCACAGGTTGAGAACCACTGCCTTAACTATTCTGTTCCTTCTTCACCTCTGACTTGATTTCATTTCCTGTCATACACCTCTTCTCTCTGTTAGTCATCTAGGTAGAGGTAACACACCTCTCCTTTCCTCTCTCCCATATAGTCCACTCTCATAAAATTTTCTTTCCAGTTAACACAGTCTTTTGCTGATGATTTCAAACATCAGCTTCTATATATGTTTAGACTCTGTCTTATTCTGACTTTGCCCCTTGCCATAAAATTTTACTCCCACCAGCCCTGCCACCACCCACATACTGCACTCCTGAAACAGCATCTCTTGTCTTGGTACTAATTCCAGTAATTGTAGGATGGAATCTGTACGAGTATTTCAAGAGAACTATTTATCTAAAGATACTCATAAAGGTAGAAAACCAACAAATATGTCCCTGATTTATTTTTGGAGTCCATAATGATAACACCTACAAGGAAGATCTGAGAGGTTTCAGGTAATCTAAGATAGGCATATTCTATCTCCTCCCTGCCATTGTTGAAAGCTGTGACTCTTGCCCACAGTCCTGCTTAAGCCAAACAGCTGTACCAGATAGCATATTTTGAACAATTATATAGGAATTACAGTTAAATTTTCAGAAATGTATAGTTACGGTTTACCAAGTCATCAAAGATATCCCGCTGATGCACATGAATGGTAATGAGAGTTTCAAACTTCACTCTGTCAAATTTGGAAAGATCATGAGTAGTCTGGCTAATAAGCGTATTGAGAATATCCAGAAATTTCTGATTGGTTATTGACATAATTTTTCTATCATCTTTCGCATTGGTTAATGCTTCTTCTGAATCATGAGTCCACAGCATTTGGAGTCCCAGCAGCCCTACCTATAAATTTAATACATAAGAAATGACGCATATGAACATTTATAGCCCAAGAGCTCATAATTTAAAATGATAATTTAGAATGATTAACTGAAGTGATTAACAAATGCAGTTTTGCTGTGGATTTTTCTTTGTATGCAGATAGTAAATTGGGGGTTTCAAGGATGCTCTTCTCTACCATCATCTTCAAATATATTCAAGGAAGATGATAAGCAAACTTGTAAATTCTTTTCCCATATTGTCACACTGAAGTATAACAATATTTGATAATATTTTCTCATTTCAGGGGAAAGCATTTAGCATCAATCACAACATGACACAAGGAGCCATGTTTGAAAGTATTTCAAAGAGCTTTAATATGGAAATTTCTCAGCCTTCCAGTGTACTTGTTAAAGTGGTTAACAGAAGCTTGTCATGCTCCAGCTAGTCAGGTCGTCTCCCCATAAAGTACTGAAAGTGGACTCTTATCATTCCAAACAAATGGGTGCCTTGGCAACTTGACCATAGATGTTTTTGCAAGGTAGCTAACTGCCTTCCCCTGTAGTGGGAAAATGAAAAGCACTGCAATATTCACAGCACCAGCTTTCACAATAACTTTCCTGTTTGGTAATAGGGTGGGGCAGAAGTTTGGCTATTGGATTGAACTGGTGATACACATGTTAAAATCCCCCGTTAGCCATAAAAGTCACTGGTTGGCAGTTGGCCATGGGTCAATCATCAAAATGGAAGAGGGAAACATATAACAATTCTGAGCTCCTGGGAAGTAAAGCAGAATAAGAATGGAATACATACTAAATAATTACATTAAAATAAATTATCTTATGTTCCTATTCAAAAAGCTGAACATGCTGCCTGAGGACATCCAATAAACTATGTCACCATGTGTCTCAAGGAGTGTTACTGCTTTCAAGTAGCTTACAGCACACATGTTCCCTTCTCCTTCTCCCTAAATGGAGATTATGGGGCTCTCCACATTTTGATGAGGTTCCTCTCCCATCAGCTTTTACCACTGGAGCTACTGATGAGCACTAACAAGGGCTAGAGGGTCACACATTCCCCATCCCTGCATTAAATCAACCTCTGAGTATCACAACACATGAGTGTTGACCAACTTTGACATCTGCCATCTATACAACAATATAAACAAGTCCAGCCAGCCCCTTCAAGCTACTGTATTTGTTGGTGTCTTAGACCCACTTTTTCCCCAAAAAATACTGTTTCAAAATGAGGTGCATCTTATACATTAATGTGTCTCATACGCTGGCAAATATGGTATGCCTCACTTGCTGAATTCCAGTGGCTTTTCAGACCTCTCACCTGTGCTGGAAAATGATAAAGGAAGTTCAGCAGCTGGTACCCTGGATCACTAATTTGATAATATGCTGCTTGAATTACACGGTGTAATGATGACTGTTGCATTTTCAATAGATCCATCAACCACAGCTCTACAGGTCCTTTTGCATTCACTGGTGTGTCCAACTGAAAAAAAATTGTATTAATCAAAGTAGGATTTATAAACGTTGGTCAGTTTAGTACCTCTGTATATTTATCTGAATACAGAAGAAAATCTACTTAATGATCATTTCCTACATTGTGTGCTTCCCTGCCCAGGTGACAAGGCAGACAAAGCAAATTAGAAACTTGACATGTCTCCTGTAGCCAAATCCAGCATATAAGACACCAGATTTCTTTCTTGCTGTAAACCAGCAAGGCTGTTAACAAAAGCAATAATTCTCCCTAGTAGCCAAGCCAGTATAAATGTTGTAGCCTAGTCAATGAAACTCCAGAAACCTGGTGCAATGAAGGAAGTGACGTGGGACTGCACCTTTTACTCCTACTTTCTGTTTGTCCTGTTTGTGGCTATAATTTCATTTTAGCCACTGGATATAATGTATTCCACCGTGATAAACTCTTCTTCTTTTCCTAATTGGCTTTCCAAAAGGTGGTTGGAATATAAGAGACAAAAAGTAGCTTGTTTCAGTGAATGCAAAGATGTTCACAACAGTCACTGTGAGTGGACTAGGATGGCCTATATTGGAGGGCCTGAATTTTGATGCCATTGTCATCTGCCATTGGGTCACCTGAGACCTCCCTAGTATAGGGAGAGATTGAATTGATTTGAACATCCATAATTCAAATATATTAGATTCTAGAATGTTAGCTATGGAAAATATTACAGCAATTTTTTCCCCTTCTCTTGATATAACTGCCACTATGCGATCGTAGTCCTTTGGGTGAAATTCCACTTCATTTATATTGTCTGATAAACCAGGCAAATGTGGCTGAAAGAGAAATGAAATGAAAACATGTAATTATCATTCTCCCCAGACCATTTTCACTGATTAGCTCAATTTTTACAAAAGCAAGTAATGGCAGTATTTAAGAATGCAAGATGATACTGATGACTGGATTCTACATTGCTCTATCCCGACAATGGGAATTGCCTACTAGAAAAATTGTGTGTGTGCAAATACCATTTGAATTTAAAGGGTGATTTTTCTGTCTTAGGGCAAAGAATAAGTGGGAATTATGCTGTAGCTATGTGAATGCGATAGTCAGTGTGCAAGCTTCCCTGGAATCCTTCCTCCTCAGACTTATCTTCCAGGATATGTTTAACACTTTCAATTAAACCAAAAAAATAGTTTAATCCAATGCATGTCTACACAGAAATGATACTTATTATCAGGTTTTTATAGGAATCTAAATCATTCTGATGTCAGTTAAGGAAGCAATTCTAAGTTGTAGGAGGAGTAGAAGGCCTCTCACAGGTTCTACAAGCTCAGCAAGCCTTCTTATTTGGAATTCCCACATCCACCCCAAATTGAAACTGGGGATGTGGGATAGCTACACTGCCTCCACACTGGTCTAGAAGAAGGTCCTGATCCTAAAGCCTCTTGAGGGAACAGAGCAGCTTTGAATCTTTAGATCCAAAGCTGTCTCTGCTCTGCGCTTGGAATGGCCAGCTTCAGAGACTACCACTCATACGAAAAAAGTAATGAAAAATAATTAAAATGGACATTTTTTTAAAAAAAAAGTTTTGAAAAGTAACTCAATGCATTATTGATTGTTATTTTGTTACTTGTAAGGGAGATGATTTAGGATTGCTAGCACAATGACATGAAATTTGAAAATTTCTGCCAAGAAGTTTTTAAAAATCCTTTAAAAGTAACTTTAAAAATAACAGCAAAACATTGATGATTACATCGATAACATGATTTTGAGTAACTCACTGCAGGTAACAGTATTTGTAACTTGCTCCTTCCAGGTTCTGGCAATCATACACAACCCAGAATTAAGGTTCAGTGAGTCTTATGGGTCTTGCCAGGTAAATGTGCATGAGATTACAGCCTAAGTATACTACACCCCACTTAGATTGAGCCATCAAAGTTCATTCTCATTCCAGATACAGAGCAAGCATTTCAAAACCTGGGTCTGCTACAAAACATATCTCAGTTTGAAAAAAGGTAATTTGAGAAACTTTAGTAAAAGGAGAATCTGTCCCTATGTATGAAACAATTTGCAGGACCATTCAGAAATGGAACAAAATTTGGTAAAGTTAAAGACAAAAATCTAAATATATATAGAAAGTTTGTTCCACGTATTTATTTTTGCTGTTAAAGATTTATGTTTAATTTGGTAAGCTTTATTTTGCCAAGCGTGTAAAAAGAGTAACTTGGAACATACCTGAATAGTGTGTGAATCACTAGCTTGTCCAAGTATTTCCAGAAGAGCAGGGTCAGAAATAAAAAAGAATCTGGGAAACAGCAATCTTTTCTTTTCCAAATACCTTTAGTGGACGAGATTTAAGAGGAAAAAAATCACTTTAAAAATAAATAAATATGCATTCTGTTAAACTGAAGTTCTGTGTATGCTTACCTGGGAGTTTCGGATAAGATACAAAACAGTCCTATGCACAGATTAAGAGTCAGAGGCTGCTATGCTGTAAACTGCTATGCTTTACAGAAACAGAAGGAGGTAGATCACCTCACGAAAGTTTACAGCATATTATGCCATAAAAGTTGGTTACAGTACAATCCTGTACGTAGCCTCTTGAAAATAAGTCTGATTAGGCTCAATGGAAGTCACAGAAAAGTAAGAGAATGTAGGAATGCGGTTTTAAAATACTACAAAACCCGCATGCAGGTCATGATTTTCAGATCATTACAGACCCTGGTCAGACTTTTGTCTGCTCCAGTTGTCTTCTTAGTTCAGAAACCCACTTCTCAAATAATTTGATCTCTGCAGTACCACTGAAAGATGCCTCCCACAGCCACCCCCACTTTCTAGCTTTCCCCAGCTTATGTTTCTCTCCTACCTCTCACTTACATAATATTTAATCCCTATTTTCCCCTCTTCATTCAAATACCTTGGCTGACCAACTTCCCTTACTCTGTGGATAGTGTCTCTGGGGGAGCTTATCCCAGCATTTTGGAGCGAGACTCTTGCCCAGTAGACAGTCCCAGGACTGGGCACTGCAGTAAGAGTGCAGCAACAGCTCTTGTTACATGAATCATCATTTGGGAAATCTGACTCATTTTTTAAAAAATGTCCAGGTACATGGAAGAATCTATAGGATCTCCACTCTGCTCATGCAGCTTACAAAAGGCCTTAGATTTATCCTGTTTGCAGTGATGGCACAGAGAAGTAGTAATGGAATAATTCAGCTGTTGTGTCCCACTTTCCTCGCACAAGTTGTAACATACACAGTGTGCTAAAAGGGAGCAAATCAATGTAAAGTAATCTTATTTCTCAGCCTACACTATCATTTACCATGGTTTTCATTTGTGACAGAAATATAAGTGGTAGATAGTTGTTACACTTTTTTTCATGTAAGCACACTCTCTCTCTCTTTGTATGTGTGAATCTATATCTATATCTAAATCTATGTCTCAGCTAGAGTCTCAGTCCTAGTAGAAGACCTAAGGTTAGCCCTCAGTAAACTCATAAGAATCCAAAGTCCTAAATCCCAAAAGCTTGTTCTAATTCCTAAGTATTAATACTGAAGAATCAAAGGCAGGAAAGAATGCAAATTATGGCTGTGTGGAAGAATAGATATATGGAAAGATCTATTACTTTTGGAAATTGATTCCTTCTTTTCCCCCTCTTCAAATAGCATCTGTACATTGAGCAGTAACATAGCCTTGGCAATTGACTAACTGTCTGAAACAAATTAATTTTAAAAATATGCAAGATTGCTTTTTATAAAGTGGAATATAGCAATATTTCTTTCTCTGAAATGTATTTTATTGCTATTCTGAATATTTGAAAACATCTAAAGAAAAAAGGCATGTTTTAAAAACATAACCAAGTTTATGTATACATACCTAAAGTTATAAATCCTCACACAGTTACTCCTAAAACCTTCACTCAAAACTAAACCCAAACCACTACAATTTAAACAGATATTTTTAAAAAATAAAATATTAAAATATTAAAAAAAAGCCTGAAAATTTCATACCCCGTAAGGGACTTCTGGCACACTTCCAGCTGCTCATGTAAATGTGGTAACAGTTGTCCCATGGTCTCATCTCCAACACAGCAGCTAACTACATTAGGATTCTCATGAGCTCGCTGCATTATTTTTATCCAAGACTTATCAATGTTTTGAAAACGTTTTGCTTCCTAAACAGAAGAATTGTAGAGCGTACATGAATGGAGATTGCAAATCACCCTAAAATCCAAACTGTTGATTTTAAGATCAGTATTTACAAAATTGAAGAATTATGTATTTACCTGAGGTAATTGCTTGGCAATATCCCCACCTACAAAAACAGCTTCGAGGTAAACCCAGAGGTTTTGTACAACCAGCCATTCTTCAATGATATCACTGGAAGTACTAAGTTTATAAATCCAGCTCTGAATATCTTTTTTAAATGGTGCGTTGTATCTTTGAAAAAAAGGAGGCAGCAAATAAGGTGGTGAAATTCATGAATTACATTTTTCACTTGACTTGCCAAAATATTTCTCTCTACTGAAATAAAATGTTCAGCTGTTTTGAATATATCTAACTATATCTAGTATCTAATATATATCTAATCTAGAACTAATAATATATCTTGTGTAGCATTGACATTCCTGTTGATGTAACACTAAGCATAGTCAGTTTCAAGGTGAAAAGAGAACAAATGAACACCAAAAGAGGGAAGGGAGAATTCCTGCACAGAGGAGGAGAAAGAGGGGAAAGTGTGTACATGCTTTCAGTTCTTTCTGTCATCTAACCAAGATTAGGTAATTGAAAAGTTGGTACTTACGTGAACGATATTCTGGGATGACAGGAGGAGCAATCCACGACGCCTGGGTTTGATCCTCGCACCAGCAAATGCAGGAGCCATCCTCGAGCTAGATGAAATTCCATTAAATTGGCTCCTGTCCCTCTCCTGTCAGTTTCCTTTACCTAGCATATCCAACCTATTTCCTATTCCCCACCTTTTCCTTCTCAACTACAACCTTTCTGAAGTGGTGGGTGTGGATTGCTCCTCTTGTCATTCCAGAATGATCATTCACGTAAGTACCAACTCTTCATTCTCGGGCTGACAGGAGCATCAATCCACAACGCCTGGGACCTTCCCAAGCTGACATATGAACGGGATCCTAACTGCATCACTGTTTGCAGCACCCGGCAGCCAAACACTGCCTGGGCAGATCTGTATTTATCCAGTGTGTAATGTTTAATGAAGGTAGTCGCCTCCTTCCGCCCCGCTGCGCTGCAAACATCTTCCAGTGAGCAGGTAGAGTCATAGGTCACTGAAGTTGCCATTGATCTAGTAGAATGCAGCCACACATTTATTGGACGCGGCTGCTTCGCATAATCATAGCAGATGAAGATGCAAGACTTAATCCAGGCCGCAATGACCGATTTACTAGCCCTCTGACCAAGAGTCTTTGGTTGAAAAGAGCAACAATGCATCCGAGTGGCGGAAATCTTTTGTTCTTTTTATGTAGGCTTTTACCGCTCTCCTTACATCCAACATGTGCCACCTCTTCTCCAATGGATGCACTGGTTTGGGGCAGAAAGTTGGCAACGGATCGCCTGCTGATGGGATGTTGAAGACAGGCACTTTGGCAAGAAGGAAGGGTCGAATCCCAAAGTCAACTTGTCTTGTTCAAACTTGCACAAGTGCTCATTGATTGACAGAGCTGCCAACTCTGACACCCGTCTAGCTGAAGTGATAGCCAGGAGAAAAGCGGTCTTCAAAGACAGCAGCCTCAAAGATGACTCCCTCAGTAGTTCAAAAGGTGGCCTGGTCAAAGCATTTAACATCAGGTTCAAGTCCCAAGATGGGAACCTGTGCACGGTTGGAAAAGATGACAAGGTTGCCCCTCTGAGAAACTGTTTGATATGAGGTTGCTTAGTATAGGAGTCTCCATCCTCAGATAGAATTGCTGATAATGCTCCCACCTGTCTCTTCAAAGTGTTAGGGCGTAACCCTTTCTCCAATCCGTCTTGCAGGAACTGCAATACCTGTGGCACTCCCATGTCTGCTAGAAGGATCCCATTCCCCTCACACCATTTCTGAAAAGTTTTCCATGTCCTGTCATATATTCTCTGTGTGGTCTCCCTTCGTGAGCCCAGAATAGCTTTGACCACGCTCTCCGCATATCCATGCTGAGTTAAAAACTGCCTTTCAATTTCCATGCTGCCAGACTCAGCCATTCGGGGTCTGGATGGCTTGAATTGGTAGTGATAATCCTGGTAGTTGAATCTCAGGTATCTCCTATCGTCGGGAGACATGGGAACATGGAGGTATGCCTCTTTGAGATCTATAGATGCCATGTAGTTCCCCAATAGCAACTTCTCTTTGACTGTTTGCAATGTTTCCATTTTGAATTTTCGATATTCCACAAACCTGTTGAGATACCTCAGATTCAACCTGTGCTTGCCATTTGGCTTGGGAACCACAAAGAACCCAGAATATACTCCTGTGTACTTTTGATGTTCCGGGACCTTCTCTATTGCCCCTATTTTTAGTAAATGAATTATTTCCTGATAAACAACCTGTTGTTTGCTCTGCGCCTTTGGAACTGGAGATGGAAGAAATCTGTCCTTCGGTCTCGTATGGAAATAAATTTTGTACTTAAAACCCAACAGTCTGATGTTATTCGAGACCATCTGTTTCCGAAGGCCAGAAGTCTTCCCCCCACTTTCTGTTGTTGGTTGTCAATACTGCGCTTCTCCTTGCTTGGAATTGCTTCCAAGCTTCTCTTGATCTTGATTGTTGTACTGGTACTGTTTGGTGAACTGCGGTCTTTGCCTATTTCATTGATATCTACCTGCTCTGTATTCAGAGCTTCTCCCAGACAAGCCGTAAGATTTTCCTCCATGAAAGGAATAAGTGGAGCTTCGAAAGTTCCTTCCTCTTTTGCAGAGTGGGCAAGACCTGTTTTTAATCCTTTGTCTCCACTAAGACCTTTTCCAAGGCTTTCGCACCGAACAGCAATTCCCCCTGAAATGAGACAAAAGCCAAATTATTACGTGATTTCTGGTCTGCCTCCCAGTGTCTCAACCACAAGGATTGTCTCACGATTGTCAGCAAATTTATGTTCCTTGATGCCAACGCCGCAGCATCTAAACCAGCATCTGCGACATACTTCAACACCCTCTGAATCCGCTCCACCACCTTCAGGAGCTCATCCATGCTGAGATCTTGGGCCTCCACTGTGTCCTGAGACCACAACACTCCTGCTCTAGTGAACATGGAAGCGGCAGTGGATGCCTTTATTGCCACAGATGCTGCTTCATGTGCTTTTCTAAGTGATCCACCTCCTTCAACTAGGTGTCCCCCTCCCTGGGAACAATGGCCCCTGAAACCAAGCCTGCAATCAGAGTGTCCACGGGAGGCACTTTGAGGAACTCAACGTTGTCCTTAGCAAAAGAGTATAACTTCTGACTGTATGTTAAACCTTTCCTGGGACTTCCCTGAGAAGCCCACTCACTCATAATGACATCCTTAAACAGATCTGGTAAAGGGATTTCCATTCCTCTAGATTCTTTTTTCCTAATCACAGATGCTAACTTACTTTTCTTACTATTTTTTCCCCCTTCATCCTTACAATTCTCTAATCCTAGTGTTTGTAGCACCCTTCTTAAAGTACCCTTGAAGGCCTCCACCTCAAACATTCTATCTGTTTCTGTTTTCTCATCCTCCTCATCATCTGAGTACTGGAATTCCTTCTCATCCATGTCCATTGCTTCATCCTGTGCTACATCTTCCTCACTGTCATCAACGTCCTGCTGTATAGCTTTTCTTATATCCATTTGTTCTGCTGATTTCTGCATTTCTCCAATATTCTTCCCTTTTGGAGTATAAGACTTGCTCTTAGTAACTGCAACCCCTATGCTGCTAGTACTTGGCCTTTCTTCTTCTTCTACTCTCCTTCTTTTAGGTTGTGGCATTTCATTCTGGACCTCAGTGCAATCGCAATCATTTCAAATCATTTGTTGCTGCAAATTGATTTGATTAGCAGGATTAAATTGATGCTGTAAATCAGACTGTTTAAATAAATTCATCATCCTGTACATGGCAAGTTCATTGCCCAAACCACAGTTGGCATAATTCATTGGTAAGTGCTGCTTAGTTGCATATGTCTGAAATTGTGCAGCCACAGCCTCTTTAATTAACTGCTGCATTTCCGCCCGCAATGCATCCATAGAGTGTGTCCTTGGGCTCCCCAGGCCACCCAACCATGCCTTACCAGACTCTCTTTGTGGTCCTGGTGTTGACGCACCTGCCAGCCATCCTGCCATAAATTGTCTCAATTCCGGAGCTAGGCCCAGCTGCTCTGGCCTTAAGAAATGATGTTCAGCTGCACGCGGCTCTGACCGAACTGTTGCAGCAGCCCTCTGAGTGTCCACGCCCCCCGCAGCATTCGGGCCTGCGTCAGTAGTTACGTGCGCACTGGCTGACTGCTGGGTGTCACCCTCCGAGGCCTCCAAGGGCCTGCCTGCAGCACACGGTGCCATCTTGGAATCCTAGTTTCCAAGATGGCGGGTGGAACTTTTGCCGGTAAGTTTCTCCGTACTCTTTGCTGTTTTGGAGCTTTTCCCCCCCAGACTTCTCTGACTTCTTTACCTTTTTGTCAGTTTTCTTGTCCTTCAACCTCCTATCTTCCGGAGCCCTTTCACTGGCCACAGTTTTTAGTTCATCTGCCTCACTCTCACTGGAGGTCAGAAATATGTTTCAGAGCTCCGCAGAGTGATCTTCCTCCGCAACTCACTGCGGCTTTAATTTCTGGCCAGTAGCTCCGCAATCATTGTCTGTGACCTGCCTCGCGGTGGTTTTCTGGACTGAATTACTTATTTCTTTGTCCGAGCCCAACAATTCTGTGGTGCTATGGACTGAATCCTCAGACTTTACAGAGTTAACTCCCATTCCTCTCTGTAGCCATATTCCTTCTCACTCCTGCCTACAGAAAGTATTTTCCCCTAAAGAACTGGAGAGGGACCGATACACGTCTTGCTGGTACGCAGGAGAAAATGAAAACTGGCTAGAGAGGGACAGGAGCCGGTTAAACGGATTTTCATCTAGCTTGAGAACAGCTCCTGCGTAAGCTGGCACAAGGATCAAAAGCCAGGCATTGTGGATTGATCCTCCTGTCAGCCCGAGAATGGATACTATTACATTTGTATTTACATAAGATAGAACTGGTGACTGTGGGGTTTACTGTTCCAGTTATCATTTAGGGTGAACAAATGGATTAGGAGAACACTGTGTGTCCTGAAAGAGCACACCTCCAATCCTACAGCTGAAGCCAACTGGACATGAATAGCTTTCCCTGTCCTGCAGATTTTATGGCCTAGAGAGGGAAGCTTATATTGATTGGTTTTTGTGATTCTCTTGTTTCTCTTGTATTAGCTTAATAAGGGCAGGAGAGTTACAAAGGCGAGCATGGCGCACTGAGGCTACATCCTTCCTCTTTATTTCATTTTATTTGTATGCTACCATTCTCCCAGAGTGAGACCCAAGCAGGCCTACAGAAAGAATTGAAAAACAAAACAATAAAAATTTAAAAACAACTAAAATCCCCACATAAAAACTATAAAATCAGTTAAAAGACATACAGAAGTTTTAAAAAAATAAAGCATCTCAATAAAACCTTCCTTGTGTATACATTAAAAGCCTGCTCCCCCATATTTACTCAGCTGACCACCTCTTCCAAGCTTCTTACTCTCACAATATCCTTTCTCCTTCCTTCTTTCATGAGCACAGCGATCTGGAGAATAAGGAAGTTGGTTCTTTAATAAAGAAAATTATTTCTAAAATCAGTAAACTCTCTTGAAATGGCTACCTGTTACTCAATAAAGAACCCAGGATCATTAAGCTGTCCTCCATCAGTGTAATAATTTCAGCAGATTCTGTCCCCTTGAGAAGTAGCTCTCCTCTTCCCTTGAATGATGAAAAGCTCAAGATCTGATTTGCCCAGCTGTCAACTACTTGAGACAGCTTAGCTTCAATGTCTTTCTCTTTAATGGCAGATATACAGATGTCCTACAAAGAAAGACAAAGCCTTAACATATTAAAAATATTGAACTGAACATTTCAGAAACGTGCTTCTTTAGCGGACATGTTTCACATATTCAAAACACATGCACTTTAGAGCAGAGAAAACTGAATGAGAGGCTGATAACCTACCATGAATGATCATTCTAGGATGACTGGTGGAACAATCCACAACTAGTGGAGTATTCTCTCATCTCAGCTGATCAAGGCAGACATTCCAAATTCTAAAGACATTTCTTCCATTTATTCCTTCTCCTTCCTCAACAATTACATAGTCTTGCTTACCATTATTTTAAGACTAAGAGACAGGGTACAACAGGAAAATTTCAGAGGAAGTGGTGCTTTTTTCTTCCAACTACAGGATGGGGTGGATTGCTCCTTCAGCCATCCTAAAAAATGATCATTCATGGCAGATATCAATGTCTCATTCTCAAGCTGGCTGAAAGAGCAGTCTACAATTAGTGAGATATAAGTTTCACTCCTTAAGAGGAGGAATGGCTACTGGTTTTTTGAACTACTGCTTGCAGGACAGTTCTTCCAAATGCTTCTTCTTTAGACTTAAATTTGTCAACCTTATAATGCCTAATAAATACAGATAGGTCTTTCCACCCTGCTACTGTACACACTTCTTCCAATTTTCACGCTAAATGCTGTGGGTGGTCACCATAAAGGTAATAGAAGGTGCCCAAACTGTTGAGGTCTTGGGATATAGACGCAATCATAAGACAAATGAATGCAACTTTTAAGCTATCTTGATATCATTGTCTTTGATATCTTGTAACCTGAAGTCCTTGGGTGAAATGAAAAGTATAACACCTCTGTTCTTCAAAATAGCCTTTTTTCTCTGTATGTGTATTTTCACTACTCTTGTCTTATCTAGAGAGTACCATCTTTTCTCTAAAAGATGTATTGGATTCAAACAGAACATTAAGCAGCATTATTGACTGGCTGACACACACAGTTTTTAATAACTTTAGTACAAAAAATGAACCAATAGTCAGGGACTACTTTATCAAATCTATAGAAATTTGAATTAACTGATAATGATGCCTATTCTCATACGCTCCTTGCTGAGATTATGGCAACCAGGAACACCACTTTGAAAGATAACAGCCTTAAAGAGGTATCCTGTATTGGCCCAGAAGTTCGCATGATCAAAGTATTTCATTCCATGCTGAGATCTTATGAAGGAAACCTATGAACTGTATGTAATGTCTGTAAAATTGCCCCTCTTAAAAATCTTTTTACATGAGTATGGGCTAATAAAGACTTTTCGCTAACATGTAACAGCAGGAAGGGAGGGAAATTCAAATAATCAAAGAACTAGAGATAATAATAATATGATGAAAAATATAAAAGAACACAGAATAAACGGAGGCAATTAAATATGATTAAGAACCAATTGTGATACAATACAAAGTAATACAAATACAAAACAGAATACCAAAGAGTAAGACTAAGCACTACAGATATAGATATACACAGATCCAAAAGACCGCAAACACAGACCAACTGAAGTCTATAGGCAATGAAATATAACTTATACAATATAGCAGAGGCAGCTGCACAGTAACAGATAGTTTCAACCTAAATGTGGAAGTCCATGATAAAAAAAAGAGTCTGCTCTCCACTGAATAGAAACCTCTCAAAACTTCTTGGGATGAAGATATTCCTAATCCAGCAAAGTAAATAAACATAGGCATTTCTCCCACAAAATGTACCTTAAGTTTACAGTATCTAGATGTGCTGAAGGTATCACTTAACTGGGAAACTAAATCTGTTGGCACACATCTAATACTGCCAATTTCTCTCCTATCTCAAGTAAATATGCATACAGTAGGGTCTCGGTTATCCGACATAAACGGATAAATTTTCGGGCTGATCGTCGGATACCCGAAAATGTCGGATAATCCAGAGGCCCTGTCTGAGGGCGTGTCTGGGGCATGTCTGGGGGTGTCTGGGAGTGTGGAAATGCCTACAACCATGCCCCCAGGCAGCCGCAACATCAGATAATCCGGAATGTCGGATGAACGAAGGTTGGATAACCGAGACTCTACTGTATTTAAAATTGTATTAATAACTATGGTATATTTCTTTCAAAAGAGCTTCTTTTTTCCCCTAAAACAGATGACATTAATTTAACTACATCTATGTTCCATCCTTTCAATCTATATGCCCCAGGAAGCTAATAATAATACAATCCTCAGTTAACACAGTAAAACAAGTGTTTACAAAAGTAGATAAAAATCAGACAACAGCACATAAAAATATATTTTTAAAATCCCCAGTGAAACATCATTAAAATTAAAGATGGGTTAAAGCATTAAGAAAAAAGGATCAGTTCTATAGGCTGAATGCTTGCCAAAACAAACTATGGCCATTTCTGCATGAGCCTGTTATAGCGCGATGATTCCACTTTCAACCTCCTATGGAATCCTGGGGTTTGCAGTTTTGGGAGGGGCCGGCTGGAAAGGGAAATGGCCTATGTCTTGCATGCTTGTGGAAGTCTATCCATATCAAAGCCAGAAAAGTCTCCCTCTGTAGGGATACTGAAATCTAGATAGACACTGGAAAGTGATATCTAAAATCTCTACCAAATAAGCAGCAACTGTTGGCAAGACTCAAAGACCTCTTTAGAAGATTTCAATACCCAATAGATTCATAGGGAAGAAGTTGATCCTTTGAATAATCTAATTTTAAATAATATGCATATAAGGAACTTAATTTCTTTACAATTAGTCAAGAAACACATATGTAACAACACAGAGGAACAGTTACGCTGGATAACACATAGTCCTAAACATCAGACACAATGATACTTATTTCCAGATAAAAAAGAATAGAATTGTTCTGCAAATGAGCCAAGGGTTGGAGCACTCATACCTAATGGATATGTCCTGGAATATCAAAAATGAATGAAATCAATAAAATATATATTACTTGTAACTCTTTGTGGGTATGTTCCTTTGATTCACTGATACAAATATTCCTATTGCTAGGCATAGTCTTTGGCCATTTCCACACCTTACCCTTTTCTGTCATGGTCCCAGCATCATCCTGGCAGTGCCTTTGGCAGGAAGCATGTCCCTAGTGCTCCCCTCCACACCCATCCAGCTGTCTCCAGCTGAGATCATGACTTTATGCATCTGTCCTCCACAGTGCAGCCAGCCTATTTCCCATGCTGCAATGGGGAAGGACGTACACAATTCAAACTTCCCCCCATTCTGAATGGCTGCCAGTGACAGGAGTGTTGCACGATCATAGGCCATTAATAGATTTTTTCCTGTTAATGGAATATTCTGCGATCATGATGGGTGGGCACACATTGGCAGTGGGACCACAATATTGTGTGAAAGCATGACTCGCAGACCACTAGCAACATGTCCCCATCGCAAGCCAGTAATGTTGTGTGGAAATGGCTTTAGAGTTTTTGATCTGCTCTTGACTGCCTAATCCTTAAAATGCACCCTATCCTGACAGTTTCTTTAAATAAAAAATGAAACAGTCTCTTTAAATACAAAATGAAGGCTACCTCAATATCATCCTTGTGCTTGAGAAGTGGTGCTTCCATGATGTTCCGAAGGCAAAAGGAATCAGATTCCACATCAAATGGATGCCCAGTGGTTTCAGAAATGCGATTCCAATGTCTTAGTTTCATTGCTTTATTGGTCATCATTTCTAATAGTGGACAAGACTCACTGAAATCATCTATTCTTTTTTTCAGATCTAGAAATGCTTGCCAGTCTTTAAGACCTTTAGGTAGTTTGCGGCACCTTGCATTGTGGAAAAAAAACAAGAAAGAAAGAAACATGTTTACTATTTTAACCCTCCCCACTGCCAAACACAGCACAAAGAACTTAACAGAAATAAATTATAACCTCATTTAAAGCTTCCCTACAAATCTTCCTAAACATAAAAGTCTCAGTCATTGCACTCTAAAGCATTACAAACTGACTCAAACAGCAAGGTCTGAAAAATGTAGAAGATTCAACTATGCCTGTCTGTTGAAGTTGCCTCCCAAGTGTTTCTTCCTGCCAATCTTATGCAATCCTCCCCAGATTTGCTTGCATTGAGTTTGCAATATACTCTGTGATAAAGTGTGTATAGTATGTTGGTGATTTGAAGTAATCTAGATGCTCATCTGCCAAAGATATGGAGTACAGGTTATCATGCAGAAAGCAAGCAAACTCACCTGTTTTGAAACTCCAAAAGTTCAGCATTGATTTTTTCAATGTCTACCTCTCCCCAGAGTATTTCATAATATCCACTGATGTTGTTCATCACAGTATCATATAAACCATACAGTTTTTGAAGCAGACTTAGTTCCTTCCTGCAAGAAAAATGTGGAGTTTTTAACAGAGTTTTACTTCTATTTGCTTACTGGGGACATTATTATAAATATAGAGCTGATGTAACTCAAATGGAGGAGCCAGTGTGGTATAGTAGTTTGAGTTTTGGCTACGACTTTGGAGAACAGGGTTCAAATCCCCACTCGACTATGGAAATCTGGGGGAATTTACAGGTTGTTCACCTGTAACCCGTGGTTTTTGAGTGGTCACCCGTGCCCTCACACATTGGGATCTTCACACATGCGTGGTAGTGTTCGGAAGATTCTAGAGCTAAGCGGCTTGGCGGAACCCCTCCCCCTGGTTGTACTAGCATGCTCATCCTGCCAAGCCAATGGTCTCTCCTCAGTTCTAGAGTCGCCGGAGCAGGACCTGAAAGGGGATGGCTGGGCCGGTATGTGTGAGGGTACATATGACCACTAGAAGAACCACAATTACAGGTGAGCAACCTGTTCTTCTTCTTCGTGGTCTCCGTGCCTCACACATTGGGAGATTGTGTAGCTTACCAGTGGACGGTGGGTCAGGTCCTGGAGTACAGAAGACAACACCGCACAGCCAAAGGGGGGACCCCCACCCGAGCCCAACAATCCAACTGGTAGTGGCGCACAAAGGTCAAAGGTCGTGAGGTAGCCACATGGCACAGCTCCTGCAGGTCCACCCCTCGAAGGAGAGCTGCTGAGAGGTCGCGGCTCTAGCGGAGTGGGCATGGAGCAAAGCTGGTGGAGGCTGCTTAGCCAGTTCATACACCAGCAGAGTGGTCTCAGCCACCCATTTGAAGAATCTCTGGGTGGACCCGGGCCTTTTTACAAATAGCAAACGAACAGGTGGGGAGTCTGTCAAAAAGGCAAAGTCCAATGAGCGTAGAAGGCTAGCACCCAACAAGCATCTAGAGGGTGAGAGACTCTCCAGAGGTGTAGTCGGGTCCGGATAGAATGTAGGAAGGATGACGTCTTGGTTAAGATCGAAATCAGAGAAAACCCTTTGGGGCAGAAAGGAAATGTCTGGTTGAAGGACCACCTTGTCCCAGTGAAAGACCAAGAAAGGCTCACTGACCGTAGCACTGTCAACTCGCTCGCTCGCCAGGCTGAAGTGACAGCCACAAGGAAGGCAATCTTCATAGTCAAGAGCCTGTCATCATCAGTAGCCATAGGTTCGAAAGGCGGCTGCATCAGCTGGGGTAGCACCAAGGACAGCGACCAGGGCAGAAGTGGTGGCAACACGGTGGGAAAAAAGTCTGCAGTCCTTTCAGGAACTGTTTGAGGGTAGCGTCCCTAAGTGCTGCTGAAGGAGAACGACGTGGCTGCTAGGTGATGATAGCTGCGAGGTAGACTTTCAGAGATGGAAAAGCTAGTCCTTGTTCCCGAGGTGAAGGAGGAAGAGCAACAAAATAGAGGGCAACCAGCGATGCCGGTTCGCAACATGCATCTGAAAGACGAACCCCGCCATTTGTAATAGTAAGACCGATGTGTAGACTCTTTCCTGGCTGCAGTGAGGACATCCCGTTTGGCTGGAACATCTAAGGGATTATCCTCCACACGTGGAGAGACAGGAGTGGTAGGTCTGGGTGCAGCACGAGACCGTCCGAATGCGAAAGGAGGTCCGGTACCATCGGAAACCTGAGAAGTCAGCCTCGAGCAGCCTCAAAGAGGGGCCCAAACCAGTGCTGATTTGGCCAGTACGGAGCTACTAGGATGGCATCGGATCACCGCAAGGATCTTGGCGATCACTCAACCCAGGAGAGGGAACGGCGGAAACGCATACAGGAGGCCGTCGTCCCACTAAACTGAAAAGCGTCACTGAGAGAGCCCTGACCAAGGCTGGCTCTGAGCAGTAGCAGGACACTTCTTGTTCCAGTTGGTGGTGAAGAGGTCGAGGGATGGGCCCCATCCGGCACTATCACCCAAAACGCGGGGGGAGAGGGACCACTAGGGGAGCACGAGGTGTCCCTGCTGAGGGTGTCCGCTGTGGTGTTCTCCTGGCCTGCCAGGTGAACAGCGAAAGGATGAACCCAGAGCTGCATGCACCAGTCCCAAAGACGAAGGGCTATGTTGAGGAGGGTTGTAATGGACCTCCTTGCCTGTTCACATAGCAGACGGCCATTGTGTTGTCTGAAAGGATTGCATACAGCCAACGACCAGGTTGGGGAAATCTCGTAGCACCTTCAGGATGGCGAGGACTTCTGGGGCATTGATGTGCAGGTGAGTCTCTGAGCCGACCCAGTGTCCCTGTACCCTGAGGTCACCGCAATGCACTCTCCATCCATGGAGGAAGGCATCCTTTGTCACTGTGCCCCGAGGGCACAGGTCTAGGAACGGCATTCCCGACAGGAGGTGCTGGAAGAAGAGCCACCAGAGAAGGGAGCAGTGCACCTGTTGAGGGATCTGCAGTAGAAGGCCCTGGTTGTCCAGGAGAGGGTCGAACACCCTGATGAACTAATGCTGGAGCGGATGGGTGCAAAGGCAGGAGAGGTAGGTGACTACGTCATTGCCGCCATGTAGCTGAGAAGTTGCTGGATCCACCTCGCCGAGACGACAGGGGTGCGGAGGACAGCAGCGGCAGCTCGGCGCAGAGTGCAAGCTCACTTTAAAAAAGAAAGTCTTGACTGAAACCGAGTCGGGGGAGTCCGATGAAGTCTAGGACCCTGGTTGGTTCAGGTGCATTCTTCGGGTTCACCTTGAGGCCAAGGCGGGACAGAAGAGATAGCGTGAGATGAATGTTCTCGTATAGCTTCTGCTTGCAGGACGCCACCAACAGCCAGTCGTCAGGTAAGGGTATACTATAATGCGCTCTGTGTGGAGGTATGATACCACCGGGGCCATGCATTTGGTGAAGACCCTGGGTGCAGTGGACAGTCCAAACGGTAGCACCTTGTACTGGTAACAGGGCCCGTCGAACAAATTGCAGGTACCTCCTGTGTTGGGGTCGAATTGCGATATGGAAGTAGATGTCTCGTAGGTTGATAGAGGCGAACCAGTCCCGATGTTGCAGGAAGGGCAGGATGGAAGACAAGGTGACCATCTTGAACTTTTTGGGGGGGGATGTAGGAGTTCACCCCCGAGGCCCAGAATTGGTCTCAAGGTACTGTCTGATTTCGGTACTGTGAAGTACCGGAAAAAGAAGCCGGTGGTACTGGCCAAGGATAGGAGCTGTTCTATGGCCCCTTTGTGAAGCAGGGATTGGATCTCCCTTAAGAACCCGAGTTGGGGTGGGTGGAAAATAGACACCTTGAGGTGGGGATATTTTGAAATTCAATTGTGTAACCAATACGGATGATAGAGAGGACCCAAAAGTCCACCATGATGTGACACCATTCAAAAGATGCCAGGCCAAACTCGGGTGATCGACGAAGCTGGTGGACAGGCTGAAAAGTGGATGTGGTGGCGACCTGTGTGGAAAATCAAAACCTCGTCGTGGACAAAGATTCTTTGAAGAAGGTTGGTGTCTTTGTAGAGGTCTCCGGACAGAGGATGATACCAAGGACCGAGTTGATGCCCAACGTGGAGAGCAGGACTGGGAGGTATAAGAAGAGTGGTGCCAGGAAGAGCCAGAAGCAAAGCTGCGATGGGATTGTGGTGTTTGGTGGATCCCCATCCGTTTCGCCGTAAGGTGTGCTTTCACGAGGTGGTCCATCACATCGTCAGTGGTAGAGCGAAAAAGGCTTTGCCCATCAAAAGGCAGGTCCTTGATTCGCTTCCTGCTGTCCTCCTGGAGGCCTGCAGATCTTAGCCAGGCGAAACGCTGAAAGGCGACAGCGCCCACCATCACCCGGGCCACTCCCTCGACCATGTGCCACGAAGACAGGATTTGCTGGTTGGACAGGCTACCCATTCATTATAGAACTGGATAGCGCTTGTCCGGTGATCATCTGGAAGGTGGGCCAGCAGAGGGTAAAACCTGTCCCAGATGTTACGCTGGTACACAACGAGGCAGGCCTAGTGTTTGAAATCTTCACAATGAGGGAGGAGGCGGAAAAAAAGTGTCTCCCCAAGGAGTCCAAAAGGGACCCCTCCCGATCAGGCGGGGTGGTATGTGTTGTAAATAAAAAAAAGAATTCAGAAGACAAATTAAGAAAGAGATATGGTCTTTTATATATTCTAGTTAAAATAAAATTAACATATACATTCTAATACAAAAGTTAAAAGAGAACTTGAGCAGGTTTGGCAAGTTAAAAAAAAAAATATATCAAAATAAACCCCCCCAGTGAAGCAGGATACAACAAACTGCAGCAACAGCAAATCAAGAAGTGGAAGTAAGAGTCCCTAAAACAATGCTGCTCTTATAGAGCCTTTACACCTGCTGCCAATAATAGAAAGCAGGTGAAAGGGCCTCTATAACACCAATTAACCCCATAATAACCAGAGTTTAAATCTTGCAATTCCAACAGTATGTGCCCTCTTGCCGCCTTTGGTCTGAGAGACTAGAACGATAGAATTCAGCACCGGGTGGTTAAACAAGAAGTTTGACCCCCTTCTTTGGGTCCTATAGAGATGCTCGAGACAATGAGGGAAACAAAGGGGCAAGGATACAGGCTGGGCCCAAGGTGTTTCAATCCCCTGCAGGACCAGCAGGAATGGTATTGATGCTGCAGATGGAGGGAGGTGCTCACATAGCGGAACACGGGATCCTGTACCATCGGAGCACGACCAGAAACATCGAGTCCAAGAGCATTTGCCATGTGGAGAAGGATGTCTGAAAACTGTTTAACGTCCTCAGGCGCTGAATCGGGTGAAAGGGTCCCCAAAAGCCAGTGGCGGAGATATATGGAGTCCGGGGTTGAGTCGCCAGAGTCGGAGTCGGACCATAAGAGTGTGAGGAGTGGGAAGGCAATCTCCGAGCCCCGAGGTGGCTGGGTCGGCAGAGACATGGCCGTTGGAGGGGCGGTGACCATCGATGACAGCGAAGATAGTACCAGCGGTACGACCGTTAACTGTGGTACTGTGGTTGCAGAGATCGGCAGCACAGTGGGAACCGTGGTTGAAATCGGCAGCACAGTGGGGGGAAAGGGGGGCTGAATGGCCTGGGTAGAGGTAAGTGCTGAGCTGAAGGTACCTCTGAAACAGGGCGTGAGATGGTAGCCGTGACCCGAGGAGGTGGTGACACAGGCTGGTAGTGTGGAAATGGTCCCTAGATCTCCTGTAGTACGGAGATCTCGACTGGGAATGCGAAAACGAGCAGTGGTACCGACAATGATATTGGGAGCCCGACAATGGTGACCGGGACCGACGATGATATGGGGACCAAGCCGATGTCAGCATGGTACCTATCCCAATAAGCGGGAGAGGAAGAATGGTAGTTGTTGTTCACGCTACAGGTGTTTGTGTCCAACCTGGCTTTGTATGACATGGATGAGAAGGGGGAATTATCCCAGGCCGAGAAATGCCCCAAGAAATGGCCCCCTGCCACCGCGGGGATCGATGCCCGTTGATTTGGCCCAGAGAACACGCTGCACTTTGGCGAGCACGTTCGCGGGAAGGCACCCAATGGTGGGGGGGGGGAGCCCCCGGCATGACCAAGGAAGGATCTGGGCGGTCCATCCCATGTAGTAGGTGACCGAGCGGTATGGTCGGCACCTTCAACACAGGCGGATCCAAGGGTGCAGAAGAACCATCGGGAGGTGCTCCGTATACTTGGAGCTAAGATTCTTCATCATGCGCCACAGGTATATCTGGTGGGCCCTGTTCCTCAACGACGTCCTCCAGAGGCTGTGTCGGAGCAGGTGTCAGTGGGCAGGTCCTTCACAGAGAGAGTGAGCTCCACTTTTTCCTTCCACTTCTTCTTTTTGTCCTTGCTAGGATCAAGGGAAAAAGGCTGCTTTCCCCTGGAGCGGAAGGGGTTTCGATGACTTTGCTGTCTGCAGCCCGCAGGGCATTTCCAAAGAGAAGTAACGCGTTATGAAACTTGGAATGTGGGTTAAAGCAGAAACTGAACAGAGAAGGCGGTACCGAGTCCGGTACCGGTACCACCGGATCGACCATCGATACCGACGAGGTCGTGATCGATGGTCGTGCCATCAAAGAAGAACGGGAAGTCATGGCCATATAAAGGGCAGTATTTTCAGCTGCCTGCGCCTTGATTTTTAAGAATTCTTCCCAACAATGGGATTTGAGCCTCAGCAACCTGTTCCTCAAAGTTTGGGCCATGAATTCTCTGCGGACAGAGCAGGCTCTCACATTATGGGTCTCCCCAAGGCAAAATAGGGACTCGGAGTGCCTGTCTGAGAGGGTGACCTTCCGACCACACGAGACGCAGTTCTTAAACAACATAGACATTAGAAAGAAGACGAACTCACACAAGAAAGTCCAACAAGAAGAGGGGTTCAAAGAAAAGAAGTCCAAGAATCACACAAGAAAATCCAACAACTAAGAAACGACGAGAGAAAAATGCCAAGAAATAGCTGCTAGGCAAGAGAATCTTCCATACACTGCGAACACGCCGGCGGACGAAAAAGAACTGAGGAGAGACCGCTGGCTTGGCAGGACGAGCATGCTCAGTACGAGCATGGGGAGGGTTTCCTGCCAAGCTGCTTAGCTCTAGAATCTTCCGAACACTACCACGCATGCGCGAAGATCCCAATGTGTGAAGCACAGAGACCACGAAGAAGAACTTGGGCAATTCACACTCTCTCAGTCTTAGAGGAAGAAAAAGGCAAACCCCCTCTGAACAAATCTTGCCAAGAAACCCCCACGATAGGTTCATTTTAGGGTCTCCATAAGTCAGAAACAATTTGAAGGCACACAACAACAGCAGCAGCAGCAGCAGGAGCATAAACAACAACAATTTCAAATGTAATATCTGCAGGGTAAAGATCTGAATTTTTATTATGCTTTTTCTACTTTTTCTTGTTTTTTTTAAAATGTGTTCTTTCCTGGAAGGAAAAATCTTATATATATTCAAGCTATAATTTATGTGAAGAATTAATCTCAATTTCTGAATTTCAGTACAGTAGAAAATACACTTACCTACCATTCCTACCATTCCTAAAAGAGGTTCAGGACAGCATGTATAGTTCCACTCCATTTCATTCTCCCAGCATTTGTAAGAGGTACATTAGGTAAAAGACAACAAATGCCCCAATGAGTTTCATGGCTGAACCACAACTTAAAACTGGATGTCCCCAGCCACAGTCCAGCACTCTCACCACTACATATTTTTGCACAATTTGTATTGTCTAGATTTTCAATGGTGGAAGAACTGCAGTCGTGTAGGGATCGGGTGTGGGAAGGCAGTTCGCCCCAGGCGGCAATGTTTTTGGGGCGTCCCAGCCCATAGCCATGCCCCCAAGCACCCTGACCATGCTTCCACGTGCCTGGCCATGCCCCTACATACAGTGGCCACGCCCCTCATGCTGTAGCCCCACCCCCTCCCGCCCCCCTCTGCACACCAAGCTCTGCCACTGAAGGACTGTTACATTTTTTAAAAGGATGCTTTGCAGGACTTTTACTAAATGGAGGGGCGGAAACCATGGTGGAAATAAAAAGCAAAGGATAAGAACTGTAATGGACAACATAATTTCCAATTTCCTAAATCTGTCTTAGCCTTCCAAACAGTTTTTGCTGGCTTCACTTTCTCATTGGCTTATTTTCATATTTGTTAGTTCCAACAAGAGTGAGTGGACTCACTGAATCAACAGAGTTTCTTTTCCATCTCCTGTGTGATTCTCATTTTATCAGATTTTTCAAGGAACTTAACTCTGAAGACTATTCTGACAGGTATAACTATTTTCCACTGTTACCTGATTTTATGTAAAACTTCATAGTCTGTGACAGGTAATCCAAACAACTGCTCACCAGATGAATAAGTAACAAATTTCCTCCAGAGCTCATCAAAATTGGCCTAATAATAGAAGCGTAGAAATTAACAAAAGGTTTAGATCATTGACAGGGAACATTTTAAGCAATGATGGTCACGTTTCTCCAACGCCAACAGTGAGCAGTGACAAAGCAAACATGAACAGAACCACCATGCACTCTTTCATAAAACACACATGTACCCATTTATACATCACACACATATTCTCACATTATCGTACAACCCACACACCAATTCATTCAAATATACATAATATTCTTTTCCAATCTCACCTTCTTAGTAATTACACCAAAAAAAAATTCCCATGCTTTTGTTAAGATTAACTGCCAAGTGTTTAAAAAGCTATCTTGGGCTATTTCCACACTATACTATTGTAGTGCTATTATTCCATTTTCAACATCCTATGAAATTCTGGGGTTTGCAGTTTAGGGAGAGGTATTTAGAATTCTCAGCCAGAGAGCTCTTTGCCCTCAGTAAACTACAAACCCCAGAATTCCACAGGATATTGAAAGTGGAATAATAGCACTATAAGAGTGTAGTGTGGAAATGGCCTTTGTTAAAACATTGCAACAATTGGAGAGTGTTTAAAACTTCCTGCCCCACTGCGATCTTTACAAAGATCCCCACAATCAAGTGGCTTCTAAAAAAGACTGGGGCTGGTCAAGGAAGAGAGGTGATAGTATAACCTAATTAACACATATATTGCGTATAAATCACTTTATTTTACACCATTTGATTCCTCTATCATTATGGATATAAAGAATATTTATTTGCACACATCTATATATCACATTGATAAAAAAGAAAAATCAGCTTCCAGAGGATGTTTCATGCTGGTATGAGAGAGAAAATACAAGTGCCTCCACCCCCATTGCTTTTGCACAAAATAACAGCTATTTTGTTCAAATGAACAATCTGCAAAAAATTCCTTAAATGTGAAAAATCATTGGAAAATGTGCAAAAACTCTGATCATCTCAAACAGTTGGGAGAAAACTTCTGAAATTCTTCATTTTCTAGTGAATATGAATACTTTTATTTTTAAAAACAAATACTCTTATTTATATGCAGTATAGGCGTTAACTATTACTTATTTATTTACATTGTTTTTCTATCACCTTTCAACACACACAGGCTCCCAAGGCAATGAACAAATAAAAAGCAATCACAGCAATATGAAGATAAAAAATGTTTTCAAAACACATTAAAATTCTCTCTTTAAAAACTCTTAAAAGCAATCTAAAAACAACTCTAGAAACCAGTTTTAAACCAGTTAAAATAGCAGATTAATTATCTTTTTCAAAATCTTCCAATAATAATCAACAAAGGATGTTTCTGTGATTGGAAGAAAGATTTATCGAGATTCATTTGGGGAGGGAAGAAGCCAAGAATAAAGTCGCAGATGTTAATAGAGAGAAAAGAAAGAGGAGGATTTGGTGTACCAGAGCTTGAAATATATTACAAAGCAAATGCCCTGATCTGGTTGAAAGAATGGATAAGTCTTGAAAATGAAAGAATATTGGAATTGGAAGGATCAGAATTGAAATTTGGCTGGTATGGATATCTTTGGTATAATAAAAGCAAAGTAGATAAAGAATTCCTTAACCATTATCTTAGAAGGGCATTATTTGAAATGTGGAAGAAATTTAAAAGGAGGATGTATATTAAAATCCCGTTATGGCTATCTCCACACGAAGCCTTATTTGGAAGATGGCGAGATGAGAAAGAAAAATGAATCAGATATGAAGATATTTTAGTAGAAGAAAAGACAAGTCTAAGAATAAAAACAAGAGAGGAACTAGAGATGGAAGGTTTCAAATGTAAATGGTTCTTATATAATAAATTAAAAGAAAGATTTAAAATGGATAACAAATTGGAAGGATTTGAAAGTATAAGGAAAAGAAATGAATTTGAAAATATCATTCTTGAAAAAAAAGACCATATGGTGGCTCAATTATACAAAATATTATTAAACAGAGAATTAAAGACAGAAATAATTAAAGGTTCAATGATGCAATGGGCAAGAAATATAGGACATGAAATTAGCTTGGTACATTGGGAGAAAATCTGGAAGAACACACAAAAATTTACATTAGCCCAAAAGCTGAAAGAAAATTACTTTAAGATGCTCTATAGATGGTACTTAGACCCAGCAAAATTAAGAAAAATGTACAAGATTTCCAGTAAATGCTGGAAATGTAAGACAGAAGAAGGAACATTTTTTCACATGTGGTGGTCATGCCCTGAAGCTAAAAGATATTGGAGAAGCATTCAAAAGAAAATATTAGAAATATTACAAATTAATATTCCTTTGCACCCTGAAATATTTCTTTTAAATATGTTACATCAAATACAAAAAGCACATATTAGATATTGGAGACTAATACTATATATGGTGTCAAATGCAAGGATTACTTACGCAAAGTACTGGAAGTGTGAACATATACTTGATATCGAGGAATGAGATGTTAAACTATCAGAAATGATAATGATGGATGATTTGACAATGGCACTTAAGGATGAAACAAGAGGGAAAAATAGGGAAGAACTGAAACCAATTAAAGAATACATACAAAGAAAATGGGCGATTCAGAAAGAAACATGAAAAGAATGGAAACAAGCAAAGATATGGCAAGTCATATAAAAAGAAAAATGATCTATTTATCTATCTATTTATGTAGATTAAGATAGAAGATCAATAGAAAAACAAGAAATAGAAATAGAATTAGATGTTGGATAGGTATATAAATTTATAAGTATATAGGTATATAAATTTGATTGTATATATTTCTTTGCTTTCTGGTGCTTATATAAAAAGAAAGAATGATTATTTGTAAATATTGTTAGTTATAACTTTAATAAAAATAAAATTAAAAAAAAATAAAATAGCAATCTCAAACACTGAATGTCATGCAGAATAGCAGTTTTGGCTGTCCACCTGGAGCTTAAAAGATATGAGGATAGCCTAGCATTCTTGAGTAGAAAAGAGTTCCACAATAGAGGCGCTGCTACAGAGAAAGCTCTCTTATGTGTACCCACCAACATAACTTCATGAGATGTTGGGACACACAACAGGGCCACCTCTGAAGATCTCAAATTTCTGGCAGGCTCATACAGAAGGAGTCAGTCTCAAGTTTCAGATATCTAGATGCATAGGAAAGATTATCAGTAGTAACTTTCCATTGTCATTTTGTATACATAAGTGTGTAAGTGCACATATGTGCAACGTAATTATGGAATTATAGCATCATAACCTCTAGTAACCCAAAACAAGGAGGAACTTTGTTTAGCAATCCAACTATTTTGAAATCACTAGTAATTAAGACAAGCCTTCCTCCCATACTAATATAACTAAGCCTTGAGAAGTCTTGAAAAGGGCATTGTAGAAGAAGCACTGGAATATCTCTGTAAGAAAAACAAACTAAGCACTCCATCAACAAATGCCCCTCAAAATTTGAGTTGCACTCAAAAAATCTGCACAGTCGTTTTTGCACATGTTTGTAGTTAGCACTCACAGTGGGGAAAATATTATTTCCCCCCTCTCTGTATCTTTTCACCTTCCATTTTGGGGATCTACCTCTGCTAGAGAAACGAACCCTTAAAAATCAGATTTGTTTTTATGGCAAGAACTTTCTTTTCCTGTCCTTTTCAGTGCTTGCTCTGATTTTGAATTTCATTGTGAAGACTCTTTAAGAAAAGCCCAAGGCTTGACAATATTAGTTGTCCCCCACTTTTGTAGACAGAAAGAGAATGGATTAGACAATCAATAACTTGAGTAGGGAAAGGAATTGGCCATTTGATGGGTTCAATGTGGCCTTTTGGACCTCCAGTGCCCTCCTAAATCCCTGGCATACCCATACCCACTAAAATCAGCAAATACCCTTTTTTTTTCCCCTGCAAAAACCCCACAGCTGACTGATATTAAGTAAAATAGCCTTAGATTAGATTAAACACATCTGATGTTTTGGGACACCCTAAAACAAGAGGGAAAAATGTTCCAAAATGCAACCATTTTGAGGCAATGAAACTGAAGTGATACAATGTCACTTCTCCTTACCAATCATCACAGCCATGAGAGCATACTGCAGCCCTCCAGAGCTCCAGAAGAATCCAAACTTGGGGCAGTGACCATCTGGGCTGTGAGGCATGCCCACCCATTAGTTACGGGGAAAAGACTATCCAAGTGTATGACTACAGTAATACTACAGTAGACTACAGTAAATAGCTAGGTGAAAATACACACAGACTACCTTCACCTGTGAATATCTAATTTCAGCCTCAATCCCAGGGCATTTTAAAGTAAATGTTATTAAGTGACAATTCTTCCATTCAAAATGTTTATGAGGGAAATCTTCTCTGCTACATACTGCACACAGTCCTGACATTGTAGTTCAGCAACATCTGGTGGGCAAATTATTCCTGCATAATGAACAAAAACTAAATATTCTGAAGCTTCCAATGCCAGAACTTTAAGACTGAAGAGCTACAATCCTGTTAGTGACAGTGTTGTCGTTATTCGCCATCAAGCCTCCTTCTTTAGAGGTTTTTAAGTAGAGACTGGATAAATAGATCTATTGATCAATTTAGTTAGGGACTATAACAAACATTGCCTGAATTTATATATATGTGGAAAGATGTAACTAAATGCCATAGTTATGTCTGGAAATGAGATCACATCAAAAGTCACATCAGAACTACTACTGACATTATCTTCCTAGTTATCATATGATGCTTAGTAAGTTTCCCTTATTTTTCACAGAGTTAAATAACTATATAAGATTTAGGGCAGCTGACACTATGACTTACATAGTGTCATATAAATAGTTAACTTCAAGGTTATCATAATAGAAAATAAAGTGGCAAGAGTTATCACTGATAGGCAGCTATAAATGGAAAAGAGAAAATGCTCAGCGATAAAAACTATTCGGGGACTAAAGCTCAGGTTTAATGCATTATTTTGTAAAGTAAAATTGCATGACATATTTTGTTCCATAACATGACAGAATAATATCAAACGAAGTCATAATAAAAGCTATCTTTCCAGGGAAAACTGGCAATGCTCCAGATTTCATGTGGGCCCAACAAAAAAAATGAATTAAAAAGCACATTCCTATATTTTGTTGTTTCAAAGATTAGTACAATTATAAGAAAGCAGAATATTCTAGTGTGCTGCTCTGCACTGAACCACCAACTAATCATTATGTCAAAGGTCACGTTTTGAACAGCTAAAAACTGAAATTCTGAGCTTTCCCTTAAGACCTAACCAGATGCCATGCATTTCATTTAACATGTCAAAAATTCTTACCTGGAAAATCTGTAATCTATTGCTAGCTTCTTGAGGTGGTGTATTTGGAACCATAGGTCCTTCCTGAAATAGAGAAAGTATAACCAATAATAAATAATAATTCTTCAAGACTGAACTTTATGTGCCCCATTCTTTTAATGTATAGACTGCATGACCACTAAAAAGGAGGAATATAATGTCATAGCCCTATGTGTGTTGGTCTTAAGTAAGTGCACATTTTCCTTTAGATTGTTTCTTCCATCTTTATGGAAAAGCAGCAGAATTATCTTTGACAGAGCTACTTGTTCTCCTTCTTATAATCATAAGTGGCTGCAATTTAAATTTTAAAGTCCATTTGCTTTTTTCTGAACCTTTGTGTTTTTTTCCTGCAAGACAAAATGAAATGAGACAGTTCACAATACATAGAGTTCTCTGCAAACTATTCAAAGAAATTACCGTATCATATGCTATTTCAAAAGATGACACGTCCTCACGGAAAATCTCAACAGCCTCCAACAGCTGACTCTTAAACTTTGGCTGAACTTGAATTAGTTCATCTTGAACACTGGACTGAAATGAAAATATATATTCAACAGCGGTAAGAAGATAATACGAGCCATAGAGTATCCATTTTATCTGTTCAGATGTTGAACATCTCTAGAAAATACAAATTGTCAGTAAATGGCCATTGTCAATCTTACTTTTTTTTCTTTTGAAAGATACCTCTCAGAAGCATTCTAGAAGACATGACCAGAAAAATCATAGAGAACTGAAACCCAGGAGGAACAAGTTTTGCATCTAGGCTCTCAGGGAAACAAGGAAACAAGGATGATTTGGAAAGGAAAAGTGACAAGGTGATCACCTGGTCTTTACTACTGATCATTGGTGTGGTCATACTGGTCACTGACATGACACTTTGAACTTTAAGAAAGCCACTTTCAATAAGCTTATGGAAATAATGTGTGAGATCCCATGGTCAGAAATACTTATTGAAAGAGGACCTCATGAGGTCTGTGAATTTCTTAAATGTGAAATATTGAATGGACAATCACAAACAATTCCAGAAAGAAAAAGAAATGTGAAACATCTAAAGAATTCAGGGTGGGTGCATATGAACCTCTTGGTTTAACAAAGATTAAAAAGGGGCATGTGTAAAAGCATGTCACCAAGAAGGAATACAAAAAGAGAGCCAATATTTGTATGGAGAACGTCTGAAGCAAACTCATAATGAGTTCAACTTGGAAGAGATGTTAAAAATAATGCAAAGGAGGTTTGCCAGCTTTGTTTGAAGCAAGACGAAGAACAGGAAAGTACCAGATCTTCAACATGGAGAAATTAGTGAAATATTAATGACTGAGAGAAAACCGAGCTACTTTACTTCTGTCTTCTCCCAAAAGAAAAACCATGTTAAACCTTGTATACACAGAATAAATTTTCAAGATAGGTAAAGAAATGGTTTAGGAGCACATATCTACTTTAAATGAACTGAGCTCTCCAGAGCCAAAATGAACTGCATCCAGAGGTAATAAAGGAATTTACAGATGTAATCGCTGAGCCACTATATATAACCTTTAATAGTTCTTGGAAAACAGGTGACATCCCTGCAAACTGGAGCCATGTGTTCAAAATGGAACATGATACCCAAGATGCTGTCCCCATCTTCAATAAAGGAGGGGAAGGAGTATGTAGATCGCTATCAAATAGTCACCTCTATGTTGATACCAAAAAAAGGTTCTAGAACAGACCATTAAACAATCATGAATACTCATGAAAAACCTCTTTTACTAAAAATCAGCATACATCAGCATACATCTCTGAAAACCAAGGCATGCAGGAATAATCATTATCTCCTTTTTTTTGACAGTGTTACAAGCTTAATAGATCAGGGGGTTGCTGTGTATGTAGTGTATCTTGATTTCAGAAAGGATTTTCATATGGTCCCCCATGATAATCTTGTCAACATGGTAGTAAAATGAGGGGTTGGTATTTCTCAACTGACAATGATCTATTTTATTGGTGCCTTTCCTTTTTTTGGAAACAAATATTTTATCCTTTCATCACCATCTCTATCATCTGTTAGTTTGTTAATTACATTCTGTCACTCCAGATCAAAACACAGAAGCCTTCCTCCCACAGGAATTTCCTTCATGTCAATATTGCTGTTTTCCACCCCTACCAGAGTGATTGGTCTCATTTCTTGTTTGCCAAAAACCTTGTATTTTGAATTAGAACCTCAGTCTGTTCCACTGTTCTTCCACAAAAGGAAGGAATGGAGTTTCCAGATGGTCTGCTCTCTTTTTTCTGAATGTTTGGCATTACTTATTTTTTGTCCTTACACTCAAAAAGTACCTTTTCTAATGTCTTCTCCCCAAAGAAAAGACTGCATCTTAAAAGCATGTCTGCCAGATTTGTTGTTGATTTTTGGTTTGCCCCAAGTGCTATAATCAGAGTGATCTTCCAACTACTGTTTTGACTGCAACACTTCTAGCTGCAGAAGCTATAGAACCATGCTCTGAATCTGCAGGGTACTGCAGCATCTTGTGTATTCTGACTAGTGCTTGCACATGCACTTAGATTCCTTCAATTTAAGATGTCTTGTAGCCACAAGGCTACCACCCTTGAAAACATTGACATGCCGTCAATGACCTGATTGCTGGGAATGCTGCCTCAAGAGCTCTTTTGAGTGCTAAATCTGCTGTGCATTCATCTATTTACTTTAATTTACTGTGTCCCTCTTTAGGTACACTTGCACATGAAATCAGTGCAGATACAGAACTGTTCACTGTTGGTATGCTCACTGCCTTCTTATTATAACAGCGTAGTTTTTTACTGTAATCCAGTAATCTCTTCATATTTAATAGGGTTTCCCATTCCAAATCTATTAAATTGCTACACATTTTTTGTAATGGAATGTCTACATTTTTGTTGCTGAGGGCTTCTTGAAAACTGATGCTACCCTTGGACCATTTAAAATTCCTCATCATTACTCTGTTCTTCTTCTCTCTAATTCCAAAATCTGCAACACTCTTTTTAGCAGACTCTTGAAGTCATCTACTGCAAATAGGTGATGCTATTTCATATGCTGATAATAACAAGCTTTGTCTGTTCTTTCAATGATGCCAAGGAGGCTGTGGAAGTCTTAAATCGCTGTCTGGGTGCAGTGAAGGACTGGACACAGGGACATAAACTGAGGCTCAGTCCAGAAAAGATGGAAGTGATGTTGATGAGGAGGAAACCCAACTTGGGCTGGGATCAGCCTCCTTTGGATATGGCTGCACTTCCTCTGAAAGATCAGGTTTGTAGCTTAGGGTTAGTCCCAGACCAGCTCTGCTCCTGGAAGGCCAGATTGCAGCACCAATCAAGAGTTTCTATACCTGAGTTTGGCTGGTGCACCAGCTACACCCTTATCTGGGGAAGGCAGATCTAGCCACATGCCTAATTACCTCCCAAATCATGCCTTAATTACTTCCTAATTAGACTACTATAATGCACTCTGTATGTGCCTTTGAAAAGTGTTTGGAAGAATCAGCTAGTACAAAATGCAGCAGACAGACTGATATCAGGTGTGCATTTTAGAGACCCTATAATATCAGTCTTGGAAGACTGCACTAGCTTCCAATTTGCTTCCAAGTTCAATTCAAGGTGCTAGTTCTGACCTAAAATGCCCTAATTGGTTTGAGGTCAGGATATCTGAAAGATTACTTCTTTTCATATCAGCTTGCCCAAAATTTGAGATCTTCAGAGGAGGCAACACTTTGTTAAATTAAATTAGTATATACATATACATATACATACGTGTGTGTGTGTGTGTGTGTGTATTATATATATGTATGTATGTATGTATGTATGCATATGCAACAGGACTTTTTCTGTGGCACCACCCCAGCTATGGAACTCCTTTCTCAAGTTAGGCTGGCTCTGTCTCTTTTTAGTTTCCATCAGAGAGCCAAAATAGTACAGTTCTGCATGGTCTTCAGTGCTTGAAATTGCTCTGTTTAAACTATTTAACAACATATTTTAAGACTGGTTTTAGATTGCTTTTAAAGGCTTTTAAAGATCATTTTAATGTGTTTTTAATTTTTTTTTATTCTTTTTGTATTGTTTTAGTTTTTATTCGTCCATCACCTTGGGATACCCTTCTGGGCTTGGAGGCAATATAGAAATATCTTAAATAAATAATTTAATTAAATACTCTATCAGCAACATTACCTCTTCTTACATCTAGTACTGAGGAAAAATCTTCACCATTGTCTATTTCTGAACTGCCCAAGTTGTTCTCCATTAGGAAAGTCCAGTTTTATTTCTGAGTTTGATGCTTAATTTTTCTTCTAAATGACTTGCTTTCTGTGTGTATCTTTTTATTTATGCTTTCATTTTCAATCCCCTCTGCAATTTTTTATCCCTTCTTTCTCTAATCTTTAGCACTTTTGTTGATTATGTGATTTCTGATTGTCCTTTGAATGTGGCTGCACTTTAATTATTTCTACTTGCAAATTCATTAACCACAAATGACTTCATTGTAAATTCATTCTGTTTGGAAAGATATTTCTTAAATACATTTCATTGGAAATATTCATTGTATTCAAATTCATTAAATGCATTAAGTAAAGTCCAGTTAAATTTCTGTCTTGCAAGCCACTGTATGGATTCAGTAAACCTGTATTTTCTTGTTTAGCATTTGTTTGACTGGTGCTTATATTTTCACTCCACAGCCATCTGTGAAGACAGAGCAACTGGCTGAGTCTCTGCCATCATATTTGTAACTTAAAGCTCTTAAATATTTAATAAATGAAACCTGTGAATCATTTGAGCAGTTGAAAGTAATACTAAAGGCTTCTCCCTCACTGTGGCACTGCAATGGTATGTTCCAAGAATCTGAACTGGCAATCACATTTTCTCCTGTTCCACAGAACAGAATCTGAAACAATGGATCAAACTACAAGAATGGAGATTCAGATTAAACATGAACAAGCACTTCCTGCCAGTAAAAACTGTTCAGCAGAGGAACTGACTACTTTGAAACATGGTGAACTTTCACCTGCCAGGGATGTTTTAGCTGTAGATTCCTACACTGGCACAGACTTGGCACTGACGATCTTTGAGGTCACTTCCAATTCAGTGACTCTAGGAATCTAAGATATGAACCAAGGTTATTAAATACACAGCCACAAAACAAAAATCCACAAGAGTATGTAGTCTGAGTACTTTGTGGAGAGTCAAACACAAGGTAACACTACTCTTGGTGTATAACCACCTTACCTTATATACTCTAAGCAAATAATAATGAATTTATATCAACCACCAACTGAAGCTTAACAGCATACATTTATAAACTTACTGCTTTGCTCTGCAGTTTGTTAAAAGAATACCGTAATGTATCAACACCTTCTGATTCCTCCTTGGTCACTTCAACTTCGAATCTGTTTAAAATTGTATAGGCTTCCTAAAAATTAAGGACAGTGTATCATAATTCATATTGTCAAAAAAAAACCGAACAGTATCTGGAATCCTATTTTCAAACAACTTACTTCAATGGGTCCCATAATCATATCCATTTCTATTTCTTTGTCACGTATGTGAGACAAAGCTTCCATAGCAAATCGGACGTCATCTAAGTCTCGAATTGGTCGAGATAGTTTTTTCAAATATTCTGTTATAAAGGTTATCATGTCTTGCATCTTCTTCTTGTATTCTTCATTTAAGTAACGACAAAGCAACATTTTCCACGCTTTGGCTTCAATAGAGAGTGCTAGTTTCATTGGTCCTGTTAATTAATTATGGCATCCAGATTATATTGCATGTGCAAAGTAACTGTCTTTTGTACACTGCATATTCAAAGGACCTGCCCAAATAACTAAAATGGAACAGTAGGGTTGGGAAAACTGTGAGCTATAGGCCTTCATTTTGCATGTCTAACAGCTCTGGGTTTCTGTTTCTTGAACAACAGCCCCTGAAGGCTATACATCCACATGGGATGAGGCTGAGGGCTCTTTTGCAGTACACATAAAATACCATGATTCCACTCTAACTGCCATGGCAATATTCTATGGAATTCTGGGATTTGCAGTTGGGGATGAGGTACTTAGAATTTTTAGCCAGAGAGCAATAGTGCCTCATTAGATGGCAAATACCAGGATTACACAGGATACAGCATGACAGTTAAAGAAATCATGATGGTATAATTGTGTAGTATTGAAAGAGACCTCCATTGCTGCACTGCATAGCCTGATAGCTGTTATGGTTTTCCAGTTGAATGTTGTCTCTTGTGACACTCTGTAGCTTCAGAATCTGCTTTAAAATTGCACTCCAAAGTAAATTTTCATTAATAAAAAATATGTGTCAATACACCCAAATTACCACTACATTTTTATCTTCCATTAAAAAATACATTTCTCTCTCTAGGATGGACAGGGGACAAACTTAACATGTAAAAATAACCCAAAAGAATGCATTCAAGATTACAAGAAAATTCAGAGGCACATAATCCAATTGGTACTCTAAAAACAGATTATTTAAAGCTACTTCCAAGATAATTTTTTGTTTTCAGAGGGTTGTGTCCACTGTTTACAAGTTAGACTTGCCAGTGCCAATCTGGAACACTGACAGGGCATAGAGAAATTACTTACACACATACTAGTGTATTTACCCAGCGTTGCCTGGGATTTTATTTTCTCATAGGTAATATTTGTTAGAATTACCTCAGGAATTACCTTACCTTAGGAGTTAGATGAGGTTGAAATACACAGATTTGAGATCCTGTGTCTCTAATTCCCCAAACTGTCTTGTCCAGTGCTTGCAACTTTTCCCCATATTCCCCAATCCAATCTGTATTTAGAATTATTAACATACAGCGGTTTGGTTTCTGAGGGAATATGCTGGCCTTCTCCTTCTTGCTGCTAAGCCTTGTCTCCATAGCAACCAGCCAGGCCCAAGAGCTCTGTGGCTGAAAATTCTAAAGGGCATTCCCTAAACTGCCAGCCCCAGGATTCCATAGAATCTTCACAGGCAGCCAATCATATGAGGCCTTCTCACCTGACACAGCCAATCATATGAGGTCTTCACCTGCCTGACACAGACAAACTCACAAACATTGACTTTTATATATTAGATATGTATATGTGTACATGTATGTGTTTTATTTCCTTAAAGAAAATGAATTTCATACCTGTATTTAATTCAATGGGACCAACAGAAATGGTAGGTTTTAAATCTTCTATCTCTTGTTCAAAGGTAGCATAATGAAGAATTTCCGCCCTGATCTCAGTCAGGGAGGGATTACTGGCCAAAAATTGCTATGAGTAATTGAAAACAGATATGAACAGATATCATTTTATGTTGTTAAAACCATCATCAAAACTTCAGCACTACAAATGATAAAATGAAGCAGATGTGTATAACTTCAAACTGACTTGCTCATGCCATGTTCAGTTCACCTGCGTTGTTTCTTCCTCCCTTCCCTTCTCTTTAGCTTCTACCATTTATTCACTACCAGGCCAATGCTGAAGCCAACTCAGGTCTTAATGTCACAACTTGCTACACAAAATTTTCTGCATTTTAATTTCCAGCTGATAAAAATGATACAATACAATGCCAGCTATTCACAAGCAATTAGTGGCAGAGGATGCTAAGCATGCTGTCAGTGTGAGTTAGATGTAGGGACCAGTAAGACAGAATGTGAGGGGATTTCTGTTATGCCTTGTCATCTTGTCATCTTTAGGAAAATTAGCTGGGATAAAACTTCTGATTTGAAAGTTACCCTATTTGCTGGTGTATAAGATTCACTCCCCCCTCCAAAGTACTGTTTGAAAATGAAGTGCCTCATACACTGGTGTGCCTTACGTGCCAGCAAATAGTATTTGCCAGTGTATAAATGTGGTGCATCTTCTATGCTGGTGTGTCTTATATGCCGGCAAATATGGTATTATCATATTGGGATGACACCAAGAAATGTCACCTTTGGGGCAACTTAGAGGAAATATCAAGCACTGTCACATGGAGGATGGAGTTAGAGAGGAAAGTATCGTCACTGACTGCTTTAGGGGCCACTCTTCCCATCCTGCATATCAACAGTGCTTTCTTTACCAGTCTACATTTGCCAAGATGGTGCTACAGAAATGTTTAAGGTTGGCAGGAGTCTCTAGCTAGGTCCTTAGGGCAAGAAAACACTGAAATACGATGTGGTTTGGCAGCAGCTTTGTTCCGATTCTCCCAAATAAATTTGGGAATCATTACTGTCCATTCCAAAAACAAAAAAAGGAAGAGCAAAAAAAGAAAAACAACTAGTGGGGAAATAGCTTGGTTATGCAGACCTCAAATAACACAATGGGAGACTTCTATTAGCTTGGTACAACTATGGATACCATGCCTGATACTAAAAGGCTCACTGTTAAAAAAAGCTCACTGTTACATTTTATCATTTAAACTGAGCCAACAATAATATTCTGGAAATCTGCATTGCATAGAACTTTTTGCACTAAAAATAAAAAGTTTTGGTTTTCCTTCAGGGCACAGAATAATTAACCACTTTGAAACACAACTCAAGCTGGGCAAATATATTTGTTACTAAAATGAATGCAGTGTTCAGAATTTAGTTTACCTGAACTTTGGCATCCCTATCTTCCGTCCACAGAGCTTTATATTTTTGGAAGTCTTGCAATGCTTCACTAGCAGCTTTCCGTACTGAGTTTACAGATGAAGACAGAACAACAACTAATTTGGAAATATCCTTATGTTCCGCAACACCTGGATAAAAATTTCTTAACTTTCTTACGGGAAATGTCTCTTCAGGTGGTTCTGAAAAAATATAGTTTGCAAAATAAATTCTGTAGTTTCCCTTCATGCTCCCACTCCTTATATCATGAGAGAGTAAAAACATGATTAGCCAAAATCTACACTGTAAAATTTGTTATGTCTTTCAGGAAAAACCACGGAAGGGCATTTCAATAGGATTTAACTACTTTTATTTTTAACCTATTGTGGGGTGGGAGTCTGTGCTTCTGTATTTAACTTTGTCATATTATAAGTTATACCGAAAGAATCACTACAACCCCAGCTATCTATGATACTATTAATCTTACCAACATTGGTCAAGATTCATGCATTTTATTTTGCAATATTTATACCTTGCCTACCAACCAAAGTTCTTAATGGGAAAACTATTTTTTCCTCCTGAAGGATGAAATAGCATAGTCCACACACTTGTAGATGCCTTTAGTGCAACATTGTCATGGAGTTTAATGTGGGAAGTAATAACTGAGTATATGAATAATTGAAAACATGAACCTATCACAGCTCAGGTGATGTTAATTATAACCCTTTAGTGTTTAATGATCCCTATTCTTTTTTTCTTAACTGTTAAAATACACTTCCAGACGCAGTTTCTAAAATGGTAGGTAAAGTGCTACGAAAGCATAATATTAATTTTAATTTTTTTTAAAAAAATCATTCTAGTCACTACCATCAAGCATGTTGCACAGATAAGTAACTAGAAGGAGTTTTTTTAAAAAAAAAATCATCATCATCATCATCATCATCATGATGTTACGGAACAATGTCTGGGATCCTGTTTGTGCCATTCACTCAGGTATTCTAGGAGCGCACAAGGGTTATGTCCTTTTCTGGCCCTTACAGAAGGGGCTAATCAATATGAAAGGCATAGAAAACATGCGGAGGGAAGTGTTACCCTGATTTCTGGGGTCCCCTGGGGGACACCTCAATGTGCTCCATGTGATGGGGAATGGAAACTAGCTAGAGCACAAGCAATAGCAATGCAAGAAGCAGGGTAACCTAGCGGGGTCTTTTTACCCAGATTTTACGGGGTCAAGCCAAAAACCAAACAAAAATGTCCAAAAAATGATTTTATTGAATGAAAGCCTCATGCACCAACGCAATCACTACCTAAATATTTGAAGAGCATGAATATTTTGATAATTAAATATTTATGTAATATAGAATTAGGCTGAAGTTCTGTGAGCACTTATCTCAACATAAGCTCCACTGAACACTGTGATACATAACTCTGAGTAAACATACATAGGATAGTGGTGCTAGTTTCTTCTGGGTCAAGTGTGGTTTCAAAGAATATCTTTAAACTTTTAGGTGCATTAAATGCAATGGAATTTTTATAAAGGAAAACAGATCAAGTAATTGTCTCACTTTCTTCTTTCTTGCTTGGTTTTCTCATTGTGCTAGGCGATGGACCAACGCCGCCTTCCAGATTATTGTTAGATTTCATCAACTGCTGCTGCCCCCAGTGAGCCACACCACGGCTTACATCCAGTGTCAACTGAATCAGGCGATTGATGGCTTGCTGGATATCATCCAAACTAGGAACCATCACCTATGCAAAACATAACAATGCTTTTTATTAAACACAATGCAAGTCTCTGAAACCCAAGAGTTGTTTTGGTTGTGCAAACTTTTGCTCACTTCTGGAAAAATATGCCCCCTCTCTGTTCTCTTTTTATCAACAGGCAAAAAAACCTTCTTATTTAACTAGGGCTTCAGCTTTTAACTGGTTAGGCTAGAGCAATGCATATGCTGTTTGTTAACATGTAAAACGTTTTGATGTGTTTTTAAATGTTCTAAATTAATGTTTTTAGGTAGATTGTTGTTTAATGCTTTTTAATTTTTACATATTGATTGCTTTAATTACTTTGTTTTAACCTAGAGTGTGAGCTACTTTGGGTCTCATATGAGAGAAAAGCAGGATATAAATAAATAAATAGATACATTTGCTCACACAAGCGCTCTACTCATCTGAGCTTTGAAACATTCAGGTGAGACTGCAGCTCTTTTTTCATGAACTAGAAAATAAAAATTGTAATTTTTCCAGATCATGCTGAAGAAGATAAATTCCTAAGTGAATCTGTGGCATCATTGTACTGTTCACAAGAATAGCTTGTTCAATTGAACAGATTTTTACACAAGGGAGCATGTAGCTGCTTGCCTCTCCCTGTCCTAACACTAGTATTTGAAGAAATGGGGGCAATGTTGGCATGGAAAGGGGCTACCATGAAGACCCAGGATTTCTTGTGTTACCAGAGTGTTATAATAAGGGGGGACATATATTACTTAGGATTATTGAGAAGGTAATGTAAGAACTGACACTATTGCTTTTTGTTCTTATAAGAATAGTGATAATTCTGTTTCTTCGCATGAAGAGTACATTACAGGAGTTGTCATTCAGTACCATCATTTATTTGACAGCAATTAAATATGAATCCTGTCTGACACAGTAAATGGAACCTACTGGATCCCCTCAGAGCTGTAAGAAGTATATAAACTGTCCATGAATCTGTATATCCCTCTGAATCAAGCTGTACAGACAGTTTGTATACTGAGAGCTGACCAATTATCACTGCATAGAAAAGGGCATAAAAAACATACGTGAAACTCGACTGATCTTGCAACATTACTTTTTGAAAGTTATTAACTCCATTTCTTGTTTTGGCATGTTTAAAGAAATTAGTTATCACTGCTCAGTACAGCAATTTACTCACTGTATGATTACTTTTCTTTCATTGTTGGAAAAACCTTTAGTATTAATGAGAGAATGACATAAACTTTTAAACATTCTACCAAAAATACCCTTAAAACTGGTAGGTTGAAAACATTAGTCATTACATCAATACAATTTCATTCTCACTTGTTACATTTTGTTATGCCCTTGTTACTCCACACACACACCCCAGTAGCTTTTTGCAGGTAACTACATTACTTTTAACTCATGGCTTAAGAGCTGTGGAGCTAAAACTCCCTTTCAGACTCTTTGTACATCCTAGTCAGGGCTATTCAGTCCCCCATTTTTTCCCCTCTCTTTCTCCCTTTATAACCTCTTGTAAGTATCATGCTGTCATTCTTACTTTAGGTTTCCCCACCCCTACAAGCAGCAGACAGTGAAGTAGTATGAAGAAAGTTCAAAATATGTTAACATTATATGTTCTTCTCAGTTCCAATACATCTAGGAGTTATGACAAAGACATGCCATATGTCTCTTGGAATATCCAGTTCTTCCTGAGTTTTCACTATCTTTGTGATAAAATGAACTGACTGTGGAAAGAAATGTCAAACAGCCCTGATAAGTCCGCTTCTTTGCAAGCTGAGCATTTATGGGTAGAAATTTATGTCACAGCACACATGTAACTGATATTTCTATTTTATATTGGCATGTTTAGCACACCTTTTTTCTTATATTATCCTTCCTCTTTTTCATTTTATCAGACCTGCTCTCCAGCACACTTATATCCTGTTGAATATTTAGGACCTGCGTTCTCTCCTGTAGTTTCTTCTCATCATCTTCAAATTTACATGTATATTGTAAATAAAACATGTGATGCTGAAAACCACTCCATAAATGAAAATATTCAAAAGAAATTCTAAGAAGATGCTTACATCTTCTTGACTGTATAAATTGCTTACCACATGCGGGATAGCTAAATGTACTTCGGCTTTCAGAAGTGAAATAACTTCTTCGGGCTTTGTAGCTGTCTGAGGTAAATAAGGTGGTCTTCCAAATGAACTGGAGCTGAAAAAAGACATTATGAGGTATTAATGCTGTGTATTAAAATAAACATACGAACAAAATGGGAGGGTATCCTCCTTTGGACCTTTCCATTTATAATTTGCCCATGTGGGAATGCAAACCATTCAGTTTGATCGGGCATAGCTTATTTTATGCTTTTATAAACTAACATTTTAATCCAAGATGTAACTCCATCAGCATTTTTTTCTTTCTGTATACATCAGTACACAACAAATAACAATATGAGGACCAGGTGCCTCTAGATCAGTGGTTCTCAACCTGTGGTCCCCAGATGTTCATGGACTTCAGCTCCCAGAAGCCCTAGCCACTATAGTCAATGCTCAGGGCTTCTGGGAGCTGAAGTCCACGAACATCTGGGGACCCACAGGTTGAGAACCACTGCTCTAGATTCACAGATAAAATTTCCAGTTACTGTATGTAGCAGGCACGAAAAATCAGGGGCTGCAGTTTCTGTGGTTTATGAAAAGATAAGCCTAAAATTATTCTTTGATGTTGAAGACTACACAGTCAATTCCCCTGGAAACCCTTCATTTGTTTTCTTCAGCTGCTGGCAATCAAAGTACCAGTGCTTTCTCAAAACTGGATAAAAATGGTACCTTGGGAACTTATTGGGAAGGTTCATTGTTTGCCAAGGAGAAGGAGACATCTAGGGATGAGTTAGCTCCTACGGCCACCCAGGCAAGGCAAGGAATTATGTCATCTTAACTGAGACTGAGAATTGAGGAATGGGACTTACCTAAGCCTCTACGTGTGTACAGAGGCAAGGGCAAGGGAGCAAAATCTGAAATAAAGTTAGGTGGGAACTACTTGCTGGAGGACCTTCCTGCCAAAAGAGGTTTTCACAGATGTGAATCTGTCCAACTTATAGTGTTTGGTGAAGGTGGAAGAATTTGCTCAGGTAGCTGCTCTACAAATCTCTTCTGTGAGTGCATTGGTTGAAATGCTGCTGAAGTGACAGCAGATCTGGTTGAGTATGCTGTAATTCTGCCCAAGGCTAAGAGAGCCTGGTACCCTGAGAAACTGGCATAGTTGTAACAACTATCTAACGAGAAACCCTGAGTGGGACCCCTTGTAAGAGAATGGGCCTCTTTTTTCACCATAGAAGACATGACCTGACCTCTAGGGGGATGAGGACCCCTACGTGGTGGTTAGCTTCTATATGGAATTGGAGGCTGAAGAGGCTGGCAGTAACACCTGGACCAGGTGGCTGGCATGAAACCATGAGGACCAGCAAATGTGCTAGGGCCATCAATTGAGTCGTTTGGGGGAGAAGAACAGGTTGCTTACCTGTAACTGTGGTTCTTCGAGTGGTCTTCTGTGAACTCACACAATTGGGTTCTGCACCTGTGCAGAACAGCATTCAGAACCTTCTAGAAATCCAAAAGTAGGCGTTTTGACCATTGAACCCCTCCCCCATTCTCCGGGGTATAAGAGCCCCCACCTGCTCCAACGGTCAGTTCCGTTTTGCTGCTATAGCAGCATTAATGGAACCAACACATTAGCAGGACATATAGAGGGGAGGATGGGAGGGTTTGTGTGATTTCACAGAAGACCACTTGAAGAACCACAGTTACAGGTAAGCAACCTCTTCTTCTTCTTCGTGATCTCTGTGACTCACACAATTAGGAGACTAGCAAGCTATTATTACAAGTATGGTGGGATGTCATGCTAAAACCAACTCTACCTGAAGTAAATTAAGAACTCATCAAAAAAATCATCCTCATACTAGATGACTACAACAAAAAGAACATGTTACAATTAGTTACTTGCGAGGAAGAAATATTAATTAATAGCAGACAATAAAATTGCTCTTCCAAAGTTAGCATCTCTTTTTTCTCTATTATCAATTCTATAATGAGATATAAAGGTTATTGATTGTGATCAAGTAGCCACCTTACATATATCATCCAGTGGAACCCCCTGAATCATAGAATCATAGAGTTGGAAGAGATCCCAGGGGCCATCGAGTCCAATCCCTTGCTATGCAGGAAAACACATCAAAGGATTCCCAACAGATAGCCATCCAGCCTCTGCTTAAAAACCTACAAAGAAGGAGACTCCACCACACTCCGAGGCAGCATATTTTACTGCCGGACAGCTCTGACCGTCAGGAAGTTCTTCCTGAGGTCCAAGTGGAATCTCCTTTCCTGCAGCTTGAATCCATTGCTCCTTGTCCTAGTCTCTGGAGAGGTAGAGAACAAGCCTGCTCCCTCCTCAACATGACATCCCTTCAAATATTTAAACATGGCTATCATGGCCCCTCTTAACCTTCTCTTCTGCAGACTAAACATACCCAGCTCCCCAAGGCATTCTTCATAGGGCATGGCTTCCAGACTCTTCACCATTTTGGTCACCCTCCTCTGGACGCATTCCAGCTTGTCGACATCCTTTTTGAACTGAGGTGCCCAGAACTGGACACGGTATTCCAAACAAGGCCTAACCAATGCAGAATGGAGTGGTACCATTACCTCCCTCGATCTAGACACCATACTCCTATTGATGCAACCAAGAATCGTGTTGGCATTCTTAGCTGCCATGTCACACTGCTGACTCATGTTCGGCTTGTGATCTACCAAGACTCCTAGATCCTTTTCACACGTACTGCTATCCAGCTACACGTCCCCCATCCTATACTTGTGACTTTCACTTTTTCTGTCCAAGTGCAGGTCCCTACATTTCTCTCTGTTGAAATTCATTTTGTTAGCTTTGGCCCAGCTCTCCAATCTGTCAAGGTCGTATTGAAATTTGATCATATCCTCTGGTGTGTTAGCAACCCCTCCCAGTTTGGTGTCATCTGCAAATTTGATCACCATGCCCTCCACTCCTTCATCCAAGTCATTGAGGAAGATGTTGAATAGCACTGGGCCCAGGACAGAACCCTGTGGCACTCCACTAGTCACTTCTCTCCAGGATGAAAAGCAGCCATTGGTGATCACCCTTGGTCAACCAATTACAAATCCAACTAACAGGAGCCCTGTCTAGCCCTCATTTTACTAGCTTCTTTGCAAGAATGTCATGTGGAACTTTGTCAAAGGCCTTACTGAGGTCAAGATATGCTACATCTACAGCATTCCCTTCATCTATCAAGCTTGTGACGCTATCATAAAAAGAGATAAGATTAGTCTGGCATGATTTATTTCTGAGAAATCCATGCTGGCTTTTAGCGATTATGGCATTGCTTTCTAAGTAATTACAAACTGATTGTTTAATGATTTGCTCTAGGATCTTTCCTGGAATTGATGTCAGGCTTACTGGACGATAATTATTAGCGTCCTCTTTTTTCCTCTTCTTGAAGATGGGAATGACATTTGCCCTCCTCCAGTCTGCTCGGACTTCTCCTGTTCTCCTGAAGGAAAGCAGTGGAAGCAGCCAATGCTCTAGTTGAATGGCTTCTAATCCTTTCAGGTAGCTTTTTCCTGACAAGGTCGTAAGCCAATTTAATAGTAGCAACAACCCATTTTGCTAACCTTTGGGATGAAACAGGCATCCCTTTCTTAGGCACAGAATAACAGACAAGTCACTTATTAGTTTTTCTAACACCAGCTGTGCGCTGTACATAAAAGGCTAGCACTCTCCTGACATCTAAACAATGTAACCTTTGTTCCATATCAGATTCTGGATTCTGAAAATATGCAGGTAAAATGATCTCCTGATTTAAGTGAAAGGATGATACAACTTTGGGCAAAAATGTGATATCTGGTTTAAGAACTACCTTACTCTTATGAAAATGTAAATAAAGTGAGTCAACCCTCAACACACATAACTCACTAGCCCTTCTAGCTGATGTTATTGCCAACAAGAAAGCTGTTTTCCATATTAAGAGATGTAAATCACAGGTTGCCATAGGTTCAAAAGGTTTATCAGTCTACCTCATTAACACAATACTCAAATCCCAAGATGGTACAGGAGGTTTATACCCTTGCAAGAAGCTCTTAACCATAGGATTCCCAAATAGGGATGGTTTGCCATCCTGTTGACAGCACCAAGAAAGAGCCGCCAAGTAACATTTAATTGACCACAGTGTCAGTTCCTCTGCTGCCAACCTTGACAAAAAATCAAGTATACTAACCACAGTATAATTTTGAACATCAACATTTAAATCATTCAAGTACTTAATAAACCTGTTCCATTTATAAGCATATGACTTAAATGTAGATGGCTTATGTGCTGCCATCAAAACCCTCTTCATAGTAAGTCATTCAATTTAACAGGTTCCAGCCATCAGTCTCAAGGACTAAACATTTGGATGGAACGTTGTCCCGTTGTGGATGGAAATCAAGTCTGGTTTGTACAGCAACGCTCAATATCGTTGGTTGGCTAGATGCATTAGATTTGCAAACCAAGGCTGTCTCAGCCACCAAGGTGTTATCAGAATCACAGTTGCCTGGTCTTGATGAATTTTGGATACCACCTTTGTGATCAGAGGGAAAGGTGGGAATGCATAAAGTATCAGTTCTGACTAGCTGAACAGGAAAGCATCTCCAAGAGACTCGACATCCCTTTTCAGGCATGGACAATACAGTTCACATTGTCTGTTCTCACTGAAAGCAAAGAGGTCTCTCTGAGGGTAAGCCCAGTCCCAAAAGATGTCGAGCAGAATTTCCCTGTTCATCTTCCACTCGTGGCATGACAGGAGTCCTGCTGAGCATGTCTGCCAACACATTCTCCTCTCCCACCAGGTGCACCGCTGAGGGAGTGATCTTCTTTGACAGACACCAATCTCATAAATGCAGGGTTAGATCTAACGGTACCTGCTTGTTTATGTAATACATCACGGTCGTGCTGTCGGTAACAACCTGAACAGAATTTCCCCGAAAGTAATACTGGAAGGCTTTGAACGCCTTTATCACAGCCTTCAATTCCAACACATTGATGTGCAACTTTTTCTCTGACTGATGCCATCTCCCTCTCACAGTCAGATTCTGGAGATGCGCTCCCCATCCTTCCAATGACGCATCTGTTGTCACTACCACACAAGGCTGAGTAAGTACAAATGGCATTCCTATCAACACATTGCTTGGAACTATCCACCACAGCAATGACCATAAGATCGGTCTCGGTACCGTCAGAAACATGCTTTGCAGGTTCCGTAGTGGATCGAAGATCTTTATAAACCATCTCTGCAGGGGCCGCATCTTCAATTTTGCTAATGGCATCACCATCGTTGTCAAAGCCATCAGCCCCAATGCCACTTGAATTGTCTTTGCTCTGACTCTTCTGTGTTGCTGAATCAGATTGAACACCTTCAGCATTTTTTCCCATCTGTCTTCTGGTAAAAATGCTTTTTGCTGCAAAAAGTCCAGTATGGCCCCTATGAATCTGATCTTCTTCGATGGTATCAACGACGGTTTTGAGTAGTTTATCATCAGTCCTAAGTCTTGTAGACAACACACCACTCTGTTCAGATCTGTCAACAGCTGATGTTTCGCTGGTGCCACTATTAACCAGTCGTCTATATACAGGAACACTGCAATACCTTTCTTTCTCAAATGAGCAGCCACAGACATACACTTTGTAAACACCCTTGGAGCTGTACAGATACTGAAGGGTAGGACTCAAAAATGGGACCCTTGATCACCCATAGCAAAAGCAAAGTACTTCCTGTGCTCTGGCATGACAGCGATATGGAAGTAGGCATCTTTGAGGTCTAGCGTAGCAAACCAGTTGTTTAGATGTAGCAATGGCATTATGGTAGAGACAGTCACCATCCAAAATCTTTTCGGGATTATAAAATAATTCACTCCTCTCAGATCCAAAATGGAGTGAAAACCGCCGTCCTTTTTTGACACCAGAAAGTACCTCAATGTAAAACTTCTCTTGAGCTGCAGATTGGAGATTTTTTCTATGGCCCCCTTCAACAACAGGGTATTAATCTCTGCCTGCAGTTGCAGTGATGGTTTGGTATGCCGAACTCTCCCTATTGAAGGCAAGGTTCGAAATTCGATAGAATAACCTCGATCTATTATGACCAGAACCCACCGATCCGTTGTTATAGATCACCACGCCTGGTAATGCCTCTTCAATCTGTCCCCAAAGGGAGGTGTTACACCCATACTTAGATGTGTATCTCCGGTACCATGATGACCTCTTTGACAAATTAGACCTTGAACAATCTGCAGAGTAGTATCCTTCAACACGGTGCTTACATCTGGAAGGACATCGGTATCGCACCCTTGATTGTCAAACTCTACGCTTGGCTTGATCAGGCTGATGTTTCTTGTACTGAGGCTGGTTGAACCTTGTTGAAGGAAACTTCCTCGAAATTTGATCTTGTGGTGTAGTCTGTCTTTGATACCGTGTTTAAGTTGGACTCATCGGTCTCCTTGAAAACGGCTGATACCTTCTATACCAGTACCTGGGCAGATAATATTTTTTTCCTGACACACATCAGGATAGGGAAGCTACCTTCCCTACTAAAGCACTCATGAGGAGAGCTGAAAGAGGGGCACCAATTACAGGAATGTGCAGTAAGTCCATACTCTGGGAAATACAGGGTATAGCTTCTGGACCAGATTAACAGACTTCTTGCCCTGCAGGAGAACTCCACTCCAGTCTGAATCAGATTCTCAAAGTCAAGAGGGAATGGTATAATACTGGAGTCTGCCTTAGGCTGAGGAAACATCAAAATGCCCCTAGAGCAATTGTCCTCTTCTTTTGAGGAGGAAAACTTAACCTCCTTGTTTTTGGTGGATTGGACAAAAGGGGAACTAAATAATTTGAATTAAAGTGCCTTTCTTTCACACTGTCCTCCAGTTTGCCTAAATCTGATCAGTCCCTCTGATCCTCATCAAAGACCCCTGACATCTCCGTGGTATCACAGTGGGCAGCCCAAATAATCTCTCATATCAGAAGAGGAGGTAACATTATCCTGGGAGGAATGCACTGCTCTATGGAGGAACGGGTGGAGTATCCCAAGTAGCAATAAGGTTCATGCACTCAATAGGAGGTTTGGAGAGAATGAGAATATGAAGGCCAAGACCTTTGGTAGGACAGTATACCAGATAACATGACCGATCAGCAGCCACCAATTTATCCACCATCATATTAGAAATCTGATTAAGCCACTCGGACTGATCTTCCATCAGAGTGAGCGAAAGGGGAAAAGAAGGATTTGGAATTGACATAGGCAAGGAATCAAAACAGAGATTCATGAGATTAAAATGGCTGTCATCTGGCGGGGGGTGTTGGAGCATAAAATGGCCAGTGTGTGAGATGAGTGTCTGTTTCTTATGGTTCTTGAGGAGTCTCAGGTTTCGGTGTTAAAATGCCCTTCCTCACAGCCACATCATGCCACTGTCATCCTCCCCATTGTCCTCAAAGACCTTGAGAGGCCCCTAATGGCAGTGCCATGACCTCAGCCCCCTCAGCCATGTCTGGGTTGGAGGCAGCGCTGAGATCTTGCTCATCTAAGGGGGGAATTAAGTGCCTTTCACTCCCTCCCAGTGACACAGGTGGCTCTGCAGGAGATAGCCTGGATGATGAGGGAACGTGAGGAGATTGCCTCCCAGTCAATCACATCTGCCTAAGCATTTACACGGGTGATTCCAGAGGATGCAGCCTTGGCACTGGGGCAGATAGAGGAACACAACTCTTTATATCTCCTGGGGAAGGCAGATAAGACTGCTCTCTTGTCTGTGGCCATATGGATGAACTTAGAGAGGGGCTTGACACTACAGGCACTGCTAGGCTTCTCTGGGGCCCTGAAATCTTCCCCATCCCAAACTGAGTATCTCTCAAAGACCAAATTTGAGAAAAAATAACTGCCATGACTTATAATGAAAAGTGTGGCCATTTAAAATAACAAGGTAAGATCAAAGCAGGAGGAGAAAAACCAAAGCAAATTTTTAAAAGTTGACTTAAAGCAGGAGGCTTTTTTTAAGAAGGGGAAAGGAAAGTTTTTATTTGTTTTTGAACGGCAGTGGCCTGAGTGAAAGAAAAGATAAAGGATTTAGTCAAGGACACAACAGAAGGAGAAAAAGGAAGATGCAGTCAAGGAATCAGCGGAGGAGTGTCGATACAATCTGGTCCAGGAAAAGGCAAGGAAACAAACTCAGCTAGGAGCTAGCAAAAGTCTCAGTGAAGACACTATTCTATGCCTTGTCTGGGTGGCAGAAAGAGCTAACCCATTCCTGGCTGTCTCTGTCTCTACTGGCAGAGAATGGTGAATATACCTCATTGAGATTTAGGAACTTAAGGTGACATTGTGGATTGAATTTTCTTCACTATGTAGAACCCTCCCTCCCCTACATACCTTGAAACAAATATTCTTTTTTTAAGCGCATCCAAGGATAAGCGAGTGGCTTTCTGCAAACTATCCAACAACTGGTGACTAAAATATGCAACTACCTCCTTGCATTCCTGCAGTTAACAGAAACAATTGTTTAGATTCCTGTCTAATATGCACTTTGCCAGAGTCATTCAGTAGCTGACGCTGCACATGAAAACAGCCAGCACTGCATCTCTGTTCTTTATTTAGTGAAATCAAATTTATTTAGTAAATTTCCTATTTACGACTGAATGGCTCACAGGAAGATATTATGGTATGCCAGACAAAATGAGATTTAATTCAGAGCTTTTGAACATCCAGTAAATGCTATACTCCTGTTCAGATCTCCAGACAGCCCTCCATTGCTTTGAACTCAGGGAAATGTCCTTCAAAATCAACAGAAGACTGAGATGGAACTTTAGCTTATTTACATTCAGTAAACAAGGAGATTAAATATATAAACACAATACAAGTTTTTAAATATAAGAAAAAACATAGCTAGGAAAAGTTGATTTTTCAGGCTACAGCTTTGAGAATACCCAAGCCAGCACCACTACTCACCAAGGCTAGCAAAAGGATTCTGGGAGTTGTAGTTCCCAAAAACATGGCATCACATTAGTCAGTTACTATGTCCTACTCATATTATGATCATGATGCTATTGCCATGATTGTAAATGCCCCACAAACCCACCTTAAAATCCAGCCAGCTGTACTGAGGGGGTGGAGTTCTAGGGGGATGGCAAGTGATGCAGTGAAGAATGCCAGCTGTCAGTTCTGTGATGAGCAGAAGCCAGTTCCTCCGCAGGATGCTGTCCCAACTCCTCAGTACACTGCAGATTGCTGGCAGGAGGGGGTTGGATGCAGCATACTTCAGCACCCGTCTTGCCACTGCTACAGAACTCCATCCATCAGTGCAGCTAGCTAGATTTTAAGGTGACTTTAACAGGTCAGGTCTGAAGACAGATTGTAGCCACATCATAGTCCCAACAACTATGCAGGATCTCAGCCAAAGTTTTCAAGTTCTTAGTGGCTGGAATCCTGTTGGTTAGTACCAAATAGAGTAGACCCATTGCATCAATTGCTGAATGGTGAATTAACACATACACAAATCCAATTAATTAAATGTCTCTACTCTAGTCAGCAGTTACAAAAGGATTTAGACTGATACATAGTATTATTTTAACAAATATGGTTTTTTAAAATATTTGTATCCAGCAGCACATTATCATGATGACAATATTGTAGAAAAAGAAGGCATAAAATTAACTGCTTTGGTGTCTCTTTCTATGTCCAAGATACAACCATCAGGCCACTGTAATTGTGAAACCTTTGCTCGACCATTAAAATAGTGAGGTGAGCTGAAGAGACTTGTTAAATGATGTGCTTCAGTGATGAACTATTCAGTCATCCAGACTGCATTCATTAGAATCTGCTGAAAGCCAGGCCTGTGGAAACTAAATCACAGAGTTCTTTGATGCAAAGATGTGAGAGTTAAAGAATGCAAATGGTCTAACTCAAGGATAGGAACCATACAGCCCCCCAGAGGCTGATGAACTGCATCTCCTAGCATTTCTCACCATGAGATAGGCTGGCTAGGGCTGCTAGAAGTTGTAGTCCAGCATCATCTGGAGGAATGCACAATTTCCACTCATGGTTTAACTGGATGTGATAATAGCATACCCATGTTTTAGAATATATAAAACAGACATAAAATATGGTTGGAATGATTTCATGAAAGAGGAGATCAGGAAATGTAGGGTGCTAAGCCCTTTCCCCTTGCCCAAGAATTCTCTATAAAGTAAGCCTTACCAGGAAAACAAATAAGTGGGAAGAAATTCTGGGAATGATGCAGGCAGAGGCAGGTTTCAGCAGAGCCAGTTCCCATTTGCCATATCTCCATTTCAAATCATCCAAACAGAAGCATCAGTAGCTTCAGTTTTTGTTTCCAGTTTGCTTCCTAAAAGCAGTATCATGGTACGATATATACCCCTGAAAGGCTAAATGACCTTTGAGAATTACCTGTGTAATTTGTGCAGCACTTCATTTTCTAGTAAGTCTGAATGACTAGAGTGCTGAAATGTATATACCCTGATTCCTTAACAATTAAATACCTTTTTAAACTCATCTTCCTTCTCACTGTCCTCAGCTTCCTCACTGCTAAGCATTACAGAAGATCCAGAAGTGCCCCTCTGAATGTCTGATGTACTTCCAAATGCTACATGTTTCCCTTCTGTCAGAGATAAAATATAAGAGATGCTATTTAATCCCAAAGTCTTTATTATTCATGAGGGAGAGGGGCAGGAAATAGTAATTATACCAGCAAAAGCCCACTCTTGTCTTCGCCAACCATTCCTGCATTCAGTCTAAAGTTTTCAGTGGGCACAATAAAGAAAGAGCCCAACACAAGTAAGTTTTATCCATATAACCAGTGTACTACCTAATAGAGAATTATAGGTCATATAAACTGAACCTTTGCATATAAGCTTCTATGAGAACATTATGTCAAACATACAAATGTCAGCCAGGATTTGGATAGGAGCAGCCCAGAAGACTGGACGGATCAGATTCATTCCAATCCTGCAGCAGATGTGTAGTCTATTTTTTGAACAAAGCTTATAAATATATTTATACCACATGCTATATGATTTTGTCCTTTTACCCAGAGCCTGGAAATTTGTTGTTGTTGTGTGCCTTCAAGTCATTTCTGACCAATGCTGACTTTAAGGTGGAACTATCACAGGGTTTTCCTGGCAGAATTTGTTCAGAAGCAGTTTGCCCTTGCCTTCTTCTGAGGCTGAGAAAATGTGACTTGCCTAACGTCACCTACTAGCTTTCCATTGCGGAGCAATGTTTTGACCCTGATCTTCCAACATCCTATGCCATGCTGGCTCACATGACCTGAAATTTAGTTACTTTTTGATCAATTCCTTTTCCAAGTAATGAAAATATCATGAAGTTACATTAAGAGTCAAACTTAACAACATATAACTTCACTCCTTTAGTAGCAAAGGTGTAATTTTTAAAAAAATAGTTACTTAATCATTTTATCTACTTTTTAGTGAGATGAGGACAGTTGCTGAAAAAAGTCAATGTACTTCTAAAGAAGTTGTTTGGGTTGTTCCCTCAATTTTTTGCCATTTGGTTCACTCACATCCTGCTAGTTTCTAGATAGAACAGGAGAATGTACCTGCAAATGAAGGATTGTTTTATTGTTGTATGTCTAACCATCATTACCACTACAGCTAAGACATGCAAAGGGATGGATACTCTTAGAATTCACTAGACGCATTTAGTCCAGGATAATCTGCTCTTTTTTACTTCTGAGTTGGCAATTCAGTCCTAAATCGATACGCAGGAATTGGATTGTTGTACAGTGCTGCTTTTCACTGTACAGTAGACATGTCAAGAGTTTATTCTGGAAATGTTGTTTTGACATGTCTTTTCTGTGGAATGACTTTTAAGTAAAATGCACAGGACCAAAAAAAGTCCCTGCTGATAAGTTTTAAAATCCTGGGCATTCTACTGTTAGCCCACCTATATACTATGTCCTGAGGATCATACTTATTTTATATCAAACATAGTGAGCCATAGAGATCTACTGGAAGGACACGTAGGCAGTAGAACTATGGATACACATCAAAGGGCAGCTCTGTTTTCTGTCACATATCCTATGTGAATCTCGCAAATGGTTCACACAGACCATTTGAATGGATTTTCAGCAATAATAGCACCAACAGGAGACAAGAGGTCTCTGGGATCAAATTAACATTCCACCTTATATATTATAGCACATTATATATTATAGCACTATGATTCCTTTTTAACTGCTTTGTAGGTATGCATCCCCAGATGAGATAGTCATCTTGCAGGAAACTACAAGGATGTCTGGCTGTATTTTCTTTGAACTACAAAGCTGAGATCCATCTTTATAAAAATGCAGCCATCTGGTTCCCCAGGACGTATTCAGCACTATAACTAAAACCCCTTTTTCTCCTCCGTTTCAGAGTTCTCCCAGACTCACAAACAATGGTTCTGCCAGTGGAAAGCTCACCTCAGCCCTGCCCCCTGAGGCTGAGCTGGGCTTTTCGCTTGTCTTTTCCCAGCTGAAGACTTCTGGATTTGCATAGTATCACCCCAAAATCCTTATTTCTCTCTCTCTCTTAATTTTCACATCTTTCTAAATTTCTGTAGCCTTGTATGCTTGTGGGTGCGAGTGCAGCTGAGTGATTGTATGGATTTTAACAACTATTTCAATAAAATACTTAAATTTGAACAGTTAGCCTGATTCTCTGTGACCCAACTCCATAAACACTGGGCTTAAAATCCTTAATTACCCTCCCCTCTTTGCATTGCTACAGCAGTGTTCATAGCTCATTTTCCCCACAAGTGATAATGTTGACAAGTGTTGGGAATCTCCCTAAGGGACCCCCAGCAAACAGGGTAACACTACTTCTTTGATATCTTTGAGCAATTTGTTCTTTTGAGACAGAACAAGACAATATATTAAAAACAGCATTTCAAGTATAATTTTAAAATATTTTTCCATTGTTCTCAGGTACAGCAAAGAGAGGCAAAGAAGAATCTGAGACCATACTGTTATACCATGTCCTTAGTAATTCTATGGGGAAAGAATTGTTTTAAATCTATCATTTGTATGTATGCATATTAAATATTAACCTGTGTTATAACATAGGCCAACACCTTGAAGAATTCAGATTAATAAAAAGAAAGAGACATAGTATCCATTTTAGTGGTTTTTTGAGAAAATGAAATTATAGAAAGTGCTTTAAAGAACTACCTGCAACTAACAACTTGGGCTCTATTAGAATTGAGATTAATTACTTTTAAATATAGCTGTTCACGCTATACTTTTACTTGCAGACATTTCAGAAGGTTAATCTGTCTTTCCTCTTAGGGCACAGTAAAGGAATTGAAGTGAGTGCTTATTTGATCATTGGAATTCTAAAATATAGTATTGCAGGGTCAATAATTGATCAAGAAAATATGTGCAAGTTTGCATTTTGCAGTACTCTTGAAGAGAACCATCACACAAATTAGAAAATGATTACTATGTTAGTTCCTAACTGAGCTGACTCATTTTACTCAATGGAACATATGTAAGTGTTGACTTACCAAGTTCCCACTGATTGAGTGGACCTATTCCAGCTGGGACTAACAACTGAACTAAGACTTATGTTGTTAGCCTATGAACAGTGCAAACTGAATACTTCTGTATAAAGGGCACAATTCCTATATGCAGTATAGAATCATAGAATCATAGAGCTGTAAGATTCATCGGGCCATCGAGTCTGACCCCCTGCCATGCAGGAACCCACATCAAAGCATTCCCAACAGATGGCCATCCAGCCTCTGCTTAAAAATCTCCAAAAAAGGAGACTCCACCACACTCTGAGGCAGCATATTTCACAGCTGGACAGCTCTGACTATTAAGAAGTTCCTCCTGAGGTTTCAGTGGAATCTCTTTTCCTGTAGTTTGAATCCATTGCTCCTCCTCCTCCTAGCCTTTGGAGCAGCAGAAAACAAGCCCGCTCCCTCTTTAATATGACATCCCTTCATATATTTAAACATCACTATCATGTCCCCCCTTAACTTTCTCTTCTGAAGACTAAACATCCCCAGCTCCCTAAGCCGCTGCTCATAGGGCAAGGCTTCCAGACCTTTCACCATTTTGATCTCTCTCCTCTGGACCATACCATACCATACTCTTTCCACCAGATACATATTGTTATCGTTGTTGTGTGCCTTCAAGTCATTTCCGACTTATGGTGACCCTAAGGTGAACCTATCATCTGGGGCTGAGAGTGCATGAACCAGTCAAGGTTACCCAATGGTTTTCATAGACAAGTGGGGAGTAAAACTCTGATCTCCAGGATCATAGTCCACCACTCAGTTCACTACACTACACTGGTTTTCAATCTAATTACACATAGCTAGTTTGACAATAGTACTTTTTTATATGTTTAGTTGACTAAAGTCGCAGAACAAAGAATATTGAATGATTTCCCACCTACGCAGAATAGAAAATGCAACTTTCCCATTATTCAAGCCCATGGAATTTATTAGTGATGGTGCATGTTATGAATAGACTTTAGATCTAATGCCTATAAGGGGTTGGTTGGATATAAATATTACTAGTATAGATGAATCTGAATCAACAAAGAATTTTCATTCATTTAGCATTTCTAAATTAATTTCCACTTCACCTAATTATTCAACCCAGAATCCAAAGAACTATGTAACTAGCTCCATGGAGCCCATGTTTATTGTGGGCAGCTTTATCTGGTGCGTGTTTTCTCTGGAACAAGAACCCCTGAGTCATGCCAAGTAAGTGACAAACCGCTTTCAGAAGCTGAGATAAAGTTCAGAAGCAGGTTGTGCTGTGTCCAGGGTATGTGCTTACCAGCTATCTTGGCAGAGTTCTTGGCAACACCATGTGAAGCAAAACTAGGAGCATCCCTGGTGCAAGAGGCATAGCACAGATGCCATGGACTGATGAGAATGTTGGCATCATAAAAATAGGAAAAGTACAAGGCAAAACTGCTGATTCCCCCAATCCAGTGTGGGGTTATCAGCCTTCCTTTTCCAGTTGGATCTTATAATGTACTGACACATGTTTCAAGCATGAGGATGCAGCCATACAAAAAAAATTCTGTCACTTTTTATCTGTCAGTCATGTTTCACAAACATAGGGACATCATTTACTTGTCCAGCTGCCCAAATTCAATCACTACATTTCACTCTTCAATAAAAACTTTAGCTTTACTGGACAGAGTTTGGCTGCTATTTATCCCTTCCCTGCCCCCCGCCCCCTCACTACATATGACCTCAGTACTGGATGATGAATGAGAAAAAGTCCCAGGACCGCACTGCTACCAGAGGCCCTTTCACATTACATATTATAGCACTATGATTCCTTTTTAACTGCCATGGAAACATCCTATGGAACCCTGGGATTTGCAGTTTGGGCAGAGGTCTTCAGAATTCTCATCCAGACAGCCCCACTGTGTCCCCAAACTACAAGCCCCAGAATTCCACAGGTTACATCCAAGATACTTAAAATCGAATCATCATGCTATATGTGCCATGAAAAAGGGATCCAGAACTTAGATTTTGTAACTTCACACTGCCTGCTTCAGCTCCAGTACAGATAAGGAGCAAAGTTCCCAACAACTCAGACAAATCTGCTTACTACTCCTCCCATGATGATCTGTGCAGATAATCTGAACAGGGGAAGACAACAAGGGACTGATAAAAAGCTTCAGTATATTCTGACAATCAAGCAAATACACATTGGAATAGAGAGCTAGGCTGGATGCTTTTGTAGTGAATAGATCAGAACAGACTGGTTTCACTGCATTAAAAAAAAATCCTTTTCCAATTATTGTCTGTAAGGATTCTTATACAGTTCTCTAACCTTGAACATGTTGGACAAGAAGGTGCAACAATGCCTATACAAGTGACTATGGGGCAAGAGGAATGGAGATCAGAGATGTGAAGTTAATATTCACATTTTTGATATTGACATCTCAGTGCTCAAGATATCCTGCTAAAGAAAATGAGATCACTGCATTTTGGGGCTTCATCAGGGAAAATTAATGTGTTTTTTTAGGTAGTGTTTTCTGCACATTTTTTTAACAAGAATTAAGTGTGTTTTCCACAGTACACATAACCTCCTGTTATGCAATCACTCTTTTTGTTGTCATTGCAGGAAATATTCAGTATCTCCTTGTGCAACGATTCCCTTTTGCTCAGTTGCAAAACTGCAGATGGATAATGCCCAGGAACCTAACAGCTACTGACTGGCCATTGTGGAAGACCAACAGTGGTTAGATTTCCATTCTATCAGCACAAAACAGGCTCAAGGATAAAATAGTTTACCAAATACACTAATTCTTCTGTGAAGTGATTGCGATTTTGGGAGGGCAAACATGTTTTCTGAACAGGAAAACCATGTGAATTTTTGCATAAATGATTTTGTTCCTGAATGATGCAAAAATAGTGCTTGAAAACTGTGAGAAATTTATGGATTAAAGAGAAAATAACAGAAATTATTTGTTCTTGCACGCTGGACTAAATGAAGCAAAGCCTGAGAGGTTGGAATTATCATGAATATTCATTCTCGGATGGCAGGAAGAGCAATCTTTCATGATTAATTAATCCCTGTGTGCCAACCAGATCAAGCTGGACTCCATGTTCATTTCAGTTGTGACTGTTAGGATCCCTCTCCTTTCCCTTACAGTTTCATTCCTGCATAGCAGGGGGTTGGACTGGATGGTCCCTGTGGTCTCTTCCAACTCTATTATTCTATGATTCTATTCTATGATTTTCTAGCTGTACCCAACTTGAGACTACTTTATTTGCCTACATTTTGACAACCCAATTTTGGCTTTTGTTTTCTTAATTTGGGTGTGATGGGTGTGGATTGTTCCTCCTGCCATCCCAGAAAGAATATTCATGGTAAATCCAACCCTTCATTCTCAGAATGGCACAGCAGACCAACCCACCAAGAATGGGACTTACCAAAGCACCTCACTGAGTTGAATTACCTTTTTCCTTTAATCACTAACTGTAGCACAGGCCTGCCAAAAGCTGCCGGTACAGATTTATATTTATCCAGTTTGTAATATCTCACAAAAGGTGATGGTTTTGACCATCCTGCAATGTCACATATGTCTTGCAAAGAAGTTGTAACATCATACGCTGCAGTAGTAGCCACTGTGTTGAATGTGGCCATTCATTTTTAGGCCTTAGTTTGTTTTCATAGTTGTAACATTTTAATATACATACCTTAATCCATTTGGCAAATTCTGTCTTTGAGGTTCAGGCCCTAAGTTCTAGGTCTGTGTGAAATAAACAAAGGTTCTGTGTGTTTGAACTGCACAGCTCTTTTTATATAAACTTTGACAGATCTCCTGACATCAAGAGCATGCCATCTCTTTTCCTCTGGGTGCCTCTTGTCTTCTCGTTTGGAAGATAAATAATATCGGGGGTCGCCTTATGCAATGTACATTTTGGCAGAAATGTTGGATCTAATATTAATGTCAATCTATTCTGTTTAAATCTGCATAGATTTGAATTCACTGATAAAGTCACCAGTTCAGATACCCATTTCATTGGCATTATTCTCAAAGAAGCCTCCCTAAGTGGTTCAAATGGAGGACATGCTAGCCTATTCAAAACCAAGTTTAGGTCCCAGCTAGGAAACCTGTGCCTTGTTAGAAAATCATAATAGTTGCACCCCTGAAGAATCTCTTTATGTGTGGGTTTGCTGACAAAGGCACACCCTCAGACTTCAACACCACT
>CAOKZL010001859.1:0-273124 GCA_948472985.1 Iguana delicatissima | reverse complement strand
CCAGGCAACAACTGCAAGAATCCCCCCAGGCAGTTACTTATTTTGGCCTACAAGTGCAAGAATCCCCCCAGGCATTATTAAATAGAGCCACTATGAGAGGCAAGAAAAGTTACGGGGGGTGGACATGCTAACTCAGGATTCTGGAATTTGCCATAGTGGCAGCAGGATTCTGGGAGTAGTGGTCCAAAAAAAAGTATGTGAGAGACAAAGAGATATTTTAATCTATAGATAGATAGATAGATAGATAGATAGATAGATAGATAGATAGATAGATAGATAGATCTTGAATCATCCACACTGCACATTACTGGATATTGTGTGATCACAACCTATTTAATAACTACCAAAGGTCATTTCACTGTAAACCATATAACAATCTAATTTGCATGAAGTCAATAACTTGTTAGGGAGAGATCTGGCATTTTTAGACAATCTGAAGATTCTTCTCATAAATATCCCATATACAGCAAAACACTGTCATTTAAAATATGTGTGTGTGTGTGTATGTAGAGAGAGAGAGGGAGAGAGGGAGCTTGAAATCTTGCTCTAGGAACAAGACATTTTGTCTAGTGGTAAAATGCAATATTTATGTAAAGCAGATTTAATGTTTGCATACAGCAATAACTCTCCCACATGCACTGATTGCATGGGAACATAAATGAGGAAATTCATCTCTATAAAACAGTGATGTTTTACATAGTGGCTTTTTTTCAGGCTGGTAAGCCATTAGATTCCTTCTCTGAAATGACTCCCGACAACCCAGCAGCAAACAAATACAAGATTATAATGTTGCATGTGCTCAACAAGTGATTACTCGATTACAGTGATATCCCATCCCTTTCAGAAACCAACTCCTTCCCTGGAGAAACAGTGTGAAGGGAGGAGGTGTTCAAATTAATCTAAAGTGGGCTTGTATACAAAGATAGGATATATAGACTATGAACAAAACATGACCTGCACTTAGTGCGGATTCATTTAGCCCGGATTCATTTAGCCCAAGCATTGGAATTGCATGGCTCTTCAGGATTCCTCACTAATCCCACATGGCAATGCAACATAGCAATAAACTGCTAATAGATATGTTCTGGGAACTGTAGTTCAAAAAAAAAAAAAAGGGAACATTTGTATTCTCTGAGAGACATTATATTTCCTCCTTTCGGTTTATAGTTGCCCTTTACACTCCCCAATACTCTGATGTTTGGACAGAACCATGGTACAGTACTTGCATTTGCACACAATACACCAGTGAAGTGGCTTTTACATTCAGTAGGCATCTCTCTGCAAATAACTTTCCCTGTAACATTTTTCAGCATGTGTCCATGATATTAGTTTCAGGTGCTTTGAAAATATATTGCACATTCATGTAGCCAGGTTTCCAGTGCTGAGCCCACCATAGGTTTATGCTGGTGACAAAAAACAGCAGGAGTTATGACATGTGAGACCCTTGCTGTCACTTTAATGAATAGCAAAAATTCCTTGATGACCAAGTATGGGTGGGCACATGGAAGATGAGGGAAGAGGGAAACTATATGCCTAAATAACAGGCTGTTTGAGTGATTGCGTGAAGGATAATCTGTTCCCATTCTCTCTTTCTCCCTCTCCTTTTTTAAAGGCTGAATTACTTTGGTTATGGTGTCACAAATGGTGCTTCATTTTAACAAGCCAGTTATTGCCAGCAGCCTCTCTGATATGCCAGTTGTAATTAACAATCCATGATGAGGCAGATTTGATATGCAAAAAATGTGCTTAATTTAGAGAGCCATTGTTTTGCATTTGGATCCACAGCAGACTTAAACCAAAAAACCTGAGCTCTCTGGTTTTTGAAAAATAAAAGGAGTGCCTTTAAAGAAGTCCTCTATTGACCTGAATGTATAATTGTTTCCTACCAGGGAGTCAGATAAGGTTTCCAATGTCTTCCATCTTCCTATGCTGTTTAAAGAATTAATTTCCTATGCAGAAATTAAGCAGGCAAAGCTTTTTCAAGCAAGAAAGTAAGGGATGAGAAAACCATCATTTGCAAAAAGGACAGAGGAGCAGGGGCAGTAGAAAAAATTGGCAGCCTCTCAATATAACGGTTGTTTGAATCATGCGTAATTCCAAAGAAGAGAGGTGTTTTGCTTTCCTTTCCATCAAATCTGATACAAAGAGAAATTCAACACTGGGATGGATCCAGATGTAGTCCTCCTTGTTACTAGCAGAACAACTTCTCCCACTCATTTCAGTGGGTCTGCTTTTAATAGATATGTATTTAAATCCAACCGCAGGCTCCAAAATAACAACGTGGTCTTCAGGAACATACAAACTGATTGTAATTAGCCTTTCTCATTAAGGGAATATTGTGAGGTGATTAAAACTTCAGGTAATTAAACAAATCGCTTTCAGCCACTGGTGGTACAATTTATGGATCTAATGGAATTATATATCTTCTAATTTACTCCTTTGGACTCAATAAAACCAAGGGGTAAGAAGAAATGTGTTGTTCTTTTACTTTCAGTGTTATCTAGGATTCTGGCTGAAATCATAATTAGGTGCATAATCTCCTATAATTTTAACAAATTATAGCAGAATGCTTTATAAGGTCAAAGTTAGCCAGAGACACTGGGAATAATGTCTAAGAAGATACTAAAGTCTTTGCTGAGGACAATGGAAATTTGACAGTCAATGATGCTCTTAAGGTACAGCTGAAGGCCCTATAAATAGTACATCTTTTGTAAAGTTAATAGATCTTAACGGCCCCATCAAGATGAAGTCCTCCCAAAATACATGACATTGCAAAAGGATTGATCACAGCAATATATATATATTTGTCAGGAAAATCCATTCCCTTCCTCACCACTGTGAAGATTGCAGCTAAACCTAGGGTGAAGCAGAGCTGATGGTAGCCAGTGATGTCACTGCCTCTGTTAAAGCTCTTGGCTCCACTACACCTTTGGTGAAGAAAACTACAGGTCCTTCAATGGAGGTCACTGTTAAAAGACAAAGAAAAAAAAAGACTAAATGCAATCTCCCTCTCCATTTTTCTCTCATCTAAAGAGCTTTTCAGAGCTTTGGTCTCATGAGCCACCTAAAGTATAAGGTACATATTACTTGGTGCCTGACTATTGCAATTTCCCAGCTTTCTCTCTCTCCCGTATATATGTACATATAGTGCAAAATGCAAGGGCAAGACACTCTCTGTGTACATTTTTTACACTGAGAACTTCCCTTGAAAAAACTGAGTACTCTTCCACAATTATAAGGCCATTTTCTGCACTACACTGTTATAGTGCCATTATTCCACTTTCACCATTCTATGGATTCCTGGGGTTTGCAGTTTAGGGAGAGGCATTTAGAATTCTCAGCCAGAGAGCTCTTTGACCTCAGTAAACTACAACCCCAGGATTCCATAGGATGCTGAAAGTAGAATAAAAGCACTATAACAGTATAGGGCAGAAATAGCCTGTCTTAAGAACCTCCCTGTGTCTCTTCTCCCATTTGAAAAATAGCAACTATAAGGAGAAATTTTGAATGGAAAAATAGCAGGAAGGAAAGAGGTTAAACTCCATACACACACACACACACACATATACATGCTCCCCACACCTGCATACCATTCCTCCGCTTTTACTTTTAGCACCTTGTGGCTTTGCCTACTCCCTCCATTAAAAAACAATTTCACTTGGTGATATTTTCACATATCTCCCTTCTGACATCTACACAAAAAGGCCTGGTTCCATTCTTAGTGGCTCAAATGCAAATGCAGTGACTTGGAATGCTGAAGTGTTTTCAACTTTGAGTGGAAAGGCAAGAATGGAAGGGTTAAAGGAGAGAATGAGCGAGAGTTGACAGGTGAAATGTTCATTAAGGCAAGATGCTAAAACAACACTAAAACAAAAAGCCAGTCAGTTATTCAAAAAATGTTATGCCTGAGTACTGCAAGCTAATCATAGAATCATAAAGTTGGAAGAGACCCCAGGGGCCATCGAGTCCAACCCCCTGCTATTCAGGAACACACATCAAAGCATTCCCAACAGATAGCCATCCAGCCTCTGTTTAAAAACCTCCAAAGGAGGAGACTCCACCACACTCTGAGGCAGCAGATTCCACTGCTGGACAGCTCTGACTGTCAGGAAGTTCTTCCTGAGGTTCAGATGAAATCTCCTCTCCTGCAGCTTGAATCTATTGCTCCTTGTCTAGTCTGTGGAGCAGCAGAAAACAAGCCCACTCCTTCCTCGACATGACATCCCTTCAAATATTTAAACATGGCTATTATGTCCCCTCTTAACCTTCTCTTCTGCAGACTAAACATACCCAGCTCTCTAAGCTGCTCCTCATAGGGCACGGCTTCCAGACCCTTCACTATTTTGGTTGCCCTCCTCTGGACACGTTCCAGCTTGTCGATATCCTTCTTGAATTGAGGTGCCCAGAACTGGACACAGTATTCCAAAGGAGGCCTAACCAATGCAGAATACAGTGGTACCATTACCTCCTTCTATCTAGACACCATATTCCTATTGATGCAACCAAAACTTGCATTGGCTTTCTTGGCTGCCTCATCACACTGCTGACTCATGTTCAGCTTGTGATCTACCAAGACTCCTAGATCCCTTTCATATGTACTGCTATCCAGCCATGCGTCTCCCAGCCTATATTTGTGCATTCCTAATGTTCAAATTCTTCTGCTATGGCTTTGACTGATCCACAAAAAGGGGACAGCATTCATTTTTGTAATTATGGGGCAATCAGTGCTTGCTCACTCTTTGTGATCAGTGGAAATATGATGCCTTGTAAACATGACCCTGGAAGCAGAAAGACTTGGGAAAACAGAATTGCATGTTTTTCTAAAACAGCTTAAGAAAGGTACTTTTTGATTCAAGTCCCAGAATCCTCTCTCCAGCATTTTTCAACAGCAAGTCCCAAATTCTGAGATTTGTCCAAAAAATAGCTGCTGAGTGTTCTATAACATCCATATTGGGCTCCAGTTCAGGAGCTCTATTTTTGACGCAAGTCAAATAAGATCCTGTGGAGTTCTGGGGTTTGTAATTTGCTGAGGCCAAAGAGCTCTCAAGCTGAGAATTCTAAATGCCCTTCCCTGAATGCAAACCCCAGGATTCCATAGGATGCTGAAAGTGGAACAATAGCACTATAACAGTGTAGTGCAGAAATGACCTATGACACCGGAGACCAGGGCTCAATTCTCTGCTTGGCCATGAAACCCACTGGGTAACCTTGGGTGTATCACACACTCTCATCCCCAGAAAACTTAATGATAGGTTCACCTTAGGGTCGCCATAAGTCAGAAATGACTTGACGACACACAACAACAACATTGCAACTTGGAAAGGAGACCCCGAAACTTGACAGAACTTTAGAATCTAAAAGAAAGAAGGTTTTGTAGTCATTATTTGCAATTTGCAGTTCACAACTGATAAACTGCATGCTTTTAACAATAACATGTGGTCCACAGGGAGTTGGGAACAAAATGTTTTTGGACTGCATTCCAGTGTGGGTAAGTGAAACTGTGGATATTGGTCATGTGGATTAAAGAGCCCAAACATTCATGACATTTAAAACCAGCTGCTTCAGTTTACTTTCTCCCTCTGATTTAAAAGTGGTACCAACTCCGTGTAACTGTGCAAATATGTATACTTTCTGCCATTTCATTAGGCAGCTGTAGCTACACATAGACACAATTTTCAAATGAGTTTTTTCTACATTTTCTAATCTCCTCAGAGTGTCTCCATCACAATGCACCTACACATACCCATGCAAATAATGAAACTGAATCCTACCAGAAATGGAAGTGTAATCTATTCCCATATATACACACACACACACACACACACACACACTCATTCATTCACATACAGATGTGGAAGGAAAGAAGAGCTGGGAAAAACTGAATTGTTTCTAAAATGTAGCATTTGTATGCAATCTAATCCAAGTAATACATGTTTTTTTCAATGGCCTGAAATAGCTGTCAACAAAAGCATCATCTTACTCAAATGCAAAACAAGTGAGGAAAAAAATCTATAAAATTATTAACATGCCAAGTTATGCATCTGCTGTTTAATTAATGGATGCATTTCCAATATTGTGGGTCACATTTTGAAGATATCAGCTGCAATGAGATAACAGATACAAATTGAAACCATTTATGTAAGGGAATAGCCTTTAATCTGAACAATTATTCTTTACTGTATCATCTTCCTGAAGAATATATTGGTATGCAAGCCATTGAACAGTGCATCGTAAACAGTTGTCTAAATGGAATTCTAATTTCCCTGGGTAAAAAGGAGAGATTTCTCATCTGAATGTAAGCATTTCACATGATGCATATTAATTTTAATCTAAATTAGGCTGATTAAAATATTAACTTTTATTTACCCCTTCCCCCACCATCACATACTTACCAAAAATAAAAAATAAGTTATTAGTCACAGTGATAGTAATTACTGACTAATTTCAACTCATTGCAGTTTTGAGTTAGTCATGTACACTTCATTGGTAATGAATCTATGCAAGGAAAAAAATACAAAATACAAAAAAGGGAAAACTGACCAGGGGAATCCAACTGTCTAGTATTTTGGGGAGTTTAGGGGAACTGTCAAAGTCTGAGGGACCATAATGAGAATGAGGATGGAAAATTCTGTTTCTGCCAGTCCTTGCCCATGTTGAGCTTAGAATAAATTAGTTGTTTGTAATTAACTATTTTTCCAGTATTAAGGTTGTAACTACTTTACCACTGTAACATAACTAAGATAAATAAACTTATTTTGCAAACTCTGTACTCTGTTTTGTGTGTACAAGTGGAAACAGAGTGGACAGGAGGAGAGTGTATTTTGTACACTTGGAAGAGACTTGTAGCATTCAAGCGTATTTAGGGGTAACTTACAGAGTAACTATTTTAGCTACCTGTCAAGAAAAAAGAAACAATCATTTTTAAGAATTATAACTACAGTGGTACCTAGCTAGCAGGGTGCTTGAAACTGTAAAGAAAACTAATTACTTTTAGAGTAACTTTCCAAGGTCTAGTTGAACATACTTAGTGGAATATCTAGAATTCCTGCACTGAATACTTGAATCCAACCCAACGACTGCCAAAGCACAGCATCTTGGTGATCTGTCAATCAGAATATATTTATCCCAGAAGCAGTCATCTAAGGTGGGAGCTTTTTTCCATCTTTGAGTGTAGAGAGATTGCCAAGAGTTAAATCCTGTTGATGGCACATGCAAAAGACTTTTCTTAATTATGGCAAAGGACATAGTCACTACCACATTGTACAACTTCATATACACCTGGCAGCTCTAAAGAACCAGATGCCATTGCCTTGGCCATTTATTGAGCAGTGAGAAGAAGAGAGAGAGGCATCTAGACAACACCCAGCACTGTCTCTAGTTCTCCCGCCAAGAGAAGAAATCTGACCTCACCTTCCTGGATTTCTACAGTGAAAGAAAGCAGACAAAATCTGGCTTCAAACAACTAATTTCTCCAGTGCCTTACTTCTATAAAAATCACTGTGCTGATGGCCCTTTTTCTCTTGATTCTTCTGCCTATACTGCCTTAATTATACCAGTGTAGTGGGCCAATACAGCCATCTCACCCCCCATCACAGATCTGCGTCTCTATAAAAGACAACCTTTGGAACTCCCTGCCACAAGATGTCTAGTCAGACTCCTCCCTGCTTTCTTTCCACCACCACATAAAGACCTTTTTCTTCAAGCAGGCCTTCAAAACTTAATTATGCAGCAGTAGTCTGTGAGGGAAATATTGTGTGTGTGTACACATGTGCACATGCCTTCAAGTCACCTGTTGATTTATGCAGCCCCATGAATTTCATAGAGTTTTCTTAGGCAAGGATTATCAAAGGTGGTTTTGCCAGTTCCTTCCTCTGAAATATAGCCTACAGGACTTGATATTAGTTGGTGGTCTCCCACCCAAGTACTAACTAGAGCTGACCTTGCTTAGCATTCAAGATCAGACAGGATCTGGTGCCCTTAGAATCATAGAATCATAGAATCATAGAAATGTAGAGTTGGAAGAGACCACAAGGGCCATCCAGTCCAACCCCCTGCCATGCAGGAAAACCCTCAAAGCACTCCCGACAAGTGGCCATCCAGCCTCCGCTTAAAAACCTCCAAAGAAGGAGACTCCACCACACTCTGTGGCAGCACATTCCACTGCCGGACAGCCCTGACTGTCAGGAAATTCCTCCTGAGGTTCAGGCGGAATCTCCCCTCCTGCAGCTTGCATCCATTGCTCCTTGTCCTGGTCTCAAGAGCAGGAGAAAACAAGCCCACTCCCTCCTCGACATGACATCCCTTCAAATATTTAAACATGGCTATCATGTCCCCTCTCAACCTTCTCTTCTGCAGACTAAACATACCCAGCTCTCTAAGTCTGTCCTCATAGGGCATGGCTTCCAGGCCCCTCACCATTTTGGTTGCCCTCCTCTGGACCTGCTCCAGCTTATCCATATCCTTCTTGAATTGGGGTGCCCAGAACTGGACACAGTATTCAAGATGAGGTCTAACCAATGCAGAATAGAGTGGTACCAATACCTCCCTCGATCTAGACACCATACTCCTATTGATGCAACCAAGAATTGCGTTGGCCTTCTTGGCTGCCGCATCACACTGCTGACTCATGTTCAGTTTGTGGTCTATGAAGACTCCTAGATCCCTTTCACACGTACTGTTAGCCAGCCACGTGTCCCCCATCCTATATTTCTGCATACCATTTTTTCTGCCTAAGTGTAGGACCTTACATTTCTCTCTGTTGAAGTTCATTTTGTTAGCCTTGGCCCAGCTCTCCAATCTGTCCAGGTCCTTTTGAATTTTGATCCTGTCATCAGGCGTATTAGCAACCCCTCCCAATTTGGTGTCATCTGCAAATTTGATCAGCGTGCCCTCTATTCCTTCATCCAAGTCATTAATGAAGATATTGAACAGCACTGGGCCCAGGACAGAACCCTGTGGCACCCCGCTAGTCACTTCTCTCCAGGATGAGAATCTGCCATCGGTGACCACCCTTTGGGTACGGTCAGTCAACCAGTTACAAATCCACCTGACAGTAGCCCTGTCCAGCCCACATCTTACTAGCTTCTTTGCAAGAATGTCATGGGGAACTTTGTCAAAGGCCTTACTGAAATCAAGATATACTATGTCCACAGCATTCCCTTCATCTATCAAGCAAGTAACTCTATCATAAAAAGAGATAAGATTAGTCTGGCATGACTTATTTTTGAGAAACCCATGTTGACTTTTCGTAATTACGGCATTGTTTTCTAAGTAATTAGAAACTGACTGTTTGATGATTCGCTCCAGGATCTTTCCAGGTACTGATGTCAGGCTGACTGGGCGATAATTATTTGGGTCCTCTTTTTTTCCCTTCTTGAAGATGGGGACAACATTTGCCCTCCTCCAGTCTGCCGGAACTTCTCCGGTCCGCCAAGAGTTTTCAAAGATTATAGCAAGAGGTTCCGCAATGACCTCTGCTAGTTCTTTTAAAATCCTAGGATGCAATTCATCTGGCCCTGGAGACTTGAATTCATCCAGTGTGGCCAGGTATTCCTGTACTACCTCTCTATCTATTCTGTGCTGCATTTCCCCCACTTCCTCACCTGCTCCCCAACTGCCAGGTTGCGTGTTTTTATCCTTTTGGGAAAAAACTGAGGCGAAGAAGGTGTTGAGGAGTTCTGCCTTTTTTCTTCCTCCTGTTATTAATTCACCATCTTCCTTGCGCAGTGACCCTATCGTCTCCTTCTTTTTCCTTTTGCTGCGGACGTATTTAAAAAAGCCCTTTTTATTGTTTTTAATGTCTCTGGCCAGCCTAAGTTCGATCTGTGCTTTAGCCTTTCTGACCTTCTCCCTACATCTCCTGGCTACTTGCTTATAATCTTCTTTGGTGATTTCCCCCTTCTTCCATTTCCTGTACATGTTTTTCTTAATACTTAGCTCAGCTGAGAGCTCTTTAGTCAACCATTCCGGTTTGTTCAGATGCCTTCCATTTTTCCTCCTTAATGGCACAGTTTTAGCCTGTGCCTTCAGTACCTCCCTTTTAAAGAACTCCCATGCATCCTGAACTCCTTTCTCATTGACTATTCTTGACCACGGGATTTCAGCCAGCAGCTCCTTCAGTTTACAGAAGTCTGCTTTTTTAAAATCTAAGACGAATGCCTGGCTGCACTTGCCTTCTCTTCCCCACTGAATGCCAAATTCTAATAGGGCATGGTCACTCTCTCCTAAAGATCCAACCAGTTCAACGTCATTAACAAGGTCTTCCCTGTTGGTCAGGATCAGATCCAGAATATTTGATCCCCTTGTGGCCTCTTCCACCTTCTGGACCATGAAATTGTCTGCAAGACAAGCAAGAAACTTGCTGGACCTTGCCGCCTTTGCAGAGTTTGACTGCCAACATATATCTGGGTAGTTGAAATCTCCCATTATTACTGTATCTCTCCTTTTTGAATGTGCAGTCATTTGGTCTATGAAAGCGCCATCGAGGTCCTCAGTCTGGTCTGGAGGTCTGTAGTAAACCCCCACTATAATATCCCTATTGTTTCTCGCTCCCTTAATTCTTACCCAGTGCTCTCGACCTGGTTTCCGGTGTTCATGTCATGGATCTCTTCACAGGTGAAAACATCCTTGACATATAAGGCTACTCCTCCTCCTTTCTTATTTGGTCTATTTCTACAAAATAGGCTATACCCCTCTATTCCTACATTCCAATCGTGAGACTCATCCCACCAGGTCTCAGTGATGCCTATCAAATCATATTTATTTTGCTGTACTAGGAGTTCAAATTCATCTTGTTTGTTTCCCATACTCCGTGCATTAGTGTAGAGACACTTAAGTCCCCGTGCCCTTCCTGCAAGTCCCATAGCATTTTTTCCACCCCTCCCACGATTGGATGCTATTCCTACTTGGCCAATATCATTTGGGCCTTTTTCCCCTGCACTTGCTGAGTCCTTGTCCTGAATAATCTTGTCTCCCTCCCCAGATGTACTTAGTTTAAAGCCCTCCTAATCCTCCGTGTGAGACTGTTTGCAAAAACGTTCCTGCCAAGTTTCGTGAGGTGCAGCCCATCCCTTGCCAGAAGCCCATGTTCCTGGAATTTCAAGCCATGATCCAAAAAGCCAAACTGTTGGCGGTGGCAAAATGGGCGGAGCCAGCTGTTGACCTCTACTATTGTCCTTTCCCTTCGTGCACCATATCCTTGAACAGGGAGGATTGATGAAACGACCACCTGCGCACCAAGGTCCTTAAGCTTTCTCCCCATAAGCTTGTAGTCCTTTGTGATGTGGTGAAAGCTGCGCTTCACCGTGTCATTGGTTCCAACGTGAACCAAAACTAGGGGCTTACGGTCAGTGGGCTTGACCAGCCTGGCTAGCCTCTCTGTTACGTGGTTTATCCTGGCCCCAGGAAGACAGCAGACCTCTCGATTGAGCTTGTCCGGTTTGCAAACTGCCGGTTCGGTTCCTCTGAGCAAGGAGTCCCCAACCACCAGAACTCGCCTCCTCTGAGGCCTGTCCGGGGTTCTTCGACAAGCAGATTCTTCCAGGATTGCCTGGGCATTGTGTTGAGGTCGGGAGTGCTGGACTTCCCGAGGTTGGATGCTGTCCTGTTGGTGTTGAAGTTCCAGTTGCAGAAGTTGGATTCCTTCTTGCTGATGTTGTGTTCCCTCCTTCTGGTGTTCCCCATCATTCACAGCACCAAGAACGTTGAAGCGATTCTGTAGTTTGAGAGTCTCTGTTTCCTTCCTGGCCCTTCTACTTCTCCGTGTGACATTCCTCCAAGCATCGCTTTCGTGGCTCACGGAACTGATTTCCTCATCAGGCAGCTCCTCCGCATATCCGGTCTTCAGGAAGGTCCTCTCTGCCCTATCTAAGAAGTCCTCACCCTCCCTAATAAGACGAAGATTAGAAACCTGTGCCTCCAGCTGCCTCACCTTGACCTCTAAGAAGGTGACCAGCTTGCACTTGCTGCAGGTGTACCCGACCACATCTTGTGGCAAGAAAAGGAACATGCCACAAGTGCTACAGGTGACAGCAGCAGCTCCATCCCCTTCCATACTTGATAATACAGAGAATAGAACAAGAAAACAAAAACAAAAACAAAAACTGGGCCTCCTTTCTTAATTTGAGCTGTATAAGCTATGTCTGCTCAGCTAACTCCCAAGCTCAGTTGAACTCTTCCTAAATTTGTTCAGTCGCTATAAGGATGGTTGTTCCTAAACTTGAATGGTTGAACTTGAAGGAATGAAGTAGCTGAATGAAATTGCTGGGGGTCTTCCTAGTTTGATTGACAGTTAACTGACTAACTAACAAACAATTAGCTGACAATAGGCTGTGAGCTCAGAGAGAGCACACGGCCAGCGCTAGCAAAAAAACAAAAACAAAACAAAACAAACACACACAAACACAAAAAAACCCCACAAAAAAAAACAACAACACAGAGAAATAAGCAAACAAACTCAGCCCCACAATCCTGCAAAAACACCTATCAAAGTTGTCTTCACAGACCCAGCTTACCTTCTGCTCTCTCCTCTGGAAGTCAGCAAGAAGACTGCTGGGGGTTCCTAATAAAGCCTCCTTCCCCTAGCTGGCTCCTCCCCCTAGCCTGATTAACTCTTCCTAGTTTGATTGACAGTTAACTGACTAACTAACAAACAATTAGCTGACAATAGGCTGTGAGCTCAGGGAGAGCACACGGCCAGCACTAGCAAAAAAACAAAAACAAAACAAAACAAACACACACACACACAAACACAAAAAAACCCCACAAACACAAAAAAACAACACAGAGAAATAAGCAAACAAAAATAAGCCCTTAGGTACTGTATTTTTTATCTTTTATTGGTAATTATGTTTAAAATGTGTTTTTTACTGTTTTTAACTATGGTTTTTGAAAAATTAACATTATTTAACTCTTTCTTTTAACTAAATTTAATCTTGTTTTAAATTACTGTTAAGCTGCCTTGGATTTCACCTCAAGAGAAAGGTGGGTTATAAATTCAATAAACGAGTAACAGGATATTTTGTGACTTTCTTGATAGGTTGCCATCCTGCCCTAAGACTGATGTCCACAATATTGGGGGACTTACCAGTGTACAAGTTAGCATGTTCTACAGTGCCCTTCAAGATTTGTCTAAGTACCCTCCAAGTCCTTTTCATTTTTCTCAGAAAAAAAGCAATGAATAAGGGGTTAAGATTTAGGTGCAACTTTTGGAGATAGGAAAGTACAATGTTCCTTGGTTCCATGCTAACTATTTTTAATTAAACTCCACTCTGACTAGTTTTAATTAAGGGTGTTATGGTTAGTTGATTAATCAGCTTGATCAATCTATTAAAAACATCAGATCAACTAGAAAGGTGCTTTGAATTAATTGGGCAGGGGAATTTTAATTTAATTTTTTTTTAAGTACAAATGCTTATTAAAAACCACATATATATTGTTTTAGGGAAAGTATTTCCTTCAGTGTGAAGGACAGAAAATGCCTTCTTTAACTTTTACTCAACATTTTTATTTGTCTTTTTTTATTAAAAGTTTTAAAGTTTTAAACACAGACACAAAAAAGACAAACACCAATCAAAACAATACACTCAAAAAGAACAAACAAACAAATAAATAAATACAAAAGAAACATAAACTAAAAGTTTACACAATTACTGACCACTTTACAATTGTTAAACAAAAAAAAACATATTTAAGCTAAACTAATAAAGTTAACTAAACTAAACAAAAAACTAGATTACAACTAATTAAAAATGATCCCTGCCCTTGTTGCGAACAGCTCCTGCTTGTATAATTGTACCTAGCTTAAAGTCATTACTTAAAATTACCGTTAGATGTGTTGCTGAACAAAACTTCTCAAACATCTCTGCTTCCCCACTGAGCTAGGGCTGCTAGTTGTTTTTTTAAAAAAAAAAATCCTAGAAGAATAATAATTTAAAAGGAAAGTTTTTGCTTTTAAACAATGTGTGGAATTTTTGCTTTTTGCTTTTATATAACGTATGAAAATATTGAGTAGTTACAGCATTAAATAAAAGCTTGTAGTAACTAACAACAATGATATTTAACATAAAATAGAAAACTAAGAAATTTAGAATTTAAAATAGTTTGTCTGAACCCAGTTCATGGCTAAAAAAGCAACTCAGCCTGATCATATCAACATACTGAAATATATTGATTTCAAAATGTTGGCCAAGATAATACACTGGGACCACATAATGCAAATCTTTGGATGTACAGTTACCTGTTGATTGTGTTATGCTATCCTTTTGTTGAATGTCAATGTTGTGCAATTGAATGTACACTCAATGTACGTACACATCCCATGTGCATCTGTACACTCAATGGCACCAAATGTACAACTCTGTTTCCACCATCGTGAAGGAACGGGCATTCCACATCAGACAGAAATGTCCAGCAACTTCCATAGGGAGATTTATGCATGCATAAGATACTGGCAGGATTCTGTCCTCAATCTATTCTGAGAGTCAGAAATGGAGCAGTAGCTTGCTATATTTCAGAGGAAGGAGCTGGCAAAACCACCTCTAAGCATTCTTTGGCCCTTTCCACACGGGGGACGGGGAAACGGGGCAGCGCACGCAGGGACGGATCTTACCTGAAAACTGGTTGCTCCGTCCCTGTGGGGAGCGCGCGTTCGCCGCTTCACACACTGGCGAATTTCGGCAGCGTTCGGCGGCACTCAAAATGGCGGCCGGCAACTTCCGGCGGTGCTCTGCCAATCAGGGCAGCGCGCCAGCCGGAAGCCCGCCCCCGGGCAGCTCTGCAGGGATGTGCTAGCGCATCCCTGCAGTTTCAAACAGGGCGCTGCAACAGGTTAGAGCGCTCACGTTTTTTAAAAACCTCATAAAATGTGGCTTTTAAAAAATGCGCCGCGCCACCCCTTGCGGCCACGCTAGCGCGGTTTGAGGTGTGGAACCTCCACTTTTCAAACCACTCTAGCGCGCCCCACGGTGTGGACGACCTCCAGATGAGGTCGCCCTAAGCCGTTTTTTACCCTGTGTGGAAAGGGCCTTTGCCTAAGGAAACCCTATGAAATTCAAAGGGTCGCCATAAATCAACAGATGACATGAAGGCACATATCATTCATGAAGATCCTTGATGGTAACAAAGAAAAGCAGCTTCTTTTTTTCTTTTTATTAAAACAAGTTATCTTTTTTGTTTGTTTTTTGCAAGTCTTAATGTGAAAATCAAAAAGGTTTTAGAGCAGTCTTCCATGTGAAGATAACCTGAACTATCTCTGACATGAGTAGTGGCTATTCTGCGAGGAGAAAAATTAATTTGAATATCTGCTTGGATTTTATTGGTGGACCTCTATTGGCAAGGCCTGTATAACAAAATCCAAACAGAGAGGAGAGCCAAATAAAATAAGCATTTACAGATAGCTATGACTCATGTAGAAACCACGCTATTACATTCAGACAATTTTAAGCCTTATGGCTGGATTGTAATAGCTTTGGGACACCTGAATGCTGTTGCGCAAGCTGTAACATAATGTGTTCCTCTTTGTGGCATTCCTCACATGCCAATTTACTCAACTGCAGATTCTTCCCTGAGTCCAATTCATTTTTTACAAACTCATCTGCAGGGAATGAGCAGTACCTTCTGGCCCTCTTTAAACCTTCCAGACTGCTGAACAATTTTCTTGCATTCCACAATTGCTCTGCAGCTTTGAATATGCCGCCACCACAGATACACAGAATTCCTGTCATTCTCAGCAGTACATGATGTTATTTGAGTTTCATCTCAAACCCTTTTTCTTTCTCAGGATGGAAGTTAAAACTGAAGTTAAACCATTTAATTAAATCTTATAGACCATTTAAAAAAAATCCATTGAATTATAGGATATTTCTTGACCTCACTGAGAAGTTTCAAATGTTAGAGTTGTAGTTCTGAAATACAGTATAATCAGTGGTCCTTTAAAAATATCCCAGGGATACTTCAGTGTACAAACCAGCCAAGGAGGCCCACTTCCAATGCATCCATTGGATGCAGAATCTTTACACAGTAGATATCAGTTTACCAGAGATTTGAGAACTGGTCTAGTTGCCCTGGCTCTTCCCCCAAAAAAGTTTAGGGCATAGAAACTCAGAATCTTATAATCTTAGGGTTAGGAGAGCCATCTGGTTCAACCGCTGCCATTAAGGAATATACAACTAACCACTCCTGACAGCTGCCTAGCTAATCTCTGCTTAAAGATAACATGTCCACCACCTCTGAGGAAGTCCAGTCATCTGTTAGCAACTCTTGCAGTAAAAAGGCTGTTCCATTTAGGTGCAATCTCTTCTCTGGTAATTTGAACCCTCAGGATCTAGGCCCTTTCTACAGGGGGAAAGCATGGGGATGGGAGAGGAGAGGAATCGTGAGTTGCTTCTGCATGACATCATCATGGTCCCATCCTTCTCCTGTCCACAGTCGGCACAATCGTGAGTTAAATCACTGACAGGTTTTCCCTGTCAATGACCTGTGATCATGCCACCATCCCATACTTACCTGTCCTGTAGAAGACCAGAAGTGCAACAACTGCACTTCCTGCCCAGCACATCCTGGGAAAGTGCCCAGCTGTACTGTGTAAGGAAGAGGTGTGGTCATTGCACTCCCTTCCACAGGGAGCCAGCCAATGTGGAGGGGAGTGTTCCCATCACAGTCCCTTCCCAGCAGAGCTGCTGCCAAGATCACAACTGGAGGATGATGCAAGAAGATAAGGTGTGGAAAGGGCCCTAATCTCTAGAGCAGCAGAGAACAAGCTGGCTCCATCATCTACATGAGATCCTATCAGATATTTAAAGACAGCAATCATGTCACCTCTCAGTCTTCTCTTCTGCAGATTAGAGACACCCAGCTCCCTGTGTCATTCTTCCTAAGGCTTGGTTTCCAGACCTTTGATCATTCTGATCACTCTTCTCTGGATATCCTGAAGAGGACACATTGGTTTCCTGTTGCTACTTCAGCATCCCTTTAGACATGCCAGTGTCACAGATATGAACTTCAATCATGTAGAAATTAGAGGCCTTTAGAATCTATGGGCCCCTTTACTCTGTACAATTACAGCACTATGATTCCACTATAACTGATAACATCCTATGGAATCCTGAGATTTGCAATTTAGGGAGGGGTATTTAGACTTCTCCACCAGAGAGCTATACCCTGCAACATTTCACAGATAAAAACTGGGACATGTGTTGCCAAGCAATATGAGAGTGTCGTCAAGATGGCACAGTCTGTTAATGTGAACGAACACACAAGATGACATTGTCAAAAAAAGGGGGGGGGGGGCTAGGTTGCTGCCGAGCGAAGAATGGCAGGCAGTATGGAGCCGGCAGACTAAATACACGAGAGGTGGACCTGAGTGAGGCCTTCACTCAAGCTCACCTCGTCAGCCAATGAGTTCAAAGCATGCACTTTGAACTCATCAGCTGACACAGGAGCAAAGGGAGAACTCCGGGGCTACCGGATATGCTCCGCTAACCCTGCAGCTGAGGGAGGCTGCCAGCCATGCAACCACGATGCTAACCCACAAAGATGCTGTGCAGTAAGTTGCACAGCACACTTATAAAGAAATGAATCACATAAAATGCTCACATGTCTGCAACAGTGAAATTCAATATAAATTAAGAATTCCCGGCAAGGAGAGAATACGGTATGTATCTGTCACAGAAGATGAGAAGCTTGTCAGGGGGAAAAAAACAGGCTGGGAATCTTCAGTACCACCAGCATGGGTGAATATGTAGGAAATTAAGCCCAGATTTTTAAGACATAAGCCTTCAAAACCATCTATTTTCAGTTGGAAGATTTCTTTAAATATCTATTTATGAAGAAATTTGCAAAAGTTTTGTAAGTTCCTATCAAGAAACGAACCAACAAAATTCTCACCTATCACTAAATTCATAAGGCAAAAAGAAAGTGCCATTTTATTTCAGTCTCACTCCGGTATCTATATTCCTTTCCTTCTGTTTAAAGTAGCATTCATAATCTGTAACAAGTTCATCTTCCTATTAAAATCTTAGAGCTTGGAAAATTACTTTTAAAAAGCAATTATCTCCCATTTCTTATTACATGGTTTAAATAATCTGTCACTGTTAGTACAGGCTTCCTCCACTTATCTGACGGGTTAGGGACTGGAACACTGTCAAAAAACAGAAGCGGTTGAAAAGTAGAACCCATACAGAGAACATGAAGGACTTACAGAGGCTCATTTGAAAACAGTCACACATGTGCTGCTTGCAAGGTCTCTCAACCAGCTTAGTGGCTTTTGCCCTTTCTCTGTTCCCTTTGCAAGCAGCCTGCACATGCAAGTGATTCCAAGCAAGCCTTCATAGCCAAGAACTACTGATGGAAAGTAGAACCCCTGTCAAATTAACAGAACTTGACCTTAATTTAGAAGTGTCAAAAGAGAAGCTTGTCAGCTAATAGGGTATCAAAAGGTGAGGGCTTCTTGTAACTGCTATGACTTTTTAAAGAATCTCCTTGCACTACTGATTATATTGCTGAACAGCTTTTGTTACTTTTTTTTCTTCTTTTCTGAAAAAATAGGACTGATAAGATAATGACTGAAAATCTCTCTCAAAATGGCTCAACAATATCAAAAAATGCCTTGTCCTTCCTGGTATCTGTAGGGTAACTCCATTCAAATTCATAATGTTAATGTCAAACTGCAATGTTGTTTCGTTGCTGTTTGTTGCAAATAACTATGTTTACCTATAACAGGAAAATTCCAAAGGTATAAGACACTAATCTTCTTGTGTGCCTTCAAGTCACTTCTGACTTATGGCAGTCCTAAGGTGAACCTGTCGTGGGGTTTTCTGGGCAAAATTTGTTCAGAGAAGGTTTGTCATTGCCTTCATCTGAGGCTGAGGGAGTGTGACTTGCCCAGCATCACCCAGGGGATTTCTACAGCCAAATGGGGATTTAACCCCCATCTCCAAGTGTCCTAATCCAATATCCTGGATAGTACCTTTTCTTTGTAAATCATCCCAGTTCTGCAAATTATTACTACTGTTTGTTAAGCACTTCCTTCCATTCTCCCCATTTCCGATAGGAAATATGTGTCTTTCTAGATGTTGTAGCACTACAAATTCTATCATCCTTCAACATAGGCAGCTGGTCTGGGGCTGCTGAAATTGCAATCCAACAATCTTCAAAGGGCCACATATTCCCAAGATCTGATCTATCAACATACTTTTGTCTTCATTGTTGGTTTGTTTCATTGCCTTCTGAGAGAACTCAGAAAAAAGCAATTGCTGCTAATTACTTTGCTTCATAGCCCATTTCATTATATAGTGTGCAGATTGGATATGCGCACAGGCTCACACCTTTTTAAAAAAAATATGTTTGAAGAATAGCTGCAGGTTAGGAACGAGACATGACAGTCTCTTGTAACACATGAAGCAGTTTCCCTTGTGGCTGGAGCGGAGCTGCGTAGGTACAGCTGTCTCTGATGTCAAATATGGAAGCCTCACGCTCGCAGAAACTCCCTGATGAGTTTAGGAGCTTGCATGTGTTACCCTTATGCCTGCATATAAGGAGCCCCTCTGGATAAGGTTAATGGTGTTTCCTGTGTATTCTATGAATAAATCTATTATTTCTTATTCCCAGATCTCTCAAGGCAAGGATTTCTCTCTCTTTTTTTTTAATGATACAAGAGGGACCAGCAACAAAATGATGGTGTTTGCAGTGCTTCTGCTCACAATATTCCATTTCATTTTTCCACCTACCCATTTTCCATCTTTCTTCCCCAGTCTAGAGAGGTGAAGAACAACATTGTGCTTCCCCTCACTTTTTTTGATGTACTGGAGTTGAATGGACTGTCAGTTGAACTCCACCTAAACTCTAGCAAGAACTGTGTTATTGCATGAGCTATTTGCCACTGGAAAAGATTATCTTAAAATGGGGTCTCCAACTTTTGAGATCTTTAAACAGAGGTTGGATGGGCATCTTTCAGGAGCACTTTAGTTGTATATTCCTGTGTGGCTGGGGGTTGGTCTATATGGCCCAAGTGGTTCTGCCCGGCTCTAAGATTCTATGATTCTATGAATCTTTCCTCAGTCCTCCACAGTACCTATGGCCGCAGACTACTTATGGGGGGAGTGGGGAGGGCTATAAGGCAGGTTGTTTGGCATATAACTTTCTGTTCCAGTCCTACAATTTTCTCCCCACCTGAGGTAACTGACTCACTCTGCCTAATGCTAGAGCCGCCCTGGTCAGGACAAAATTATGCATCACACATAAAGCATAGCATGTGGCAATGATACTTCTGCTATTTTCATTCATCATAATGGAAATAGAATGATCTAAATCAGGAACACAATGCAGGTGCGATGGGACTTATTAAATTAAATTAAATTTCCCATAGGGACAGGGGAGTTCCCAGTGGCAGCAATGGAAATTCCTCCCACACCAGAGTACTTGACCATGCAGGAATATTTTGGGCATTGTTGCTGTGTGCCTTCAAGTTGTTTCCAGCTTATGGTGACCCTAAGGCAAATCTATCAGAGGTTTTCTGGGGCTGAGAGTATCTGACACGCCCAAGATCACCTCGTGGGTTTCCATGGCCAAGAGGGGTCTCCAGGGTCATAGTCCAATGCTCAAACTATAAATGCTTCCATCGCATGTAATGTGTAAGGACCAACATACACATATATTTGTCATAAACTAAGACAAATTTAAATACATAGAAGACTACTGTATCCTGAGCAAACATCTAGTTTAACTCTGAAACAGCATTCCACAGCCGCTTCGCAAGCTTGGCTTTAAGGGTATCCTTCTCTAGCTTTTATATATACATACATTCATACACACACAAACACACACACACATACACACACACACTTCTGCCAAACATGGGGTTCCTTCAGGCCTACTGATACTCCCTTGTGTGTAATGCTGTACTGGCTGCATCTGTTAGCATTTATGATCTATGTGTATATATTTTTACCCCATGTTTCCTCCCTTTGGGGAAGTAAAGCTGCTGTTGGCCTCTCTCTTGGGCATTAATCAAATCCACACTGCCTTTGCTTCAGCCATCCTAAAGCATCAAGTCTTCCTGTCCTGAAAAAAGAATGAGGAAGGAACGAATCTCAGATATGTATCTTGATATCTACAGTGAACAGGAAAGGCTGGGTACTAGGGATGGCATATTTATTCTGGGTGGAAGCTCCTGTGCAAAGAGCAATAAAGGAACAAGTTAGAGAGAAAACAAGAAGCAAAGTAGCATTGTCCCATAATTTCTTGGAAGAAGATGAAACATCTAAACCTTAGGTGGCACAGCTGGGCATGGTACAACAGGCACACTCTTCGATGTGCTGGATTACAATTACCATCATTTCCAAGCAGCATGCTTGTGATGATGGGGTTTGTAGTCCAACTCATCTAAGAGGGCAACAGGTTGGGAAGTTCTGTCTTAAGGAATATGCCCCTTTGTTTGTGTGAAATATTGCAGAAAGTCTTCTTCGGTCTTGTGGTACAGCAACTGCTGGGGTGTCCTAATATAAGTAAAAGCAATGTGCAAAATTTTATTTTATTTTATTTTATTTTGATTTAGTTTGGTTTGCAGGCTTGGTGATGGAAGTTGTGAGATCTTCCTTCTGTTATTTTCCCTGCTGTTCCCTCATGCTGAGACTGGCTATCAGCTTAATTGCTGAGCAACTCAAACCCCACAGACTCTGTGGGTGTTCTCTGAGCCACTTCATAACAGAGCCAAAACAAAAAGACAGTTCAAGCTAGGGGAATTACAAGGAACGAAGCACCGAATATAGATTTGGGCTGGAAGACCTGAGAGAAACACACTTTTCTCCCCTTTTTTAACAGATAGAAATATAATTTGGATGCTGAAAGGGTAACAATGACCATTTTCTGTGACAATCTGTCAAAAGTTTGATTGAGCAAACTCAAAATAGGGATGGTTAATAGCTTCCTCCAGTTCATTTCACATGGTGTCTATGACTAGCCTGACATAAAGTAAAACGGGGGTGAGGAATCTAGGACCTGTGATCAAAATCAAAACCTCCCCCCTTTATCAGGAAAATAACTTTTCCTCCATTTGTTTGCTAAGACTGGCTTCAGCCACGCTAGCACCAAATTCCCACCAAAAAGAGGAATAGATACTTGCTTAGTGTCATGAACAGCTGCTCTGTAATGAGTTTTATATCTCTTGTTTTCATAGTAGTTTCAGGTAGTGAACACTGGTGGCTACGTTGCCAAAAAGGGGCCACCAAGAAACAAAGAGGCAGCAATATGGTTAAGGTTCCAGGAAAGGTGGGGGACATACCCTCCTGAGCCCCAAGCATGTCGGAAGCTATAGAAAAAACTACAGCCAGAGTCCTGTATTAATTACTTAGAGCCTTTCTGCACTACACTGTTATAGCGCTATTATTCCACTTCCAATATCCTGTGGAATTCTGGAGTTTATAGTTTACTGAGGCCAAAAAGCTCTCTGGCTGAGAATTCTAAATGTCCCTCCCTAAACTGCAAATCCCAGGATTCCATAGGATGTTGAAAGTGGAATAATAGCACTATAACAGTGTAATGTGGAAAGGCCCTAAGTTAATTAACTAAATAGTCCCTCTTGGCCTGACCCCTCCAAACCTGATGGAAACTTCTTTCACCCATGCTCTGATCACTGGCAGAGTGGATTTCCTGCCCATGCAGCTGATGCCCAGTAAATGGGGGGTGGGAGTTACAATTACAGCAATAGTGCCACAGTCACGACTAAGCAATGATCCTGAATATGGAACAGTTATGGATGAGTATTTGTATTGTTGTACTCATAATTGCTGTTTTGTATTCATAATTGCTACTTAGTCATGATTGTGACCCCATTGCCACCATAATAGCTCCACCCAACCTGCTTTACCAGGTCTCAGTTGCATGGGGAGAAGGAGGTCCATTCTGTTGGAGATTGAATAACAGATGAATGATGTTTCCATCTGGTTTCGGGGTGGGATCAGGCCAAGAATGATTACTTAGCTAAGTCTACATAACAAAGTTGCAGATGCACAATTCTGGTCATTTTTAGTAGAACTAGGGGTCATCTTTTGGACTATAACTTCCCAAATCTCCCAAGACCTTGCCACACTACACTGTTGTAGTGCTATTATTCAACTTTCAATATCCTGTGGAATTCTGGGGTTTGTAATTTACTGAGTCCAAAGAGCTCTCTGGCTGAGAATTCTAAACACCCCTTCCCTCCAGGATTCCATAGGATGTTGAAAGTAGAATAATAGCTATATAACAGTGTAGTGCAGAAAGGCCCCTAGTCAGGATTGGCCATGTTGGATAGGGGATTCTGAGAGCTGTAGTCCCCAAAAGCAATGTTTACAAACTATAGTTTTATGCTTTGAAATTCCAAATCACATTTGGCCACTTTGGGGGCCAAAAATGAGTCAGAAATAAATAAAAACTGAAGGTGAGGTGAGGATGGAATGGAGTATCTTTCAGAAGAGCTCCATTGAGCTGACCGGGACATGAACATTCCCATTAAAGGTTAAGTGCAGTATATGACACTGGGTTTCAAGTCCCATTTGTCTGCATTGGTTCTTCAGAGTCTTAAACTGAAATCTCACTGCTGAAAAGGCACTACTGAATAATACCAGATCATGGAGACCCATCAACTGGTATTCAATACTAACATGCATATGAAAGTTGTTGTATAGTTTTAGATAATAACCATTTATTATTCTTTCTTCCATGAATTTGCAGAGTTTAGAAAAGTTACTTTTCTGCACTTTCCCAAGCAATGTGCATTAGTATAATTCTTTTAACAAGTCATCTAAGGTAATGGCTGTCAGCACACTTTATGAGAGAGCATTCCATAAATCATTTAAGCATTATGTGACTAACTCCTTTCTTCTCTCTTCCTGAACTTACTTTTTCCTTTCCCTTTTCCAGCTCAGCAATATGGTTCTGAGAGGGAAACAGCTGGAACATCGCATAATATTCTAAACATGGAAACAACACGCTTTGGAACAGATCAGTCATTTTAAAGTGTAAGTCCCAACTTTTAGTGATCACTCTGACAGTGACAAACAACTTTAAGATAATGAAAAAAAAAATGCATGAACCTAATTGATACCACAATTAAAACAGAGGAAATAGAACATGAACAGTACCACGCAGTAAAAACAAACTAGGGTAGCACTTTAAAAGCCCTAACACGAAGGATATTCTGCAGATGAGGCTCCATAACCACTACCTACCTATTCGCAGAAACTTTGGACACCCAGATAGAACCTCTGATGGCAAACCTAGTACATGATCAGAGAGAGAGAAGAATAGACTGATAGATAAAGAGAAACCTAAGCAGGCAGACAGACTCTTATACACCTCCTTGGATCCACCTCCTGGGTATCTCTCTCACATCCGGTGAAGGACAGCGAGATGCTAAGAAGAGGGTCTTTTCAGTGGTAGCACCATACTTGTGGAATGCTCTTCCCAGGCAGGCTAACTTGGAACTGAATGTTATTATCTTTTGCCCACCTGGTGACAGCTTTCCTAGTCTCTTTGGCACTTTAATAACCAGCCTTTTAGGCCTTTGCTGGTGCTTTTATAACCTGCATATTTTTTTACTCCCTGCTTCCATTTTTAAATTGGTTTTACTCTGTGTCTTTTTTAAAAATTCATTGCTTATTTTTTATAGTTTATGTTTTAATTACCTGCACAGCATCTACAGAACTCTGACTGTTGGGCAGTATTAAAAGTACAATGACCATAACAGTGTACCCTCGTCTGATGTGACCTCCACACACATGAATGCAAGGTGATGAGAAGCACCATGTCCCATTGTAGTTAATGGATGCAGCAGGCATGCACTGACTACAATGAGACAAAATGCTTATGGTTTTTGTTTTACATGGGGGTTCCTGCATATATGGTGGGCACACTGTGTAATAAATGAACAAATCAGCGTATCTTATTCACCAAGAAAAGTGTAGATGCTCTGTTTAAGGGGTAAGTTCATAAATGGCCAGGGTTAAGCTGCTCATTCTTATATAACGACACTAAGCAGGTACACAATTGTATTGTTCTCACCCTTCAATTTTCTTTTATCCTAAGAGACAACTAAACTCACCAGTACTGAATGAAACAGTGAGCTTATACATGTTACCCCTTAGCAGAATGTTAACTGATCCGAGGCATGATTATGTTTCTTTTAAATGGACAAAGTAGTGCTACTAATCAAGAAATAACAATCAAGGTGTACTGACATTCTCAGGGATGCTTTCCATCTGGGATGAAAATAAATTGTATTGTGGTATGGATTAATTAGTTTTGATAGTGAGAAAAAACTTCAGGCGACATGTTTAATTGTCTGTGTGCTGAGAATCAATTTCTCTTCCAAAGAGCGCCTGAAAGAAAAATCAACCAGTGAAGGGGCTTTTGTACTCTTTCATGTGGGCTGTGTGTGTTTTTAACCCCAGTTCCTGTTCCTCTTCTTCTTCCCTGGCCTTCATGGCTCAGGTGAAACTGCATGCAACGGCCAGGGAGAACAAAAGAGAATAGAAGTTGGTAGAACTGAAGCAAGCAAACAAAGAAAAAGCTCCCCCCATTTTTCTACCAGCCTGAATAGAATCTTTTCATATTTCCCTGAGGAAGAGCATAATGAATGGTGAGAGCAAGATGGAGACATTTTAAGGCAGCAAAATAAAAAGGCTGTGTATCAAAGTGAATTGAGTTTGCTTTGAGATAGATTAGATCTTTCCATAATCTTGCTTCTCTAGGCTGAAAGTTTGGGGGATGTTGCTGCTCTTGTTTGTAAGGCAGTTCAAAGGCTTTAGCCTCATTCTTTAGAAGTGGTTGTACCTACCCTATGACCGTCCTGATTTGCCAAGAATAGTCTTGATTAATCCCTGTCAGACAATTTTTTCAGTGATTCTTAAAATGTCCCAGATTCTCTCTCCTTCTCTTGCATCCCCCCTTTGTTGCCAGATTATTTCACCTGCTGAAAACTAAGCTCAAAGTGCAAAAATAGTTTTTACAGGAAGCCTCCCATCTTTCACTGCCCCATTATCTATAGATTCACATTTTTTGGTGCTTCCAAATTCAGGACAAGTTCTATTACTTCAATATGGGGCCTGCTTTTTTTTTCAGTTCTTCTTGCCTACAGAGGCTTGGTTGGAACGGCTTGCATGCATGTGTGGTCTCAAGCCTTGCCTACAGAAAGAATGAATCCCCTGGTTATATTTATGGAACTTGTCTGTACCACAAGCATCAAAACATCAGGCTTCCATCAGTTCTTCTTGCTTACAGAAGCTCACATGGAACTGTGCATGCGCTGCTTGCAAAATGAGATTAAACTAGGGGAAAGACACCAAGCCAGCTGAGAAACTTTACAAGTAGCATACACACATGATCAGCCCCAAGTGAGCCTCTGTAAGTCCTTCATGTTCCCTATAGTGGATGGGTTCCACTTTTCAACCATTTTCTGACAATGCTCTGATCCCTAACGTGTCAGAAAAGTGAGGGAAGCCTGTATTTACTTAACTCAGTATTGGGAGACGGAAGAAGTGGCCAGGATCTTGGCCGTCCCAGTTTGCTCAGGGTAAGAAAAACTGCTGCAGCTCCTTCTGCAGCTTGTATGTTCTTCCTCGTGAATAACTTCTGCCATTTTGATCATACTCTGATGCTGCTTGGCCACAACATGGTTCTCATCTGTGAAATGTTAGAGGCGCTGGAAGTTAGTAAAATTTGGTAAAAATTTGGTAAAATGTAGAAGAAATTACCATATTTAGCACGTGTATGTTTTGCCATTATTTCATGATGCAACTCAAGCAGTGATACACTGAAATCACAGATAGTCTCCAGCTGAGGCACTACCCAAATTGAGGGCTGCTTTGCTGTAGCAGACTGATGGCATCAGGTGTCCTGAGGTCAATACTTAATGAAATTCAAATGTGCAATTTGTAAGCTGAATTTTGAAATGAAACTGGAGCTTTATTTGTTAAATATGCTAGGGCAACAAAGGGAAATAAGAAGTCATCAGATGTTATTATTATATCTAACAACTGTAGCAAGGTTGACATATGCGCAGCACTGGAAAGAAAAGAAACATTTTGATATAGAAGAATGGAAGTTAAAAGTCCTGGATATGATCGAGATGGAAAAGTTAGCATTTTCTTTGAAGAATAAATCTATCCAGAACTTTGAGAAAGAATGGAAAAGAGTATTGGATTGGGTAAGGATATAAATATATAAGAAATCAAAGAAGAAATAATGTAACTGTTCTTCTCTCTGTAAGATGGAAATTATGGCCCTTTCCACATGGGGGACGGGGAAACGGGGCAGCGCACGCAGGGACGGATCTTACCTGAAAACGGGTTGCTCCGTCCCTGCGGGGAGCGCGCATTCGCCGCTCCACACGCTGGCGAATTTTGGCAGTGTTCGGCGGCGCCCAAAATGGCGGCCGGTGACTTCCGGCAGCGCTCCGCCAATCAGGGCAGCGCGCCAGCCGGAAGCCCGCCCCCGGGCAGCTCTGCAGGGATGCGCTAGCTCGCCCCTGCAGTTTCAAACGGGGCACTGCAACGGGTTAGCGCACTCGCGTTTTTTAAAAGCCACATGAAATGTGGTTTTTAAAAAACGCGCCGCGCCACCCCTTGCAGCCGCGCTAGGGCGGTTTGAGGTGTGGAACCTCCACTTTTCAAACCGCCCTAGCGCACCCCACGGTGTGGACGACCTCCGGATGAGGTCACCCTAAGCTGTTTTTTTTACCCCGTGTGGAAAGGGCCAATGTTTGTAATGGAATGGAAATAAGCAATTTCAACTGGAAGATTTAAGCATGGAAGTGTGTGGGGGGGAGTTATTTTCGAGACAAACTTTCAATAAAAATTATACAAAAACAAAAACAAATGTGCCACAGCTGGGATAATACACCAGACCCAGAGCATTGAAAGGTTACTTCTTTGGACTACGATGCACAGAACCTGCCGTCCCCACACACACAGCCAACATGGGAGGATTTTAGGAGCTGTAATCCAAAAAAGTAACTCCACCAAACTTTAATGAAATTCTACATAATCACATAAGCAGAATAAAACAGCACAGTGGCTAAAACCCAGATGCTTCTAAAAAGCTCTCCAAAAGAAGCATTGTACACACAAAGACACAGTGATAACTGGTGTCCTCTAGGGTGGTAATTATGTTCTCGAGCTTAGTCTTAACTGGGATATGATGAATCCATAATTTTCCCAATCCAAATCTCTGGAAGGATCTGGGAATCCACAAATCTAACAAATCTCAAATCTTTTGAATTCTTTTTTAAAAAGAGTTTAAAAAGCAACTTTTTAAAACATTTTTAAACTTTTTAAAACTTTTTTTAAACAGAACTTTTTTAAAAAAAGAACTATTTTTTTGGATGGTAGATTTGAAAGATTCAGTTCGCCTATTTTTGCACAGGGATTCAGATTTGCGAATCTTGAATTCTTGCTGAGGATTTGAGAATTCAAGGATTCGGTTGGCCCATCCCTAGTCTTAACTCTGAAGAAGCTGCCCAAAGTCTTGAACCTTGGGTAGAGTCTTTAAGGTCTAGATAAAACCCAGAGCAGATTTACCACTCCACTGATGTGGAAGCCATGAGCACATATAGCACATACTTACAGCATCTACCATTCAGAGAAAGAGCACCTCTGAAATGAGCAGCCATCCATGATTTTGAAAGCAAGTTGGAATAGAGAAGTGGACTCTTCTCCTAGCGCTCACAGAGATTCCTGACAGAAAGTCTGTTCAGCTAACTGCATAGTGCAAGTTTTCACCATTCTTCAGGATAGGGGCAAATGATTCAGGTTACATAAATTGTTCTTGTTGAGAGCCACATTTCATTGGTGGTAATCTGACAGTGGTTACATGCTGGCAGAGGTGGTTATGGTTAAAGTCAAGGGTAGGTGAGGCGTGGGTCTGAGGCTTGATCACTAAAGCAGTTTCAAGGATGATCAAGATCAGACAAAGGCCATTTCCACCTTACACTGTTATGGTGCTATTATTCTACTTTCAATATCCTGTGGAACTCTGGGGTTTGTATTTTACTGAGACCAAAGAGCTATCTGGCTGAGAATTCAAAATGCCCCTCCCTAAACTGCAAACCGCAGGATTCCATAGGCTGTTGAAAGCGAAATAACAGCACTATAACAGGGTAGTACAGAAATGGCCAACACCACTGGTATATAAAACAAAAAGAGAGATGTATTAATATTTTAGGGATGCAGTATGTACTTGACTGCAGGGACTGATAATACTCAACCCTTCCATTCCGCAATCCAAATTAGCAGGTCATAGAGGAGATGCACATGAAAGTGCTCATGTCTCCTGGGCACATATCTCTACCACAGGCTAGGCCTTGTTAAATGAGGAACATAGCATCCAACACATGTTATGCAGAACTTGGATCAGTTCCTGTTTTGGACTACAGCTTCCAGAATCCTCAATGCAGCATGGCTATACTACTTTAAGTAGCATGGCCTAATTGCTAGGGAATTCTGGGAAATGTAGTTCAAAAAGTATTTTTTTCCAGATTTTGTTTAGGATGACCTTGTCCCAGTGCCCCATTAGTTAGTGGCCGCAAAGTCTAATTGTTCTAATTTCCTCCCATGCTGGTGGAGCCTATGCTGCTTCAGGAGTGCTAGGAACTGTAATCCTAAAATTAACTTTTCCAAACTCTCCTGTTATGTAGATGGCACAGATGAAGCTTTGAAGGGGAACCCTGAGCAGTGATCAAAGAAATGACTGGTCATAGGGTTGTTTGATTGCCCAGATAATTTGGAGACTTGTTGGAAAGAAAGATGTTTTATATTCTCTAACCTAGCACTGAAAGTAAGAAGTCTTTGCACTATGTCAGACCTCTGGTACATCTAGTCCAGTACTATCTAGATGTGTTTTGAGAATTACTACCTAGATATGCTGGGATCTGCATTTTTTATGAAAAGTGTGTTGTCTACTGATACTCTGAAGCCATTTTTATAGCCATCACAGGGGAAGGAACAATGGGAGAATGTACAGTCCATGCTTATCTGTACTTAGAGAAGACTCACTGAAATCAGCAGCATTTAAATAAGTCCTATTTATTTCAAAGGAGCTGCTGTAAGTATGCAAAGTCTAGATCCAATCCATAATGAGCATTTAGATTTTGAAAGATTTAACCCAGAAGCTCAAACTGTACCAGCTGAGGCCTTGACTTTAATTGTGATAGAATGAGGTGATAAAACATGAGGTAGCAGAGTTGACTGTGGTACTTCCAAATGCAAGTCTGAGATACCATGTTGAACACTTTACTGCCTCTAAAACGTAAATGAAATTAATACAGTAGAGAAAAATGTTCTAGTCCAGGCTGCATCTTGTTGCACTAGACATCTACTTGAAGAGTATGTTTTTGCACTGGGAAGCATTCCAAAGCAGCATAGAGGAGCATGCAGCAGTGGAGTACACAACACACAGATACACACAAATAAGCTGTAGTCTGAAGTGGTAAAATTCATTTCAAAATTTCAGAACTAACTATGCTGCCTCATTTTATAAGATTTGATAGCTCCACCCTTTGTCAGTTCAATGCCTAATTCTAGGAAACTTTAGGACTTAGTGTGGGGGGACAAACAATGCAAAAGTAACAAATATGTATTGTACTTTAAAATGTTGAATACTCAAAGAATAGCCTGGGTGAAATTAACACATTTGGAAGAGAGGGAAGATGTGATATAACAGCTGATATTTGCTAATTTTAGATTGTCTTCTGAAATTAACCCTTTTCTTCAGTATTGATAACTAAATATAATCTTCCATTGGTATTTGAAAATATATCACATTTGAAAATAATTTTAAAAATAATTAAATAATTAGGAGGCTATTAGATTAAATGTGTACTCTAGTCCAAATTATGCAGATTTAAACCCCATTTATTTTAATACAAGATTGAAGTACATGTTTAGCTCATCCCCACTGAGATAAAAGTACTTAACTTAGCTGGATTATTCTTAACTGTCTTTTAAAATGGCCTGGAGATTACCATTAAGGAGAGCTTTGTCATTAGAAAGAGTTCAATGGACCACAGTTTGAGAACTTTTGAATTAACAGAGAAAACTGCTTAAGAAGAACTTTTGCTGATTTCTCCGGTGGGAAGCCCTCTGAGAACCATTTCTTTTCAATGTGTTGTTGACTGTGTGTTGCCCTTGTGACTCTGCTTCAGTAGAATATCTCAACAAGACACCTCTCTGTGTATCAGATACTCAACACTAGTCTTCTCCAATCAAATCAGCCATACATAAGGAAGCCATCTATCCAACTTTACAGAAGATCGTCCCTTGTTTGAAGGTCTGCTATTTGAAATCCAGATAGAGAAAAAGAATCATAAGAAGGCAGAGCAAATTCCCCCTTCTGATGCCACAGTTAAGAAAGCTATTGCAATTTGAGGAATGGGAAGTGACAGTATCACTGCTTTGATCAGACCCCACCTGGAATACTTTGTCCAGTTCTAGGCACCACAGTTCAAGAAGGATATTGACAAGCTGAAACATATCCAGAGGAAGGCAACCTAAATGGTAAAAGGCCTAGAAACCATGCCATATGAGGAGAGGCTTAGGGGGCAGGGCATGTTTAGCCTGAAGAAGACAAACTTAAGAGGCAACACGATAGACATTTGAAGGGATGTCATATGTCATGTGGAGGATGGAGCAAGCCTGTTTTCTGCTGCTCCAGAGACTAGGACACAGCACAATGGCTTCAAACTTCAGGAAAAGAGATTCCATCTAAACCTTAGGAAGAACTTCCTGATGGTAGGAGCAGTTTGACAGTGGAATGTGCTGCCTCGGAGTGTGGTGGAGTCTCCTTCTTTAGAGATTTTTAAACCAAGGCTGGACAGCCATCTGTTGGGAAGCTTTGAGTGTATATTCCTGCATAGCATGGGGTTGAACTCGATGATCTTTGTGGTCTCTTCCAATTCTAGCTAGAAGATACCACCAGATTTGTTAAAATGAGCCCACTAAGAAACGAGAGGGATATGTCAACATAGTCAATTAAATTAAAGCCCAAAGAAGACCACAGAAATAGCCTGATGAAGACTGAACATGTTGAATAGCCACAAAGCTGGAGTGGCACTTGGGGGAAGGGATGGAAGGGGAGAGAAGTGGGGTGACTGACTGGTATCTCCAAGGCTGCCCTACTTAAAGATGATGGTTGACTAGAATCCCCAAATAGGAAAATTCCTGCTATAGAGGAAGATACATGTCAGCACAGCCAAGGCCTGGCTCTCATCTGCCTTTCCCCTGTATGCAAGTATTCTCTTTGATTTCGATCAGCTAAAGTTTTAGCAGAGTTCAAATTCTCCTTAGTCAAGGTGGTTCTAAACCTGCAGTTTATGGATAACGGGTGTCACTGGTTACTTAAAAAGACATGAATTGTTACACAACAGCAATGTCTTTTCATCTTAACTAGTTGCCATTAAATGCAAATTTGCAATCATGGCAAGACAAAGTACCTGTATAACATCATCAAACCTTTTAGATTCAGAGTTCCATCTGCCCAGTACGTCTCATTAGCCAATCCCCTTTGTCTTGGGGCTGAAGTACACTCTTCATCATATCTCCAGACTAGCTTTTTCATCATCTCTCCTTCATCTTTTTGTGTGACAAGGGACTCATCTTTTGAAACTGCCAGGTTGCAAACCTCTATTTATATTCCTGTGCTCACTCAAATACACATGCACACATACACACATGCACGCACGCACACCCCTGGTAAATTAAAATGTTTAACTGTTTCAAACATCAATGGAGCGTCTGTCAGAGAATTTCCTCTTACAGGTTGTAACCTGTTTAACATCTGTTTAAAGAAACCCAATTAGTTTCTGTAGGTCTAAAGTCAAATACATTGTCTTGGAAGGAGCTTTACAGCAAGCAGCAAAGCTCTTCACTGGGTAATTTAAATGACTGACCGTTCAATTTATGAGCATTTGAAGCAATAAAATTCAGCCTGAACTTAATAATAGCACATTTTATGTGACAACGATGACAATTACAATCTATAGTTACTGCAGTCGCCCTTTGGTCCAGGGAAAGATGACAGCATTAATTATACATGCTCACCATTTGTCAGACTTAAGTTGGCAGGCGATTGAGCTAAAAAGCATCTCCCTGGCTTGACTTCTACATTTTCTATTTTCTAATCCACTGGAACAAGGATAATTAGAATAGAGAGGGGAAATGAACATTTTTTAAACTTATAATATTCCTTCTTCGTACAATGTGCAAGTTCACATGTAGCACAGACCCATGCCAATCTTGTTTTTTTTCCTTCAAGAACTGTCAACAGTAACTGTTTTACCCATTCTCTCACTGATCAACCATGCCATTCATTCATTTTAATGCACAGTAGAAGAAAATAGAAATGCTCTGCCCATGTGTCATTGCCTCATGCTTTATACATTTTAATGATGCCTTCTTTGCTTTCTTGTCCATTGTTCAGCACATGTTGAAATGTATTATTTTAGCTTCTTCCTCTCCTGGATTTTATGAGATCTACAATAACCAACATTGTTTGCAACGTATACAATCCACTTCCACATAGAATTTTTGTGAGGCAGGATGGCTCTCTCCAACAGCTATTTCATAATTAAAACTCCATATTAATAAATGTGTTCATGTTTGGTGATAATGAAACTGCTTTAAGTTATCTGCAATGGGAACCATTGTTGCCTGAACAAGTATCTTGCCCATAGGAACAATTAAATGATTACTTTTTCACTACAGTTCTCAGAATCCTCCAGCCAGCATGGTCCAATGTGTAACAAAAATATGTTTCCAAGTTCTGTGCAGTACTTTGTTAGGATAAAGAACCAATCAACTAGCCAGGTAGGAAAGACTTGTAGCAACATAAAGTAAGTATGAGAGAAGACTTTGGCCTCATTAAAGCAAAATGAAGTCTTCCTCATTCTAATCCTCATTTTCTTTGTTCTTGGAATGCAGACTCAGCTTCAGACTCTTTGGGTGAAAGTTGTCCTTGCCACCAAAGAACCGAAAGGGCCTTCACAGGAAGTTAGCACATATAGGCACTGAGAGATTCTACTGGCAATTAGGCAAGAAAAATGCATAAATGTTAAAGGCAGGGTGAAGATGGCTTGGAGGACCACAAAAAGAGCCTTGGGGCCACATGTGGCTCATGGTTCATACTTTGACCACCACAGATTATCGTACTGAGGGAGGTAAAACTTCCAGTGCTGTGTCTGTGGATCAGGTAAAGTTTGTCTATTTGCAGATATACAAAGAAGGGCTGAATTAGAAAAAGGAAAGAGGTAAGTAAAGGGATCTGGAGAACTGGTCAGAAGGAGAGAAAGAGATGAAGATGATACGGAGAAATTTGGGCAGAAAAAAGAATAGAGAGAAAGGAAAAAGGAAGAAAAGCAAGAATGAAGAACAAGAAAGATTCTGTCTCCCAAGTTAAATTCCAACAATTCACACATTATAGTGCTTCTTCTCTGTGTCTATGTTGGATGAAAATTACCTTCATAAGGATTGGAATGAAATATGGAAGGTGATTAAAATACACAGATTTCTAACTGGGACTAACCAGAGGAAACATGCAACTCCCTTGTTGCATCAGTTTCACTGGCTGCTGGTCCATTTCCAGGCACAATTCGAAGTGCTGGTTTTGACCAATAAAGCTCAGTACAGCTCAGATCCAGGTTATTTGAAGGACTATATTTTCCTATATGAACCAGTCTGTGCCTTGAGATCTGCTGCAGAGGCCCTTCTCTCTGTCTACCACCCTCATAGGTACATCTGGTGAGAACATAGGAGAGGGCCTTCTCAGTGGCTGCCCCCAGCTCTGAAACTCCCTTTCCAGCGAAGTTAGACTGGCACCTGCTCTACATCTTATCTCAGAAAAGTAAAGACTTTTCTGTTTAGACAGGCATTATAATTGACTATACAAGGCCTGTCCCACCAAAATAATGTGCTGTACCTTGCTAATTGTTATGCTAGTGTGTGTGTGTGTGTTTAATTATATATTTTAATCCAGTTTTTTATTGTTTAATTTCATTTTAGCTTCTGTTATCTTGTAGGGTTTAATGATACGTTCTTTAATTTGTTATAAGCAAATTCCCAAATTCAAACTGGAAAGAACACATGATAGATGGATCAAATTTTGAAACTCTGACAAAAATTTAAAGCAGTTCAGTTTTGCTCTCTGACTAATTGTCCTATGGAATACATGCTCAAAATATAGGTGCCATTTTTTGTTTTCCATCATACTGCATTAAGAATGAAAAACAGGGAATTGCAGCTTTCTGAAGACCTGAGTCACAGGAATGGAAGTATTTCATTTTTATTGTTAGCATATGACAATCGCACAGACCTACCTTGTCTGTTGCAAATGCAGTTTGCTAGAACTAAATCCTCCAAGGATCCCATCACTGAGGCAGTTAGGTACAGCAGGGACTGGGGAGATGCGAGGCACATTTCTCTGTACTTTATGGACACGGAAAAGTGACTCTTCTACTCTTTAAAGGGAGAAATCCCTTTGAAATGCACTGGTGTCCTTTGAGATACGTAGGCAAGGCATTTTTCTCAGTAAGTTTTCATCGCTTGAAAGTGAACCTCAGGCTGGAGCTTCTATTTTGGTTGCCCTATTCTTTTTTTTTCTCGCCTGACATGATCCTATGCCTTTAATATCTGTATGAGAAGCAAAATTCAATAGGGAAAGTGTTTCCCTTTTCTACAGCCATTTCCACACTAAACTGTTTCAGAGCTATTATTTCACTTTCAACATTCTGGGATTTGCAGTTTAGGGAGGGCCCTCAAATCTAGTGCAGAAATGGCCTTCATCTCTGTGTCAGAAATAGGGGCAACTTGTCATGGAAATGTTGACACACATGTCCAGGTGGCACTGCTGCTACCTCCTCTATACCATCCAGCATTTGCATTTGACTGTTTAATCTCTCTCTTTCATGGTGGGCCTACCCCTGGATATAGCTCAGTGACAGAATCTCTAGGTAGAGCTTCAAGTTGCATCTCTAGACAGAGCTAGAAACGGCCTATATTTGAAACAGGAGAAGACAGTGCCACTTACTATAGAGGGTACTGAGTGTCATAGGTCCCAGTTGTCCATTGTCAGTCAATGAAGTGCCAAGATATTCAGCAGGCAAACTGATACAGCTTAGCAGTCCAACAAAGCTTGCCTTGTCAGGGTGGCGCAGAAGTGAAGTCAAGTGTCAGTCCAAAGGTCAGGAATCCAGTGGGCAGCAAGTTCAGACAGTCCAAAGGTCAGAGAAGACAGGCAAAGGTGAGCAGGGAATCTGTAGCACACACAAAGGCAAGGGTCGACAAACACACAAGGTTGTTTCTGGTGTTGGGCCATTGCCCTCTGCCTTCCTTAACAAGGTTGGAGTCAGCTGGCTCTCATCCCAGCCTGATTAGCTCCTGTTGTGCTTGCATCTGCTTATCCTCCTTCAAGGCTGCAATTCACCTGGAGAAACTGACTCCTGGCCCATGATACTGACTGAGATGGACCAACAGTCTGATTAAATATGATGCAACTTATTAGGGACCTGCTATGCAGAAGCAGATGTATTTTAGGAATGCTTTAAAGAATTGGGTTTTAAAAGCATTTTTAAGAAGATATTAACTATCTATTTACTGGATCCTTTTGAATGAAGGGAGGACCATGAAAATGCTCCTAGATAAAAAGAAAGGATGGAAGTATGTAATTTTAATGTTTATTAAGGCTAAAACCACAAAATTTTAGTACCACCAAACAGCTGGCTGAGCACACAAATAAACATTTGGAATTTTTCATATTATGCTTCTCCCAGCTTGAGAGAAAATATTATTTTATACAACCTAAATTGAATTCAATATTATGACTTGTGATAATTGATTCTTACTTGCAGTTGGCAGTCACAACAGATCAGCCATATTGGTCTCATCTTTCTTGGCCAAATGCAGAGATGAAATTAATGCTCCCAGATCAACCTATAAATCTTTCAAATTTTGTGCCATCAATATGCACATCTCCTCAGGTTGGCCAAGATTCTAGATCAGCTATTAAGTTAAGTATACTTAACTAAGTAATGTCTCTTGGCCCACCCACTCCAGTCCTGCCTTATTGGGCAAGAGCTGCTACAAACAAAGGAGGTCTGCACTTCTGTCAATCAGGATGCAGCAGACTGATGTTTCTATCTCTGTCCCATGAGTGATCTCCAGTGTGACAATCAGAAGCAGGATCCCTGTCACAATTCCTCCTCACAATGGAAATTAGTGATGGGAGAGGGATAGAAACAATCTGCTGCATCCTGATCAATAGGAACAAAGACTTCCATTGTTTGCAGTGGGTACTGCCTGGTAAAGCAGGACTGCAAGACTTTTACCATTCCTATGTACTTCCTACATTGTTGCCATGATAGTGAATATGCAGGAATCATTAATACAAATCAGTTACAAATGCATAATTCTAGGGCCATTTCTGCCCTGCACTGCTATGGTGCTATTATTCCACTTTCAACATCCTGTGGGATTCTGGGGTTTGTAGTTTACTGAGGCCAAAGAGCGCTCTGGTTGAGAATTCTAAATGCCCCTTCCAAAACTACAAACCCCAAAACTCCACAGGATGTTGAAAGTGGAATAATAGCACTACAGCAGTGTAGTGTGGAAATGGCCTAGCTTATGTGTCTGTAACTACGATCATGAATTCCAGCCTATGTTTCTTAACTCATGTAGAAACCACTGAGTAATGTTGTTCTCTTTTCTCAAACTAGAGAGAATTTTCAAAATCCATTGGAGAAAAGAAACAAGAGAGTTGTTTGTTTTGTTTTTGGTGAAAATTTGTTTCAGTATAACTCTACATTCTTGAGAACAAATGGGAGTGAACCAGCATCTAGCTCACTCAGCAGTGCAATTCCATACCTTCCAACATTTCTTGGATAAAAACTGGGGCCTGTGTGGTCAAGCACTATCAGAGTATGGTCAAAATGTCAAATACTATTAACGAGAAAGAACACACAAGCTATGAGAGGCTGCAGCAGTTTGCTTTTGCTTGAGCCTACTGAGATTTTGATGCATGATTGTAAATGCTGGACAGTAAAGAAAGCTGATAGGAAGAGAATCATCTCATTTGAGATACCTCTGAAAGAGAGTTCTGTGGATAGCATGGGCTGCCAAAAAGACAAATAAATGGGTCCTAGAGGAAAGCAAGGCTGAACTCTCCCTAGTAGCCAAGATGACAGCTGAAATTGACATACTTTGGGCATGTCATGAGAAAACATAACTTACTAGAAAAGATAATAATGCTTGGCAAGGTTTATGGCAGCAGGGGAAAAGGAAGACCATACTACATGTGGATACAGTCAGTTCAGGAAGCCACACTCCTGAGTTTGCCAGATCTGAGCCAGGCTGTTGATGATACAGTGACTTGGATGTCTCACATTCATAGGGTCACCACTAAGTCAAAGTTGATTTAATGGAAGTTAACAACAACAGAGAAGGGCGTGATTCCACCTGCCCTTTCCTCTCCTCTCCCTGCTGCTGAATTAACTGAGTCCAAAGTGCTTCTGCACCTTGAATTTCATTTGCAGCAATCGATGACAAAAGGGAAAAGTGGTAGAAAGAGACAGAAATTGAGACATCTGAAAAGTGGCTGAAAAAGTAGGACAACAGAGGATAAATCAGGACTGTCCCTGCCAAATTAGGCTAGCTAGCGGGTGTGCAGTTCGCACAGCAACATCCACTTGCCCAAAAAGCTCAAAAGCAGAGCAGACTGTCCCTCCAAGAGATGCCATTCAAAAACTATTTCCCTTTATTACTGCTGTATACTCTCATACTCCTTATTTGTTATCCAGAAAATCTAATTTACTTATAAGACTGGCTCAGCAACACCCAAAACAGGGATGGTAAAGGGCAGCCCTAGGATTTCATGTGGCTCCAAAGGCTGTTTCTGTACCTCTTGACCCCTTCAAAACCCTTGTAAAAGGGCAAACTGCCAGAAACATCCTGGGGCCCTTTCACACTATGCAATGATAGAACTATGATTCTGCTTTACCTGCCATGGTTCCATCCTATGAAATGCCAGGATTTGCAGTTTAAGGAGGGATGTTCAGAATTTTCAGTCAGAGAACTCTAGTGCCCCATTAAAATACAAGACCCAGGATTCTACAGGCTGCAGCCATGGCAGTTAATGTGGAATCATAGTGCTATCATTGTGTAGTGTGAAAAGACCTCAGAAGTGGTAATTCACTTTTTAAATACGTAGGCTGCAGGGCCTTTTTGCTTTGTTTAGCGTTTTAAAAAAATAAAATTTTGAAAAGCAGAAGTGGTCTTCCATCCTTTCCATTTTTATTTTGTTTTGCATTTTTGTCAATCCATGTTGTCCTGGTAGGAACAGAAAATATATACCCACAGATCTATTGCATTTGTCCAACCCCAGTTTAAAGGATTCCTTTTTTAAAATGGAATGATGGTGATAATCTGTGTAAAAAAAAAAAGTTTTATTGTTGTTAAAAGAGAGCTTCTCCTGAGAAATTGGTAATGCACCTCTCCTAAAGCAATACAAAAATATTAATAATAATAATGACATGGCAAGTGAGGTGCACCTGTAAAGGCTTAATATCACATAGTTTAGAATCTGAACATAGCAACTGATACAAAAACACACATAAAGACATAAGCAGAATCACACTGAATCCTTAATAATTCTCAAGAACTTATGGCAAGATGTTCTGGATAATATTTAAAATAGAGTGGGAATCGTGCATCTCTCCAGATATTGTTGGACTGCAGGTCCCAGCAACTGTAGCCAGCCTAGCCAACAATGAAGAAGGCTGGGATTTCAGTCAAGCAAGAGCCTAATGGGCACATTTTGACTAGCCCTTGGCCAAAGAAAGGATGTTGAGTTATTACCTATCATTCAAAGGGAAGGCTTATTGGAAAAATCAAGAGTTTTAAAACATAAACTCTGGAATCAAAGTTTATCTGAACAGTCTTGTGTTGTAAAATTATATGATTTTATTTCTCGACATCAAAAGCACAAGAGCTTTTGCTTATTGATTCCTGGTTGATAATTAAGGGGCATTAAATATTGTATAAGGTATTAACACGAAAACTCTATCACTCAAATGTCTAGCAAAATGTGGGTAACTCAAGTTTAAGCAATGAAATTTGAGCAAGGAATTTTCTTCTTCATCTGAACAAGGAAAAATTGTAGCTATTTATGCCACACCTTCTGTGAAATTTAATGTTGCCTCTTGGCCATTAACTTTCCAAAAACTTGTTACATTTCCTTCCTGACTTTTTTTTTAAAAACTGCAATAGTATGGTTCATAAAAGCAGCTTTGTTTGTTTGTTTGCTTGGTTGGTTGGTTTGGTTTATCTGTGGCTATCTGCTGAAGATGTGGGCTGAAGTCTAGCTCTCCCTTCCCTTCTGTTTTTAATCCTATTTCTGGTTTGGAATCTTCATTTTCTTCTCCTCCTTCTAAAACTCCTGTCTTTGTTTGTTTGTTTGTTTGTTTTATTTTAAAAAAGCCTTGTCCATAGCTTTAGTGTTAAGACAGCGAGATGAAATTCTCTTGTTTCTCACTGTGCCAATCTTCTGGGTTAGGGTACCTCTGCTTCAGTCTGTTCCTCTTTCTGTCCTTCTTCATACAGCTACTGTAGAGTTTCTTCCCACTGCAATGGCTATGATATTATGGCCAAATTAGCGTCTTTACTTTTTGAAGTTCCTCTTCCTGTGTACCTATGTACAGCCATGTAAGAAACATTTTACATGAGGGATTGGACTATCCCAATCTCCCGTGGGCCATTCTACCACAACTGCAGGCATTCTTTGATGGCCTCTAACTGCTGGGCAATTGTCACTGAAATTCAGCAGCAACCATGATGCATCTCGAGGCCAGTAGTTCTCAAATGTTCACCTCCTAGAAACCCTAGCCAGCTTGGCCAATGACACGAATTATGGAAACTGAAGTCTAAAATACTTGGAGGAACAGAGTTTGAGAACTTTGCCCTAGAATGCAGCAAGGTGCTAGAACACCTTCCCACAACATAGAAATCAGTGGATTGTCAAGCCAAAGTATCTTTGCTTCTGAAAGGAAAGGAGAGGTAAACACACTGGGGTTTATGCATTACCAGCAACAATAATGCCACTGATTTCAACAGTAATAGAGAACGGGGATGGTGGAAGTTCCTGCTATTCCCACTTACTACCATTATTGAAATCAGTGGCAGTGCTTCTATGTTATATATGGTGTACAGGCTGTGTCTATCATACTCAGTACTAACAGTTCTGGTTGTGACCTATCAGCCTTAGGTCCAGGCTATCTTATAGACTGTATGTCACCCTGCCCAGATCCTGATATCCCATGAGAGGACCTTCTTTTAGTCCCACAATCATACAATTGGTGGGGACACAAGATAGGGTCTTCTTAGTGGCCACCTCTATGTTTTGGAACTCTCTCCCTAGGAAGGCTGGAAAGGGTGTCTTCTTCCTGTCCTTCAATCAACAGATTTTTAGAACTGAAGGCTTTCAGGAAAAGAAGGAGTGCAAGAGGAATATCTGGGAAGAAGAACAGAGCTGAATGCTCCTCCATGCCTCCTCACCCTGCCTCCATTGATAAGGTAATAGTCATGTTGCAAGGGGATGGTTGCAGCTGAAAGTTGGGATTTGGAAGGTGGGGGAGGACAGCTACCATTATCCCATTTGATGGAACTTTCCAGTACCTTGTCCTGGACCAAAATCTGTTAAGAATTAAAGATATAGGACCGCTGTTCTAGATCCAGTCTGGCAATCCAAGATTGAATTTCCATTTAAAGTATTGTTACTGTTTTTACATCTGCATCTGTACATATATATTGATTTGCTTGTGACTTTTTTGTTAAAATCTGTGTTCTCTTTTTTATTGGCAATGCATTAAGTGGTCAACCACCCAAAGACCAATGTTCTTCAAGAAAAGCTCCAGCTCAAACCAGAAGTATTTTGTTATCTTTCCTTTATAGGAAAGTCTGTGGGTCAGTCCTGACCCGAAGATGATTTGCATTAGGAACAGGCTTTAAACTTCAGCTCATGTAGCTCATCCAATAAGACAATGGCCTCCTGACACCATCACAGTGCTTCCTCATCAGTTATTTTTTAACTCCAAAAGCTATTACTGAGTAAGATGAGCCATTTTCCCACCTCTCCTTGCACAGTACTACTGAGCACCATCTTACTTGGCAGCACGCTCTTGTCCAGGCCTCTTCCAAATGGTTCTGCCTGTCTCTGTTTTGAGTAACACAGGTTTGGTAGGACATGAGTCTAAGGAAAAAGAAGCCAAAGTGCCTGGGTAGTTTAGTGTGAAAAACAGGAGGTTCTTGATTTAAAGCTAATGGTCTATGAAATGATATAGCCCCTGGCAGCAGAATGCCCTGCTGTAATGTTCATGGCAGATACACGCCTTGATCCAGGCCAGGCTTTCAGAATATCCTAGAGTAAATTCAGATAGTCTATCCAGTTTGGCTGGGGCAATAAGGAAGGAAGAGCCTCAAAAATAAACTCTGCTTCTCCTAAGATTGTTGGGAAGGCAGATTCTGATATCCAAAAGATCTAGGCTTCTAGACCACAGCACAATGAGGCAGTGTAGAGGAAGAGCACAGAAGAAGTTGAACTGAAATCTTTGTTTGTGCTTTGTTTCTCAGAGTTTGCTTGCTCAAGGTGCAGGCTGGCTGCCTGACTCATTTATTGTGACATTATGTTTCATAGACAACAGAGGAGCTCTGTTATATTCCTAGTTAACTGTGAACAGCTCCAAAGGAAAAGCAATTCTCCCCTAGTAGTCAATGCAAATCTAGCCATATTTTTGTTTCAAAAATAAAGTTTAACTATAAAGTTTAAAACCAAAACCACAATCTCAGTGGCTTAATATTTCTCCTCATATTTATCTAAGGTGATATGGGCATATTCAGTCTATAGCTATGTTCTGATACTGCAGCATTAACTGACAAGCTTAGGTCAGCATCACTGCATTGTCAAAAGAGCGGGAGAAACCTCAGCAATAAGACACTTGTTCTGGAAATAATCATCTTTAAACTTTAAATGCCCTGCAAGTCAAAACCATTAAAAAGCACTTTAAGAATTTTCTGCCTCCTTCTCCTGTTAAATCACAAGTTTGGCAAAACATACAAATGCTATAATTTTGAAAATAGTGGGTACTTTAGAGGAGGCAGCTGAATGTCCTTTGAAAATTCGATTTCATTTTCTCAATTGGTCCTTTCTAAGTTCTTGGGTTTCTTTTATCTATTTATTTTTAAAAATAATATTCAGCTTCTTTCAGACTTTCAGGAAACCTGCCCACACCCCCAGCCCACAACTATGCAATAGTCTTGACACCTTCTCATTTGCAAACACAGTAAGAGCTGAAGTTATATCTAACATAGTGTCCCTGCCAGTACTTGATGTTGCCATTCACATACCTGAGGCGCATTTATTCAAAAGAATTTTGAAACTTTTTTTAAATTCCCATAATCCCCCTGCTAGCTTGGGGATTCCAGGTGTTATCAGCTTACCCACCCACCCCATATCTGATATGGTTTAACTTGCAAATACATTAATTGGCATTGACATAAAATGAATCCTGATGTGACAGTAAGGCCAAGCTGGCCAGAGCAAAAATATTGGCTGAACATGTGTGTTGCAAAATAGGTCAGAGTTCCCCTCTAGGCATAGCCAAGGTCATTGTCAGGATAATCACCAGGTAACTTCAGAGATAAGAGGCATAAGCTAAAACTGTAACATCTCTGCTGCTACACAATAGTGATGGGAAGTTCCTACCAAACCACTTATTGTTTCAGCCCTTCTTCCTAACACCTGGATGTTTCCCTCCATTGTTCCTTTACCTGTCCACCATTACAGAGCCATTACGACAGCCATTATCTCTTTGTCATCTAACACTAAGACCATTACTCCATCCAGACCCCATTGTCCACGCTGAAACCTCCATTGTTTGCTCAGCCAGAGAGCCATTCACAACCTTGCCATCCAGGCAAATTTTGGGTATAAAAACTCGCCACTTTGGGCAGCCAAACACAGTATCTTGCTTGCTGAACGCCACACTGTCACTTTGATTCCTGAACACGTACTGTCCTTAGGCACAAGTCTAAACCACATCACTGCTTTCTCTGTTGCTCTCCAGACCAATCATTATTGCCTGTTCCCTAAAACTCCACTATCTACAACTTTCCTCCCTTTATCTTTGGGTTAGCTCTTGTGCGAGTACGTGCGTGCTTGGATCTTTCATGTGTGTAATTGAACTCTTTAATAAAACACATTTTAGTTTATTTTGAAATCTCTGGCTAGTTCTTTCCTGCAAGGACCCTGTAAATATCTGTGGAAGATCTTGTTAGGTTTACCCCCTACTTGCAGGCCTCCTAATTTGAGCTAATTAATTCCCCATTGTCACATGGAGGTACTGACATCACAGGTGGACCCCTGAGTCTCCCACGTTTTGGGGTAACATGGGAGACACAGGCCAAACATATCTATCTCAGATCTGAAAGTTCCAGCATGCCATCTGTCACAATGACCAATCAGTTGCATTTTTTAAAAAAAAACACACACAAGCAGAAGATGAAAAATAGTACCTCTCTCCAATTGTATGTCTCTAGAAGTTAGCACCATCAAATTTATTATATGGAGCTACAAACTACAAAGACCTAAATGTGAACCTAGAATGTGTCCATTCTTCATATAACAAGGGGATAAGAACACTGGTCTAGGTGTTGTAGGTAATGCAAATGGAGTCTACAGTGAAATAGCACTAGGGAACATATGGGCTGTCCAGATTCTTTTGGTCTACAACTTCCCTCATCCTTCATCATTAGTCATACTGGCTAAGCATGGCTATACTTGGCTATACAAGCTTGCAAAATGTGAATCTGGCCTTTTGCACTACAGAAATGGCAATCTTTGTGCCATTTTTCTTCAGCTAACAATTCTGCCAGGCCTTGGCACCTGGTGGCTTCCATAAAAGTGGGTGAGAAATCCACTCTGAGTTTTCATCTAAACTAGTAATGGCTAAAGTGCAGTTTTAAGGCAATATGCAGCCTGTAGGATCCATAAGTGCAGCCCCAGACACTCCCCCAAGCCCCTAACCCGCCCACCCCAAATTTCAGACTGATTGTTTGATCCCAAACCAGCTCAAAGCTGACAAAGCTGGCTAAAAATGCACAAGTTTGCTTCTCCAACCTCCCAGAGCAACCTCCCCCACCTCACCAAAAAATGTTAGAAATACCAAAAAGGAAAAGTAAGGGGGAAAATGACGAAAGATATCACATCATTTTGGGTGCACCAAAACATGCTGGTCTAAATTTTAAAGAACCAAGTTTGGAGATAGGATGCAGAATCTTGGATCACAGTTTTAAAATACAGACTGAGATATCTTTCACACTGCACTTCAACAAAACTTTGATTCCACTTTAGTTGCCATGACTACATCCTATGGAACCCTGAGATTTGTAGTTTCATGAGGCATTTAAGAGTTCTTTGTCACAAAGCTCTAGTGGCTCCCCAAACTAGAAACCCCATTATTCTACAGGATGGAGCCAAGGCAGTTAAAAGTTGTATCACAGTGATATAATAGTCTAGTGTGAAAGAGACTCAAATGCCAGCATAGATTCACAAACCTACTGACATGGAAGCTATCACATGCTAATGCTACCAGCAAGCTGGATCTGCTCTCCCTTCTTTGCAAAAGGGAGGATAAGGAGGCAGGAAAGCTGAATATTCTGTACTTAGCCAATTCTCCAAGAGCTAGTTGGGTCTCAAAGTTCACGTGTAGGCAATGCTTCACCCACTGCCTGAGTGTGCTTTGCTGACCACAGACCTCCTGCCCTAGCTCCATCTGCCCCAGCCCACTTTTTAGGAGGAGGTTTGAGAAACGACTGGCAAGGGCCAGATGAGGTCCTCACTCCAATTAAGGCAGATTAGGCCTGTAGGCTAGGAGATTTTATGACTATGTGCTTCAAAAAAAACCTTATATCTATGGTACAATCTCTGAAAGGGCTCCTATGGTGTAGGAGTTTGAGTACCAGACCAGGACTCCAGGGTTCAGTTACTGTTGAAATGCATTGGATGGCCCTGGGCAAGTTGCACATTCTCAACGTATATGAAAGCTGTGACAAACCTTCTCTAAATAAATCTTGCTGAGAAAAATCTGTGATAGGATCAACAGAAGTCAGAGCTGACTTGAAGCCACATCACAAGAGCGCAGTGTCCTATAAAAAAGGTGAGTTTTTCAGAGCCTCACCTGTATTTCTCTAATAGAGAGCTTCAAGAAGCATCTTTCAAAGGGAACCAAGCGCAATTGAAGTGTGAGCCTGATCCTGGGCCATGAGTGGGGCTTGTGGTAAGCATCTGCTATGTCTCAGATGCAAGCATAGATTTCCAGTAGTAATGCAAAATTATGATTGAAATTGCATTAGACAGGTAGTAAAAAGCAATCGGCATGATGCAACTAATGTCACTTGCAGAAGAATTGGCTGATGATTTCCCTCTTCTTATATAAATAATTTTTGGAAGGAGACCAGACCGCTGGAGTCTCCCAGTCTGAGTCTTATGAGCCAGATTTCAGCAGGTTAATTCCAACATGGAAGTGGGCATTTATTTTTGTTTTCCAATTCGTTTTCAGTCATTTTAATGATTTGCTTTGGATATATTGGGTGGGATCTTGACTTAATTACATTCAGAGTAGAGCTGTGAGGGTCAATTTATCCTACCCCAGAGATGGGAAATGTACAGTCCTGTGAGCTACCTTCATCCCTGCTCCCCTCTGTTTGTGAACCCCTAGCCCTTCCAGGATCTGCAGATCATCCTTTTTCTGAAAAGGGAAAAGAAAAGAACACTCTCTCCTGGTAGCTTTCAGGAGTGGCAATTCACCCTTTAAATAGGTTTCATGGTGAAGCTGTCTTGCTTCTGATTTTATTTTGTTTCCAATTTGTTGGCTTTCTTGGCAGACTGTACTTCTCCCAAAGGGTCTTGGAGAAAGAGAACTGGCCTCCAGACCTGGCATAGTTGCCCATCCCTGATCTATTCTAAGTTTGACTAAATCTGCATCTAATCTATTAGCTGATCAAATCACAGTACAGGTTGTGGGTGTGGGAGGTAAAGAGGGAAGCAATTAAAGTGACAAGTTGCAAATACTTAATTCCTTGTACAGTGTGGACTCTTTGCCCAAACTTTTGACAAATTGAGAAATTTAGCAGTTCTAATGCTATATGTGGGATCTGGATGCTGGCAAATTTCAGGCTCTTAAGATGGAAAAGATCAGTGTTTCAGGAAGAAGTTGTTGGCATAGGCTCCCATTGGGAATAATGGGGAAACCAATGAAAAAGGGAAAAAATGAACTAAAAACAAATTTTAAAAATGAACTCAGACCCATGGAAAAAGAATAAAAGAATGGAACTAAAAATACTCCCTATCACCCAGGATGCCCTAAAACTGCTACTGGGGGCAGTCTTTTTTCACAATAAGCATAATGTAAGTATTAGATCTTGGACTGGGTGATATCTTTAGCTGCATGTGTTTTCTTTCAGCATGCTAAAATTCAGAACCAAGTTACCATGGCCATTTCTGCACGGGCTAATAGAAACAGTGCAGAGCGTCCTCCAAGGAGGACGTCTGCACCTGGGAGCAGAGTGGGTCAGACCTACTTAACATAGATCCGCACCTCAGCCCAATCCGGAACGACCCCAAGTGGTCGTCAAGCGTGCTTTTGAGAGATCACTTAAAACAGGTCTTTCAAAAGTACGGAGCGTGCCATTCCACCCCCTCTCTCTGGTGCAGATTTGCAGGCTCACACCAGTGCGAGCCTGCAATCTGCCGGGGCAGGCTTTAGGCTGGCGAGCTTCAATGGTTGGACGAGACCCTCGACCAACCGGAAGCTGCCATTTTCGTCCCTGGAGCAGTGTGGAGCGACAAGCATGCACTGCTCCGGAGCAGCGCGGACTGGACTGGGGAGCCAAGAAGTTCGGTAAGTAGTGGCACGGGGCGATTCCCTCACCCCGTGCAGAAATGGCCCATGTCTAACGTGTGTTGCATTGTCAGCACTAATACCTCAAAGAAACCATGTGCAAATGTTGAACGTGGAAGGAAGGCATGCCACATTCCAGAGACTTAATGGGTCTGTTCAAGCCATAAACTTCAAACAATGCACTGTAGTTTCAGAGCTTGGAAAAGTTACCTTTTGGACCACAGCTCCCAGAATTCCCAGGCCAGCACAGCCACTGGCCATTTTTGCAGGGCAATTCTGGGAGTTCTAATCCAAAAAAGTAACTGCTCTGTACTTTGCATCTAAATTAAAATAGCAATTCTCTAGGTTAACGTTTTTTTGTAAGATGTAGGCTTTGATGATCAGTTACTCAATTAATTTAGAAATTTCTTTTGGTTAGTTCTATATCCCTGCTGTCTTGACTTTTACATCTGTCATTTTCCTTAAGGAAAATAACTTGTTTCCTGTTTAGTCAAGGATTTTATATTGATTGTTTGCTGTTGGGTAGGACACAATGAGTAATTTTTGATTTGTGATAGACATGTCACTTTATTTCATGTAATTTTCTTTGTAATTATGTTCTGCAAAGGCTCCAGGTGCCCGTGGGCATATGTGTCAACAAATGGCATTTATTACCACTATGCGTTATTTCAAAATGTCATTCAGGAAATGTATGACACTAAAGTCATTTCTTATATTAAAACTTAGACAGCTATTAGGCACAAAAGATTTAACGCCAGAGAGATGGACAAACCAGAAAAGGATTCTTTAGATCTCTGTTTGTTTGCATTTGTCCAAGTCTAAAACTTGGGAGTGGTCAAACAAATGTCTAAAATATACCTGAGAATCAAATTTAAAATAGTAAGGTTAAGATCTTGGATTAGTGAGCTGTAGCATAAAGTTCACTTTCTCCAAAACCCATCTTTTATCTGCTACAGCCCCCGTAACACAGCCATTTACTGGCCAGAAGGGAGACAGAGGAGAGGCATCCAGCTATGTCCCTGCAGATGGACACACAGGGACAAGGAATCCTCTTTGACACCCAAGGGTCCTTTGGAAATCCTGGAGGATGATATCAGTGTTGTGCATCCCGCTATAGGATTGTAGCTAAGCACTTTTCTGCCTCTTCCCACTCTCCATCAAGTAGTAAATGACCATGTTAGGGAGGCTGCAGAGATGGGTTCTGGAAGAGATCTTGGTTATCGTACAAGGTCAGTTAAGAATTCTGTCCTCAACAACAGAATGACTTATGGAAGTGTAAGATGTAAGTTGGCCTTGTATTAATGAGATGTCAGCCTAAGTCTGGAATCCCGTCTGGGGCAGTATGGTTGTGGAAAAATAGTTGTCCAAATAGTTGTGATTTCTCAGACGTTGCATAATAGTTGGTGCCTAATAGAACCAATTATTGTGCAAGGGCATACACAGTCATCTGTTCCACTTTTGACTTGCTGGATGGGGAGCTATTTCAGTTATTGCCCCCCCAACCTTCTGCAATCGGTCATGCAGCTATGGAGTACAGCATAACTGTTCTGACCTATATTTATGCTATATACTCAAAGAGTATAGGATCTTGGTCTTAGTGCTAAAATCCCACCCACTCCATTGGCTTAACCTTGCCATCAAATGCCAAAGATTGCATTGAAGAGAAGCAGATGTTTTGTTAAGGTTCAACAGATTTTTACAGGCTGAACTAATGCAGTCAGAAGTCAGCACCACTGCGTTCAAAAAAATTTACTCCCTGAGCATAGAACTATTCATAGGACAAGAGTCAGGACACTGGGGGTTTTTGTTGTTGTTGTTGTTTGCTTGCAATGCCTGTGTTTATTGGCCTTATTTCAGCTTCAAAATCTTCCAGGTGTTATTGACTGACATTTTGGACTATCAATGTTTCCGATTCTAGCCAAGAATCTACAAACTAGTGGGTATTGCCAGATAATGTAGCATGTTCCAAATAATGTAACTAATTTTGCTGTTGTGATCCTTTCTGAGGTGTTTTCATTCGGATGTTTTGTCAGTTTGTCTAGAAGTATTTAAAATCATCATGGAAACCACAATTGTTTTCTTTTCCCAGATGTGCTGAATCTCAATTTCTACGTCTTGACATTTCATAATCTTTTCCTTGTCTTTGTTGGCATTTCTTCTATGATCATTATCATAATTAATAACTTTAAATAGTTATAATATTATTTGTACTATCATTACATGATAATTGTCCTCCTCCTGTAGGAATTTTGATAATCCATTGGGGCCTTTGAGTATAAATAACTGGCAGGTTGCCTTAATTGTGAGTAGTACACCATGGGGAGATGTAAAGCAGAGCTTTCTCAGGGCCTTTCTGCACTACACTGTTAAAGTGCTATTATTCCACTTTCAACATCTTATAGAGCCCTGGCATTTGCAGTTTAGGGAGAGGCATTTAGAATTCTCAGCCAGAGAGCTCTTTGGCCTCCCTTAACTACAAACCCCAGAATTCCACAGGATGTTGGAAGTGCAATAATAGCGTTATAACAGTGTAGGGCGGAAAGGCCCTCAGTTGTAGAATGCCCTCTGCTCAGTTTGCCTGACACTGACCTTGCTCTTATTTCACTGCCATGATAAAACTTGTCTCTTTACCCAAGCATTGGGGTCTAGGAAGTGTGTGGCTTACACCATCTTATCTCATTGCAGCTTTTGCTTGCCATGAGTTGTTAAATTGTTTAAAGTGGTTTCTCCCACCTCACCCCCCTTTTTGGTTAATTTTAAAGTGCTTTTATTGATTTTATCCCTTCCTGAGATCTGCTGAGAGACTGTGGGTTATAAAATATTTTAATTAATTAATAAAAATAATCACTTAGCAAGTATAGATTCTCCTCTGAGGATGTGGTTGTCTACGGCTGTCTTTCTAAGTTCTAAATGAAAATGCACCAATGAAGCTGCAAGGCATGTGAAGATCTGGCTCAAAGGTTCATCAACATTCAGTTGATCCCCAGGTTTATCTCTTGTTTACATGTGATCCCAGAGTGGAATTGGACTACTGCTAATCAATGTGAAGGACTGGCTGGAATGTTATGAGCTGAAAGGTAATCCAGACAAGTGGAAATACAGTTAAGTGGATGGACCATTGAACTTGGATTGGAACAATGCAGCCTATTCTGGACAGAGTTGCACTCTATCTAAAAGATCAAGTTTATCTCTTGGGACTTTTCTTTGACATGGTTCTTCTATTAGTAGTATGGTAGTACACAGTTCCTATTCCAGGTTTTGGTTAGTGTACCAGCTATAGCCCATCCTGATGAAATCAGATGTTGCCTATTATCCATGCTCTATTTACCTCCAGACTGCTGGAATGCACTCATTGTGGAGATGCCTTGGAGAAACTTTCATAAACAGCAACTTGTGCAAAATGCTGCTGCCAAGGTAGACCCTGAGCAAAAAGTTCAGAACACACCCATTGTATTCAATCTGCATGATCAGATTGATTTCATGTTTACTTAGAGGTGCTGCTTTTGGTATTCAATGCTCTAAAAACCAGCAACCTGGATAACTAAGGTATGTCCTTCTGTGTGTGTCGTTCCTTCTGCATCAGATGTCTGGCTTCAAGTTCCTGGGCCCATATGGAATAGGAGACAGAACAGCATTTGGAGAAGTTTATTTTTGTAATAGAATTCCTTAAAGAATACTTGATGGATTCTGAGAATTATAGTTCAAAAGGCAACTTTTCAGGTTCTGCAGCAAAAGCAAGACCAGGTCTTCTCAGATGATGCTCACCAAGTTAAGTTCCATCAAACCACAACACTAAAGGCTTTTATGTGTTAGGTTTAAATGTGGCTGGTATCAGTATTATATAGCAGTTTGAACTCTGGACTACAACCCTAGAAACCAGGGTTCAAATCCTCACTCAGCCATAGAAACACACCGAGTGACCTTAGACAAGTCATGTACTCTCAGCCTCCAAAGAAGGCAATGGCAAACCTCCTCATAGGAAGGAAGTCACCTTGAGGTCTCCATCAGCTCTTGCTGTTTGATGTAATTTTTGGTTTGTCAAATTAAACACTGCTTTCCTATGACCACTATTTTGTGCATTATTGTTGTTGAGTTCAATATATTATGCTCCATTTGATTATTATAAGCCATGGTATGTCCTTTTTTAAAACAAATGAGGTATTTTTTAAAAAAAATTAAGGAAACCAATCTAGAATTTACTGGTTTACCTCTTGCCTGGATGTTTGTGTCAGCCCCAACCATTTTGCTAACAGCCAGTGTCGATAATACATTTGTAATTAATTGTAATTAATACAATCTTAATTCTACTCTGACATGGTCCATATTCCTCTCATTCACATGCACTGTAGGATATACATTTAGATATAGATATAGATATAGATATATAGCATTTATTTCTATACCGCCTATCAACTAGTGTTATCTAAGCGGTTTACAATATATTTTAGCTAATTGCCCCCAACAAGCTGGGTACTCATTTTACCGACCTACAAAAGGATGGAAGGCTGAGTCAACCTTGGAGCCTGGCAGGATCGAACTCACAACCTTGTGGTTGCAGTACTGGCATTTAACCACTGTGCCACCAGGGCATATCAGTTGAATAAAGCAACTGAACAACACTGTTTTAACCGTGGAAGGATACTATACATCCAGATTTAATAAAATGATCAAAAACAGTTATTTATATGTTTTTCGCCTGTGCCTTCCCAGTGATGCTTTCGTCAGTGATTTCAGTTGGAACAGCAGTGATAAACAACAACCATTGACAGTTATATAATTTAGAAGATCTACACATGGAAGGAGGGTGCTGGAGGCAAGAGTGGTATTAAGGCCTAAATTAAGGCCATACAGTGTCATACTATTGAGTCTGTTAATCCAGAAGTTGTCTCTTTTTTTCAAGCATGGTTGGATCATTGGGGTTTCTCTGTGGGAAATAGGATCACACTGGGAAATTTATGTCCCTCAGAATTAAAATGTCTGGGCACAGGTTGCTCCAGTTTTTTGGTGGTGGTTTTAGGGTTTAGGATTCCTGAATATTGTGTAAAGATCCGTGGTGTTTTTCTGACATACTGTATTCTGCATTTGAGGTGCTAATGTTTAATCGTACGTATAACATTTGTAGAATTACAAGCCATATTTTCTAAAGTTACTTCTGCTGCTGCACTTGTGATGCTTGAATACACAGTGATGTGATGCAGAATTTTCAGCTGATATTTTGATAAGCTCTTACCAGCAGCTTCTTTAGAGCAGGTGACTGATGGAAAGCAACAGCAGATAGATATTTTTACCTGACTCTCTCAGAGTATATCCATGCTTCTGAAGAAGGAGAAATCCATACTGTAATAAATCTGTTAGTCTTTAAGATGCCACACAATTCCTTGTTGTTTTGCTACAGTGGAGTAACCTGGCTAGAATTGCTAAAGCTGCCCAGGACTAAAATTCTGCTCTTACAGCTTAACACATGCACACATACCTGTGCATAGAGAAAGATGGACAGACACTTCCAATAAGAGTCAATCAAAATATTTGCCATCCCTGCATACTGCCGTTATTCTACCAAGCTGTTGATATCCTTGCAAACTGAATGTGGCCCAAACAATTACTTTTGGCATCTGTCTAGCTGTTATCTGATTTTTATCTACTACTTCACTGCACTGATATCAGAACAAGCCACAAATTAAATACAACTGGAAACAGGACAAAACAAAGGATTCTGAAATCTCTTATAACTTAGAAGACATGTGGTTAAAGCAAGGCTTTTCATGGTAAATACAGACTTTAAAATGTGAACAGTCAATAATACTGCCATTTTGCCTAATTCCTCCCAAGATGAGTTGGGTTAGTCCTTCTTTCCTCATTTCTAATCTGAAAGTCAATGGTAGATAAACACACAATATGACAGATTTACCAATGCAAAGAGCTGAAGTGGCTTAGAATGTAAAGTTCCTGCACACTTGCATTTTATAGGCATTTTATAGAATATGTAACTGAGTGGTAAAGTACAGAAGCTTATATCACATACATTTTGATACAGAAGCTTAGTGAAAAGAATGAAGTGCAAGATTGGAAAGAACATTAGGTTGACATTTCCTCAATTGTAACTCTATGGTATGACATGGGATATCACGAAATATAACAGGATATCATGTGATTTTAATGGAGGTACTAGTGGGCTTCATATTCTCACTCAGCCATGGAAACCTCATGTCCAACCTTGGGCAGGTCTAAGGCAGGCAAACCTCCTCTAAATAAGTCTTGTCAAGAAAACTCTATAATAGTCACCATAAATTGGAGATGACTTGAAGGCATATAACACCTGCTCAACAAATAAAGTGCAGCCCCCAAAGGTTCTATGTGTCTCCTAAATCTGTTGTTATTGCCTCTGAAACACACCTGAATCCCTCCACGCTCCCCCATCTGAAAGGCATTTTGGCCAAAAAGGTCAATTTCTGCACCACCAGAGCAACACAGCTCCCAACATTTAATGTACTTGTCTTCTAATACACCATTCTCTCTAAGACCCTTTCCACACGGGCATATTGCCCATGCTAGGGCGACCTCTCCAGGAGGTCTTCTTCACCACGGGGTGCGCTAGTGCAGTTGGGAAGGCGGTTTTTATAAAACTCGCAGCCCCCCCTCGCGGTGGTGATAGAGTGGTTTGAGGTGTACAGCCTCAGGCTCTACACCTCAAACCGCTCTAGCACAGCCGCAGGGGTGGCGCTGTGAGTTTTATAAAAGCCACCTTCCCAAGTGGTTTTTATGAAACTCACCCGCGCTGCTCCATGGCAGCCCCCGGTGAAGAACTGCAGAGACGCGGTAGCGCGTCCCTGCAGATCTGCCTGGGGGCAGGCTTCCGGCTGGTGTGCTGCCCTGATTGGCGGAGCTCCACTGGCCGCCATCTTGGGCACTGCTGAACGCCACCAAACGCCACTGAGCGCCGCTGAAATTCGGCAGTGTATAGAGCAGCGAATCTGCGCTCTCCACAGGGACGGAACAACCAGCTACCAGGTAAGCTCCGCCCCTGCGTGCGCCGCCCCGTTTTGCCCCCCCCCGTGAAGAAAGGGCCTCAGCCAATTTCTGAATAGTTCACAGGATCCCACCTAGAGTGAAGGGGGAAAAAACTAGCAATCCAAAGGCCTACATTCAAGAGTAGATCTAATGAATCATCTGGAATTAGGTAAACTGACATCCATCTACATTTCATTAATTAAGTAGGTCTACTAGATTTGGATTAACAATTGAATTTAGGCCAATGTGTTTTGCTAGAGATTCCAAGTATGGCTGGGTATAAAAGAACAACTCTAATTGTGGTAGCAATGCATTCATTGTTTCAGATTTAATAAAGAGAAACACTTGTAACACATGCGCCGTGAAGCTCTGACACTGTGAGACTTCTGGAGCAACCTCAAGCCCTTAAAGCCATGCTATCAAAATCAGCCATTACTCTGGCAGTGAGAAGGAAGCAATGCAAGATGGATTGCATTTGGGAAAATTGTTTGAACAGTTATTGTCTCTGAAGATTTGTCCAGAAAAGCTGGTCATGACTGCCCATAGATTCTTTTTTCCCCAGTTACCCTCTATATTGCTTCCATATATCATACACCATGTGACAAAGTGGGTTAGCAAAACATTCAACTGAGATTATTTGCTGTTTATCCCCTTGAAAGGAGAAGTGTCGTGATCTTATTACTAACCGATGATAGACTTGTCATTTGGTTCCATTATTGAGTAAACTGCCCAGTTCAACAAAAAGGGCATAATCAATGATAATTACTGATCCATTCAGGTTGTTTATCTCATTTATTAGATCTCACCTTTCTGCCCAAAAAAGGCTCACAATGCCAGAACCTAGGAAAATTCCTTTCTTAAACTATAGTTCTCAATGGCCATGCAATACATAAAAGGATCTGGATCCTTTTAGGTCAAAAAGTCAGTTTTCCAAGTTCTGCTTAGTGACTTAAAGCTTAATGAAATAGGTCATTAAAATATGTCATTTAAACTGGGAACTGGTATGTTTTATTTATATTTCAGTGGTTTTTCTGGCTTCAGTTTTAAAAAGAAAAGAGAGATGGAAAGGGATTATACAAGCAAAAACCTAACCATAATTAGTAAAATCAATTTCCTGTTGCTCCTAGGCAACAGTTTGAAAAAGTATTTTTATAGGCTTCATTATATTGATTTTAAGATTTAGCTGCATTTGCATGAAACAGCACAAAGCAGAATCCATTTTATTCAACTCTGGTGGCAGTTGTGTTACTTTTCTCTGCATTAATGGAAAACTGTCCAATTGAACCCATATTAAAAAAAAGAATATGACTATACTGCTGGCATTATATAAATGTTTACTGACTCCCTCCGACCGCCTCACTAAAAAAACTACATGAGTTCAAGTTTCTGGAGCTAATTCTGTTAACAACTTCTATCTTCCATATTATTTTCCCATTCCTTAGAAATGTCTTGAATACATAAACATTGAGCAGCAATTATCCTGAGACGGATATGTTACTGGCAGAATATCAGCGCTCATAATGTGCATTAATTTACACCAGACTGGAAGGTAATGTTAGGGACTCCCCAAGATTAATATTTTCTTTGGAGCCTCACTGGCTTGTGAGGCTCACCGCCACCACCAAAAAAGGCTTTCCTCACCTACCAAAAAAGGAATGCTTTATATACCTTTTTTTTCTATATACACATAGAGATTGAACTTCCAGTGCAATCCTAAAGCTATTTGCTCGAAAGGAACTCCTTGTTGTTTTTAACGCAACTTACCACAGTCTCACTCAAGTGAAAGAGAAAATGAAGTGCTACATCTATATTGCTGGACTGGGGACCCAACCAAGTTGGTTTTTCCAACGTCTTGTCAGTATTGATTTTATGATAGATGCAGTATATGAGTAGGGGGTAACAAGTGGGTGATAGGGCCTGACTTACTGCTACACAGAGTTAGGCAGAGCTGACCCAAGAAATCTTTTGTTGCTCAGGACAAAGGTTCCCACCCTGCAGTTCCACACACAGAAGCTGACTGAACTGCATTCGAATCTTAGGCCATTTCCACGCTATACTGTTATTGTGCTATTATTCCACATTCAACATCCTATGGAATCCTGGGGTTTGCAGTTTAGGGAAGGGATGGCCAGCCCCTCCCTAAACTGCAAACCCCAAGATTTCATAAGATGTTGATAGTGGAATAATTGTGCTATAAAAATATAGTGCAGAAATGGCCAGTGAGGAAGCAATGGGTCTTGGTGGGGAAGAGGATGGATTGGACAGATTGAATGCATTTCTCTTCTTCTTTCACTGGGAGTCCAGAGCAGTTGTATCTTCATCATCTGAATTGCTTTGACCCTGCTTCCTTTTCCTACAAATAAACAGCAGCAACTATTTAAGACAAGAAATTAGATTTAGCCCATAATGCTCTAGCTCCTACATTTATCCTTATAAAACGTTCCAGGATGGGTTTTTTTAAATTTCAGGCAAGTTTAGGATGTGAAGCTATTTTTTGTAACAAATGGACAAAAAAGTATAGGGGCAGAGAAAAGGAAATTGAATCACTCATCTAGTTCCCTGCAAAACTAGGACTCCCATTTCCCATGAGGCACTGCACCTATCCTTCTGAAATATAACTTCGCAATTTGTTCTTTAAAGCCTCTTCCGTGTTGTCTGTCCTCTTCATAGCAATGGTTAACATGGATAATTAAATGCATCTTTTCTAGATACTCTCTAAATGGAAAGCCTACACTTGCAATAAAGTCCCTGCAGCTCCTCATCTAGAGCTTGACAGGCTTGAGTCCCTTGGAATTGATAACTGTGCCTGCAAATAAAAATTACTTGTATTTCTACCAAATTTTAGAACATCATAGCACAAAAAAACTCTACCTGTTTGTCTGTAGCTTGGTTGACATTAGCCTTACATGCACACACAGAGAGAAAGAATAAAAAATACACATTTTTGTCCAATTCTGGCTCAGAAAATGTTATAATCATTTTTTAATTTCCAAAGGGTGCACAAACCTTTGGGTCTCTGAATGTCAGTTTAGAGACAGGAACCTTACTAAAGCAAACTGGCTATGAACTGATCCACCTCAAAGCGGGTCGATTTTCACACTACCAAAGAAGGTTTCAACCCAAATATCATGATGGGTACAAATCCCTGAGCTGGCATGGTGTAATGTTTTGAACATTGGGCTATAACTAGGGAATCTGAGGTTCAATTCTCCACCTGTGGAGAATTGTGAAGATCCCTGTGGAGATCCCTGTGGAGAATAGCTATGGAAATCTACTCAGTGACCTTGGGCATGTTACATACACACAGCCCCCGAAAACTCTGTGATAGGTTCACCTTAGAGTTGCCATGAGTTGGAAACAACTAGAAGGGGACAATGACAATGACAAATATATCCCTATTATCCACATGTCTTATATTAAGAGGTTTTTAAAGGCCAAGAGCTTCCAGACAAATGTATATCCCATAACCTTGCATTTTAAAATTTAAGTACTGCATGGGGTTGTGGCCTTTATTCTTCTTGCTCCATGGGTGGCATTTTATTCTACAATCTGACTGTGAAAGAGAGTTACTTAATTGGAGTCTAAATTCAAATGTGCTGTGAGGCAAGTCCACTCTTTCAAATGCTAAGGAGACTGGCCAAGGCTATTATGCCAGCTTATGAGGAGGGGTTGAAACTGATAAGAGCAATTGTTTTAATGAGCAAAATTACAGCTTCCTTTAATGGTTCCTGCATTCCAACTGGCTAGCATGATGAGTACATTCTCATTATTACTGCTTTTTGCCACAGATCAAAGGCTTCTGTTTTCTGGATCCTAGCAGTCAATGACTCCTCACCAAACACCTGCCTGATCATCTGCAGATCAATGTTAAGCCACCAACTCCATGTGTAAGTGGGTCACATTTAAGGGTCACATTCCCATTAGCAAAATTATCTATATGCCTCCTGTATTATTTTTGTCATTATTAGTAGTATTAGTATGATGCATAAATAAACTTCAGATTTTCATGCAGCAGGAAAATCAAAGAGCACACATTTCATTAAGCATACTTTGAAAGTCAGAGAAATCTATGGGAGATTAATTATGCATTTGTAAGCCACAAAGGTTATTTAGAACTGGATCTTTAAGAAAAGCTGCCTCAGAAAACATACCTACTGATATTTGTAAAAGATGGCAGAAAGTACACTTTGCTTTTATGATACAAAAAAGTAGCTTTTCATACCGAGATGGTGCAAGCTAACTATTTGCATTAGGCTTTACTGAAAAATATGGGAAATCTGAAGTTGGAAATGTACCAATAGAAGACACATTTTTATATTTAAATGCCAGAAATATTACTTTCTTCCTCCCCAATCTATCTCCCTGCTAGATTAATTCAGAATTTCACAGCTAAGCATCTTTCAGCAAAGCTGCAAGATTCAGCATTGATGCCAAAATAAGACAGTTGGTATAGTTGGATGTACAATACATAAGCAACTGTGATACTACTAGTTACTGGTGAATACAGTAGGACAACAGGTCCTGCACATGCCAGATAGGTACAGGCAGGAATGAACATAGGAGGTTCTCATATACTGTTGGTAAATTCTCCAGGTTTACATACTTGAATCTTTCCCAGCCCTGCCTGGGGATGTTAGGGACTGAACCAGTGACATTTTGTTTGCCAAGTATGCACTCTGCCCCTGAACAGTCATCCTTCCCCCTCTGGCCAGTCTCCAGATTGCTGTACATGCCATTTTGGAACAGCATACAACCTTCAGTAAGGCAGGGCTTCCAGCTGCTGCTACCTCAAAAGATAGGTGACTCATGGGTCCACCCACAATGCCAATGCCTCCATAGAAAGATGGGGAATTATTAGCGCAAAAGGGAGGCCTGTGAGAGGGAGAGTAAATTCCAGAATCTTTTGTATACTGGTGTTAATGCAGAGACACCAGTTAGAGGTTCAAAGAATGTTTTATTGGGGGGAAATCACAAACACACTCAAGATTCAAGCAGTCTAACAACCATGCAAGGCTAACTGAGGGAAAGATGGGAAAATTGGATAGTGAAGAGTTAGGATAAAGTAAGTAATATTTTCCAGTCCTGAAGAGAAGAAAGTTGTCCTGAAATGGCTCAAACATGAGAGGTTGAGGGTAGCGCAGAGCACAAGAACTGGAGAGCAAATGGATGGAGTGACACACTTGTGTGTATCCAAGGTGCTACTAATTGTTGGGCTTGGAGCCCAGGTTTTAATACCATTTTTCTGCTCTAAAGGTGCTAATGGCCCTCTGACAGAGCAAACGAAGGGGTCCAGAGCTGGCTAATGGTCTTAGCATTAGGTGACAACACATTGATGGGAATAGTGATAGCTACTTAATGTCTGAATAAGTGAAGGAACAAAAGGAAGAAGTTCAGCAGGAAGGAGGTTATAGGACATTGGTCACTCTTGCTTTGTCTTGGAGTTTTGGTGACTGTTGTCTTCTGGGTCTGGGCTATTGAGAGGATCATCTTCTCTGACTAATCCTCATGAGCTTATGACCTGGCCATGTCTTGAGGTCCCTTCTGACCTACTTTTGCACATGTCTAGCTAGTCTTCTTTTGCCAGCATGGTTTTTCAACCATAAATGTATGATCTGTATTTTGTGCCAATTAAATAATGTTGCCAATTATATCATGGAGTGGGGGTGTATGGCGTGGTAACACTGCAGGATTTTTCTTAGCAAGTTCAACTGGACGTGGGTGAACACATGGATGTGCATTCCAGTTAAAACAAATCCTCGTGGTCTGTAGAACTGACCCAGGAATTCAAGTCTAAACAACATAGGTTAGGATAGTGTTCTTCTTGAAAATGCAGGTTTATAGTTTGGGGTTTCCTCTCAGTTTAGAATTGACCCTGATTGAGACTAGTATGCTCCTTTGGCTGTCAAATGGGAGAAAAGTGGGGAAATCAATTAAATGTATTCATTTGTTCATTCATTCATTTGTATGCCACCTTTTTTCCATAATGTGACCCAAAGTGGCTCACAAAAAAGATGTTCTTGGCAAGATTGTTTGGAAGAGGCTTGCCTTTACCTTCCTCTGAGGCGGAGAGAGCATGACTTGGTCACCAAGTGGGTGAGCAGGGCTGAACAGGAGTTGTAGGCCAATGCTCAAACCACGATACCTCACTGGCTCTTACCTCTTTCTACGTTAACTTGAAAATCGTGTTGGATACAAGAGCCTGGATTCTGAGTTTAGTTTTTGTTTTCAAAAAGGAGCACTCTAAGGTTTCATTTCAACTTGAACTTCATATTATGAAAAACAGCTGTTTAACTGTTGATGCTTGAAACACCTAGGGAAAGGAATGACAACTGTTATTCCACGGAATGAAGAGAACCTATGTATTTGTATTGCTTATCAAATTTACAAACAAATGTAACAGAAAATAATTAAATCAGCATAATGTGTTATTACAAAGCTGCCATCAGGTATCACAAGAATTCTCCCATACGCTACATCAACAGCCCAAACTAGCAGAGATCCTCAGTCTTCTGGGCTGACTAGATCACTACCAGAATTTTACACCCAGGAAAATGCAGTTAGTAATATCTACCAGACCCTCCTCAGTGAGCAAATCAATATCCTTTCAGACCCAAAAGTTACTCAGTTTTGTCCGTAATTTGTAAGTTAGACTAATAGGATTCAACACTGACTGTAATGGAAGAGTGCATTTTGTCTGGAAATTGATTCATAGGAGCAGATTGAAAATTACCCAGTGTCAGCCCATTCTTTGCTCTTTGGCAAATTTCTGCCATGTTCACCCAACCTCTGAACTCTTTTAGAAGTGCAGAACATTCAAAAGTTAGGGAGTTGCATTAGTTAGCTTTCACTGCCCCACTCATTGCCCCATTCTACAATGTGTAGCTGATTTAAGTTCCAAATCTCACCAAGATAGGCAACAACTTGTAAGGGATCATGGTTAAGTTTGCAGCATGTCCTCCATACTGTTCTGAAAAGCATACTGCACACCGTCCCAAAATATTGTTTACAAGCAAAATTTCAATTAGAAACAATTGGTCCAGTCTGAACATAAATGAGGATGACAGTTTCCTGTTACATGAACTGAAGACCCAAGTGGTACCCATCTTATTCAGTACCTTTTTCTTCCCTGTAGGAAGGAGTTGGGAAACTTTGCATGGGAATATGGTTTCCTAACTTGGAAAACAGGTTTAATGGTCAGTGAGGACAAACCAGGATCAAACTGCCATTTCAGTTCCTGGCTTATTATAAAACCATGTTTTAAACTATCATAGTTCTCTAAATCAGACATCACATCAGAGCTCTGGGTTTGTCTGAACAAACAAAATAACAAATAACAAACAAAGACTTGCTTCTGATTTCCTAATCAGTGCAAAAGTAGAAGAGAAAATACACAAGCCCAAGTCTCACCACAGCTCATAAACGTAATAGGAAACTATAGTTTTCTATGGTTCTACAATGTTTTCTATGGTTTCTGCAGTACTGGGGTATTGTAGATGTTCTAGTCTGGTGTTTGTGAATCAAGACTGATTCTGATGTTTGTTTGTTTTTTGCAACTGTGGCAAGTTCTTGAACTGCATTCATTCTCCCTTTCTATACACTTACCTGGAAGTAAGGAAATCTTACCTAACAACAAACCCTCTGAATCCAATTGGACTACTTATCAGTAAACATAAATAGCAGTAAACTATAAATCAAATAATAACAAAGGATCTGAAAGGAGGGAAAGGAAGCAATTAATTTAGTGACAATAAATCTTCAAATATTCTTTAGATATTGGTATTTTCTGCTTAACATTGCACCACGTTTGTCAATAATCAATTTGTCTTTGTTATTACTTAGATGATTTTATAATAGTAGATTTGAAGAATGGCTGATTAATCCATCTAACTCCCTGTAATCCAGTCTGACGTCTAAGTAGTAAAAATGCAGATTTGCCTTCCACTTCACAATTTTAAATGTTTCCCAATCTTGACGGTGTTTGCATATCCATATTATATGTGTGCCTCAGCATTTCTGCAGGTTAATCATAACCTGAAGGCAAGAGGATTTCTTCTTGCCTTCCAAAATTACATATTCATTATTGCAAATTAGGCCTGGCACAAAGGGATGCATAATAAAAACATCAGAAGAAATTAAAGCGCTTCTTATGATAAACTGAGCTTGCTCCATTAATCTGAGGGCAGAAAAAGCTGAGACATCTATGTCTACAATATTGCAGGAGGGTTTGTACGGGGAACACTTCTCAACCTGCAGAACCTCAGCAATACTGCTAGCGTATTAAGTCCAAAGGCCAATGTATAGTGCTTTAATTGAAGTCTCCAAGTAATGGTTAAATTTTCCTTCATAGAGACATCAGGTCATTTTTAACTACTGAGGAAAGAAGTAAAATTAAAAATATTCACAATTAATTACTTTAAGAAGAGTGCTGAAGAGCACAAATATATTACTATGTGCTGTCAGTGATGCTTTTCATTTTTAATCATTTTGCCTAGTACCAAACTAACAGCTATTTGGTACTACAAGTTACCAGTTCACTAACCACATGCTCTTTGAGTCTGTCATTCTTTTGTGTAGCTTGTAAGTGTCAACAAGATCACACAATGAATAATTTGGAAAGCCGCTTTTTGGGCAGGCATGTTATTTGCTTTAATGTATGGCATGTGCATATGAGTGTCCTCTGTGTTGTGCTATTGCAAAATTACACGCACAAATAATAGAGGAAACTATTTAAGCAAGGAATTGTCCCCCTTTACAAAAGTGGGTTCCACAACAGAAAGTAGGCGTATAAATCATTATTATTTTCAGTAAGTATTCTACAGTCCTGACACCTAGCGCTACTGCTGTTTTCATCAGTGAAACATGCAGTAGAAGGCAGTGATGTAGACTCGAGTTGATAGACTCGGACTCAAGTCAGACTTAAGTTGCTTCAGTGACTCGACTTGGAGTGGACTCAGCCGTAAATGATGCACTGACTCGACTCAATTTGAGATGTGTATGTTTTTAATGACTGACTTGATGCCCTTGGTTCAGTAACATAATACATTCATCCGGAAACCTTACAACTTTGAACAATGCCTCCATCTCTTTTTGCCTACTAGTCACATAAGAATCTCTCTCAAGCCCTAAGCGTGGGTACATTTCTCAGAGGGGAACCGCAAACAGGTTAGGTAATGGGCTTGAGGCAGGCTTGAGGTCTGCTCAGCAGCCTGTCCCTGCTGCATATCAGAGGAGCCTTCTAAAATGTTTCCTAAGAGCAAAAGACAGGATTCACACACACACACCAGAGTGCAGGGTGCATTTCTCAGAGGGGAACAGCAAACGTGTTAGGCAACAGGCTTGAGGAAGAGGGATCCTTCCTTCTAAATCTTTTGAATCTTCAGTAATGGGGGTAAGATAGGATCCTATTCCCTACTTCCAAAGCTACAGATGGCAAAATAGCAAATGTGGAAAGCGAACTCTGCTTAAATTGTTTAAACTGAATTTATTTCTCTCTATCCAATCATTCTGGAATTTTGGTTGGGGTATAAAGTTAGCTTCCAGACTTGAGACTTAACTTGAAAGTATCTTCAAGGACTTGAGACTTGACTTGAGACTTAGAGTAAAAGACTTAAATACATCACTGGTAGAAGGTAGATACCATGTGTGTGCTGGTGTATGCATGTATTTTGTGCCACTTTTAATTTTGTACATACTTTGAGACATGAGAATTCCACTCAAAGTCCGGTGCAGGTCTCCGAATTTAGTGAGATCAAGGACAATTTGCCTACATATCCTACTCAATTCTGGCTTTATGATATTACTCACTACTCATAGTAGGAGGTCACATGCTAACATCCTGTAAAGCAGTGGTTCTCAACCTGTGGGTCCCCAGATGTTTTTGGACTTCAGCTCCCAGAAGCCCTGAGCATTGACCATAGTGGCTGGGGCTTCTGGGAGCTGAAGTCCACAAACATCTGGGGGCCCACAGGTTGAGAACCACTGCTGTAAAGTATAGAATGGTGTGATAGTTGCACAGAAAAAACCTATGCTGCATGTCTCCTTTCAGCCCGCTCCTGGGGCCACTGCTTAGACTCTGCAACCTTCCCTATGACCGTTCAGTGGCTGGTAGAGAGCAGGGAAGGATCAGGAAAGCATCTGACTGTGACCCTATAAGCAAATGCAGACCAATGGCATCATCCACTGAGATCTACCAGGGTCCCCTGGAAGTTTTAGGGGATCATGTCATCAGACATAGCCAATCCTTCTACAACTCCAAAACCCACCATCACTCTCCATCAGTCACTGAATTTTGAGTGGGAGCTATTACCATACCCTATACCCCCATTCTGCAGGATGTGCTGTTTTCATAATTAAACATATTTATGGCTGGAAAACATTGTCAAAGGCACACTGGCCAGAAGAAGGCCAGATCAGGCTGACCTTAGACATGGTCAGGTCATAAGTTCAGAGAGGATTAGGTGGGAAACCCTGATGCTAATGGGTTTGTGATAATCCTTTCAAGACCTCATGCTACGTACACATCTGAATATAATAGAAGGTGAAACTGTACAGGCGAAGCAACCGGGAACCATACTGTGATCCTGCCCTTCAGAAATTCTCCCTAGACCCCCTGCATGAACAGATATTAAGAGATTGTCATGACTCCCATCAACATTTTGTCACTTACAGTTAAGACAATCAGCCCATTCTGGACTCCTTTGTCAGCCCTGTAAGAAAGCAATTACCATTTTGTCACTATCAGAGTGCCAGCTAATGTGTTTGGAGTATCATTTTGAATGACAGGAATGTGGAGATCCAGCAGGAGGTGTCAGAGAAAGGTAATATTTTAGTTAGAAAGGGAGAGGTAGGTTTTGAATAGTAATAATAAAGCTTTTCACATAAATGTAATAGCTTATGAAAGTATGCAGAACAGAGGAAGGAATCAAAGGGTCCTCCAGATGTTGCTAGAGTATGAAAACCAGCATTCCTCACTATTGTCTCTGTGGGCTACTACTGCTGTGAGTTGCAGTCCAAAAACACCTTGAGGGCCCCATGATTTTCACCCAGCCCAAGAGATTTTGTTTCTTAACTGCCCCCAACAAACATACAGAAGATGATTGGATTGCTAATTGAATCTTACTGGATGCAGGCCACCTTAAAAGATTGGGACAGGCCATGTGGCACCCTTTGTCCTGTCCTCTAAATAGCTGCTGGGCTCCAGAGGAACAACCACTGTGCTCTTTTTCCACTGCTTCTGCCACTTGCATTTTCCACCTAAGGCAGTTGCTTCATTCCTCCTAATATTAGGGCTGGCCCTGTAAAGAAAAGTCAGAAAACAAATGGGACAACATCTGTGTAACTTGCACGCAAAGCAACTGTGTGTAAAGGGAAAGAATTGTACAAGTAAGAGAGCATTTTAGAGATGTACAGTAAGACCAAGGGAATACGCAATCTTGAATGTCAGAGAGGAGCACAGCCAGATGTCTTTTATTTACTGCATAACAAAGTCAGTCATGGATCAGGGCACTTGAAGTCACCATACAAAACAGACATTGAGATCATAATCTCTGGAAATGGAACAATAAAAAGAGAAATGACAGACTGAAATGTGGGAGCCCAAAGAAGTAACAAGAAAAGGATTCATTGGGTATATCTCTTTGTCTTTGTCTTCCAAGTATTACATGGTATTGTATGAGGACCACTGGAAAGCTTGACTCCTTCACTTGTATAGTCATCTCGCTGACAGGCAACTCAGACAACAAAGGTGGAGTAGGCGAATGCTGCTTGCACTTCACTTGTTGGAACACCTGGGAAATAAAAGGAAGACAAGTTCTGCAAAGAGATGGAAATTGTTTCATTTTTATGGATGTGACTTCTGAGCTTGAAATCTTTTGTTTGACATGAGCCATATGAAAATCTGAAAAGCACAAATTCAAACTCATGCTTTGGGAAAATACACAATGACAGATGAGTTATTTCCATTTAATACGCTGCTTCCCACATTGCTGCAATGTTTCATCAAAATATTCATGAATTCTTTTTTTAAAGTTCAATCTAATTTTGCCATTTCTTTACTTTCTTTCTTTCTTTTTTCTTTCTTTCTTTCAGAACAGAGGTGCGTTTTCCCCATGCCCAAACTCTGATGCATCATGAGTGCAATGCGGACCTTACTTTGTAAATGAAGCTTCTCGTCTCTATCCAAGGTCCTGACTTCAGGGTACTTGCTTAATATATAGGAGTCTACATGTAAACCTTTCATTTCCACTTCTACATGGAAACAGAGGAGAATAATGTTGCTGTTTTTAATTTCCTTAGACATTATTGTCAATGAAGTACCCAAGAACTCAAGAAGTTAGTATTTTCTCTAAACAGAGAATTAGGAAAAGTATTACTAATTACTCTGACACTGTATAAAATAGTTAGGGGAAGCCATACAGATTTCACTTCCCCTCTTGGCCATGTAAGGATTAAAGACAAAGAATAATAAAAGATATACGGCAAAATTTCAACTCCATTAGCAACAGAGAAATAACTTCCCTTGAGATCCAACTGTCCCTCTCCCATGCAAAGCCAACTGGATCTCATGAACCATCTTACTGCTCTTTGTCCCTGGTCTCCACATGGCCAAGAAGGAGTGGTCCCTGCCTGCACGGAAATCTCTCACTATCATCTTAACTGGCAACAGAGTAACACCTGAGGGGAAATGTAGGCCTGTGACTCTAACATCTTCACCCTTTTACTCCTGTATGGTTTTTAACATCTTAGCCTGATGAAGAAGCCAGTGAAGCTTCAAAAACTAGCATGACGCAGTTTCTGCATTTTGGCTGGCCAAGAAAGGTGCCCGTCTTTTTTTTTCATAAAATAGTCTCTGTTATTACCTCTGCACATTAACAGTTCTGAAAGAGACAGACATGTTAGTGCATCCCATAATATGGAGGAAAAAGAGAGAGGAAAAGGAGGAATCTGGTAGCACCCTTAAGTCTGATTTATGTTAGCAAAAGCCTTCATGGATTTCAGTCCACTACTTTGGACACACTGGTGGAGTTAATATCAAACCTCAGGTATATCAGGAGTTACATAATTGTAGGGGTTGGATCAGAGCATAATAGAATACAGGGATCTGGAGAAGCAGGCTGAAATCCATGAAATTTGTGCTAAAATAAATGAGTTAATCTTAAAGACGCTGTGAATAAAAGCAATTTCTCACCAAAAGAGAGCTTGGATCTTGGCAGGTGGAGCAGAATACAGTGCCCAATAGCTGTGCTTTTTCAACACTCATTCTCGCTGTTCCTAAGAGCCAGTGGAATTCTGCCTAAGGTACCTGGACTATACTAGGCTGCAGTCAAAAAGCTGTTGTGGGGGCACCTGAGCTGGGCATTCTGAGAGAATTCTTATAGAATCTTTGAGCTGGAAGGAACCTTTGGACTTAACTTAGTCCAGCCAGTTCAAAATCTACAATGCAGGATGCCACTATAGTGTCCCTATGAGATAGCCCTAGAGACTGTTTTAAAATTTCCAAGAAAATATGCAGCATGACTTGTTTTGGGCAGAGGGAGGGAATCCTACGCAGCAGCCTTGTAAATTGCAGAACAAAGTTTGTGACAAAAAGCAGCTTTCCATGTGGCACAAGGATCTGATATGTGTATGAGAGAGACCACTGAAACATCATCTAGCTAAGTGAATTAGATAAGTTTGTGGGGGCTAGTTCTGGTAGTCAGGAAAGTTATATATAACCTGCAACATGAGAGGCAGTATTTTTCTGCATGTCAATTGCTAAGGGTCATAAGATAGATAGTGCAGTTACATTCATGTTCTTCTGGTTGGCTTCCCATCAGCAACTGACTGGCCACTGTGTACACAGAATGTTGGACTCAGTGTGCCTTTGGACTGATCCAGTATGCCTTTTCTTTTGTTCCTACAGATATGAGTTAAGTTACAGTATTTGGATCCTATTCTCAACTCTGCTCATTGCTCATGAGATTTGGCCAGAAGCTAGGGGAAAAAATCCATCCAAGTTTGCTTGAAAAGAAGCATGGTTGAAATGAAAACTTGATGTAATCTCATAATATCTTGATTTGTTTAAGAGGACTAAAAGTGAGAAAAAAAAGTTATACCCTCATTCAGTTTTTTTCTGGCACTGTCCCCAAACCAAAAAGACTTTATTTCCTGTCAAAAGCAGCGCCTCTCTATTAGCTATTCAGCAAACCAGAATGTGTAAAAATCTAAGTCATCAGAAATCTGGCAGACAATGCACTGCTTGTTCTGATCCAACAGATACATGCCAGGCTATTTGTGCCATCTGTCACACAGGAATCAGCTAGGCGATGACAGGTGGACAGCTGGTGCTGTCAGTTTTGAAATGCCACTTCAGCAGAGAAAGAGCAGGGGGAAAGTGTGGGTCAGTCCACGTGCAACACAAAAGACCCTGGTGGTGAAAACAATGGAAATAGTGCAAGTTCAACACCAGGTATGATAAGCTGGCTGGTCCTTCTGGCCTTACCTTTGCCCTGTGATGAATTATAGGGACACCTTGCTCAGAGTTGACCATAAAAGAGCATAGCTGTCTTCTAATCCTGTTTGTAGTCCTAGCGTTGCAAGGAAATTCACCCTTCCTATAATGGCCAGTGATACAAAGCCAGTGCATAATGAATCCCTCTGTTGCAGAGGCATGGAATAGGAACAGAGCAGAACAGGTTTCTAGATTGATTTTTGCCATGGAAACCTTGTTGGCGGTAAAGTATTCATCAAATGATGGCCGCCAGCTGACCTCCATTATGTTGCTCCTCCTTTCAAGTCCTCCTTTGGTAAAATGCTATTTCACACTTTATGAATATGTCAGCAGGGATGGAAATGCATATCCTGAAGAGGTGAGGCTTTGAGAGTCTCTCCACATCTCTAAATACAAGTCAATCAATACTCCACTAAATTCAGGAACAGAAACCCCAGAAGTCACTTGCCTTTGTGAGTAAGACTAATGCACTCAATAGGAGTTTAAGGCTGAAAAAGTTGGAAGGAGGGAAAGAATAACTCTCTGTTTCCTGTTGTCATTAGTAGCCACAGGCTGAAGGTTGTTGCTCTCAGAAGATGGAGAAGAAAGGGGCAGCTTCTCTCCTAAAGATTCATCTTCTCCTTGCCAATCTTTCAGTCAAAACTTGTGGGTCTCATTGCCCCAAGTCAGTGAGAGGGACATATGGGAGGAGGCAATGTCTGGTCTCTGATACTAGCCCAAGCGACAATAAGAAGGGCCCATATAGCACAACTAAAGTAACAACTTAGAGGAAATCCAGACCCAGCAGCCTGCCTTCTCCAAGCTGTCAAGCAGAGTTCCCGTAAATTCTTATCCAGAGGCTACAACTGTCATATACCAACCAAGAGAACTGTAAAAGTGTTCAGCTCCAAATGCAAATCCAGAGCTTGATAGTTTCTGCAAAGCCTCCTCCATTGTAAAAGAGTCCAATCTGGGCTTGACTTTCATTGGAACAACTTGTCAGTCTTAAAGTTATCCAATGTTCTTCTTGCAGTTTTCTGCAATGACCATTGGCAGCCTGAATATCTTAAACAAGTAGGCTGTTTGCATGAAAATTTTGCCTTCCTCTGTGGGTTCCAAGGGCAGAATCAACCATTCCTCACTGATCCTGTCCTCCTTCCACTTGCTCTTCATTCCTTGTCTCTGAACATTATGGCTGGGCAGCTGTTCAGGGGTAGGGAGCTATCTTGGCCCTCTCAGGGGACTTTGGAAGGCAACACCTCACATCACTTCCCCCTAAATTCACATTTTTCTTGCCTCATGTTTTCGGCCCTTTCTATTCACTTTTGGCCCACTAGTGGCCTTTTTTTAAACCAGAAAGTGGCCTCGGGGAGTAAAAATATGGTAAAATTGTCCCCACCTACTAAGGAGGTTTTTGGAATTTTTTTTTAATTAAAAGTGGGTCCTGGGTATCATAAAAATGGTCCTTGGAGTGCACACAACCAATGAGCTGCACTTTTTCCACCTCCCATAGTCCAGATTATATGAGAACATGAAGGTTTTATCTTATTCCTACAACTGGTGACATGAACACATCTGTGGCTGAACCACTACCTAGGGTTCTCATGAGACTGCCAGATGTTGTTCCATGATAGAAGCACTGCATCTGTTGTATCCTTCACTCTGGGTCCTATTGCTTTTCAGGTTCAAAACTGGTCTTTTCACCACCAGCATACCCTATTTACCAGCGGTAGTCTAGGTGCTTGTATGTATACAGCACAACTGTCTATGGAAAGAAGTGTGATTTCAAGGTTTGTCTGAAGAGCTCTCAGAAGAGATCTGTGAGTTTCCTTTCTCATTACAGTGAAAGTGCAAATAGCAGATGTTTGAGTAACTTCAGCATCTGCTTCTTGGCATTTCCCATAATCTTTTTAATTGCTTGGAAGTGTTATGATACATTATTATATTCTCCTTTGTGGACTCAAAAAAAAAAAAGATACAAATCCCAAATGGGATAGGGTAAATCCTTTATTGGTTCAAGAATTTTATTATTAAACACATTTCTATTCTGTCTTTCTTCCAATTAACTTAAGAGAGTGTGCACGACTCTCCTCCTCTGCATTTTACCTCTAAAATGAGATAGGTCAGGCTGAGAGAAAAAGAGACTGGCCTAAGACCAACCACTGAGTTTCTTGGTTCAGTACAGACTTGAACCCAAATGCCCCAGGTCAATGTTCTAACCACCATACCACACTAGCTCTCTCACCACACAGACTCAAAATATGTAGGTTTAAGGTGAAACGTGCCTCATTCAGTCTTCACAGATCAACCTCACCAGTCCTCCCCATCTTAATGACTGCTCTATCCCCACTCTAACCTGCTGACTTCATCTTCTATAATCCAATAATCTCCGCAGCAAAATCTCCTGGAGTAGGTGAAATCCTCCAATCCCATTTTGCCATTTGACATTGGTGGTGACCTCTCTTCTCTACAGTTGCATCCTTTACTGATATCCAAGTTGGTAAGCTTAATTATTTACACTCCAATAAAAATCGCTACTGTCATTTTCCAAATTTCATCAACCAGAGGCTTATTCTATCATGGTCAGAAAAATTACCCCATATTCAGAATGTGAGCCTCGACTTTTCCACCAGACACAGTATTATGATACTGTCTCTGTCCTGCACTGTCTATCCAGCAATGCAGAGCTTGACGAAACTACTTTTTTTAGACTACATTTCCAAGAATACCCTAGCTGGCACTGACCATGTAAAATAACTGTTCCAAGCTCAGCATCAGTCCTCAATGTCTCCTTAGTTAACCCAAACATGGCCGTGCTTTTGATAGTAAAACACCAAAGGCAAGGGGAAAAAACTCAAATTAAAAAGAGAAAGTATAGCTTCTGCCCTGACAGTCATAACAGCAGAAACACAAGAGACAGCAATCAAGCATCAGCTTCCTGGCTGAGCTATGCAAAAATGTTGCTCTGCATGGAACAGTAGCTCCTCTTTCTGCTAAATAGGGCAGGTCTATTGAGGCAAATGCAGTCAGCTGCTGGATCTGCATTCCCACTCTTTTGTCATGTTGATGTTGGCTGTGACAGTGCTGAATGATGACAAGGAGAGACTTAGTGCAACCCCAGGCAATCACTTCCATATTTGAACAGCCAATGTTGTTTTTTTTCCTTCACTTTGAGACATGCACTTTGCATTCCCATGTGTGGCTTTAAATATTTTAAATGATCTCCTAGAGTGGAGTGTGGACTCCTATCTTCCTGCTGAAATAAGTACTTGATAAGCCAGAGGAATTTATGATTAAAATGCAAATCCAAGAGTTAGAGATTTTTTATCTACGATTCCTATTCTAATCCTTTCTTTTTCATAACACATCACTATGGGTAAGGACATTCTCACACCGTTGATCATCACAACTGAACAATTTCCACCTAAAATAAAGGATCCCACTTGCAATTGTAAGGGTAATATAGCCTGTCCAAAAGGCCACACTTTTTTCTTCTTTTTTTTTTAAATTAGATCAGTGTTAGAAGGCTGTAATTACAGAGATGGTGACAATTTTCACTGTCAGTCTTGAATCCATTCAGTCTTACACAATAAGGCTGAAGGTGAATTATGAAGATGAACCTTAACAATGATTAAATCAAACCTGCTAGAAGAAGCAAATGTCAGCTGTCAGGTTCATACTTAAAAGTTTCTTTTAGAGTTGGTGTGTGTAAGAGAGAGACACACACAGAGAGAAACACTCTGGTCAGACAGCACATTTGGTTGCTAAAGGATAGAAAGAAATTTTTGCTGCTATATCTACAGGAGTATCCCTTGTTATGTAAGTTCATCCTGCTGTTCTATTCAGAGCATGGAAAAGTTACTTTTGTGGAGTCCAGCTCAAATAGTCTCCCAGCTAGCATGCCCACTCTAAGGCTTATAACCAGGATTTAGTCTATGGAGAAAAAAGGAACGGTAAAATGAACGGCTGGTATCCTACATGACAGTTCCAAGTAGAATTGACCCATAGAATCAATTGTGGAATGGGGAGTTAACACATAAATAGTGAGTCAAAGCATAAATAAGTCTCATGTAGTTGGTAAGTCCAACTGATTCAATCTCTGTACTCTAGTGGAAATAACAATAGGATTTTGACTGATATCTTAAACCCTTCTCCACTGAATCTTCAGCCTCCATCTTGTAAGTTGCTCTGCCTACAGAGACAATGTCTTCTACATCTGGCCAGATTTTTGGACTTTTTCTTCTGTTCCCTAATCCTCAGTCCCTCTAATTTTCAGCATCTGAGCCTACTGAAGTTTTGGAGAACATGAAAACTCAAAAAGCAAAGAGGGCTGGTAGCACCCAATATTAGGGATGTAGTGTGGTGTAATTGTTTGATGGTTTGACTATGACCCTGGAGACCAGGATTCAGTTCCTCACTCAGCCATGGAAACCCTTGGGTGCATCACATATTCCCAGAAAAAAACTGTGACAGGTTTGCCTTAGGACCACCATAACTCAGAAATGACTTGAAGGTACACAAGAACAAACAACAGAGAAGAAACGAAGTCTCAGACTGTTAAAAAAAAGATGATTTTATTCTTGAAATTAGCCCAACATATTTTGTTTTAGTAATATCTAATGACCTTCTTCAGAGCCTGTTGAAAGATAAAAGAAAGGAAAGGGACAATGCAGAAAAAACAAAAGTTATAACAGGAAACAAATTACAATTTGCAGTATCCATTTTGTGTACATGTACCTTGCATGTAAAGTTGCATGTAAAATTTCTCACTTTTTAAAACACCTACTAGCCCAAATAAACAAGTACAAAACATTACTTACAGTGCAACTTTAAAACAATCTGCAGAGATTCCAGAAAGAGTATCTCCAAAGCTTACGCCTGGTAACTGATACTTTGAGAAGCAGGAGGCAGAGCATTATACATTATATCTCAGCGTGTACTGAGGACATACTTATCATGGTAATTGTACAGCAAAGTCAGGGGATATGTGAAAACTTGAGTTTTAAAGTAGATGGATGTTCTCTAAGTCCACATTTAGACCATGAGAGACTAAAGCATCAAATCTCAACATCCAATCCATTTCTTTTTTAAGCTGGGTCCTCTCATTCTGAGAAAAAAAAATTCTCAAGCACCAAAAAGCATACCTTAAAGGAATGATCATATGCCAGACAATGGCCAGCCAAAGGGGCATCTGATCTTCTATTCCTGGTATTTTTAAGGCCCCAGATGCTTTTCCTATATATAATTTTTTGCACGGACAATTGAGGGCATAAATCAGATATGGAGTGCTACAAGCTGAAGATTGTTTTAGGGTGTTTTTAGTTTTGTTCTCATTTTGATTCACAGGCTCTGTTATCTTCAATGTGTACTCACAATAAGTACAATGTTCACATGGGTGATGGCCTCTTGGGTCTGATGGTAGAATGCTGGGGTGGATATGTTGATGTGTTCTGCAATCACTTCTTATTAATATCTCATGAATGCCGTGAGTTTTCTTAAAAGAAATGAAGAGCTTTTCCAGGCACCCATGTATGTCCCGCAAGATGTACCAATATTTTCTGATATTACTCTGGAATTTTTGGGTTATGCTGTTGTAAGCAAAACTGCATTTTATTCTGAAACTAGTTTTTTTTCCTGGTTTTTTTTTTTTTTTTAAAGATCAACATATGTTATCTGTGCAGCCCGGTTGAAACTATTAACGACAGACTCTGGATAGCCTCTGTCTCACATCTGGCAGCTAAGTAATCTTGATTCATCTAAAAAAATGTTCCTCCTTTGTTCAGTCTGTTTTAATTCTCAAGAACTGACTATATGGCAGATTATTTCTCAAAAATTTAGAGTGTCAGTTGTCAAGCCTTAGATAAGTATTTAGGTCAGTAGATTTTTTTTATGGAGAGAGAGAGGCATGGTTTTGTTCCTCCCTTCCTAATAATGGTGTCCAAAAAGTGGACCTCATTAGAGTGATAGTGAGTATCAAATTGAATGTTGTTATTTATAGAGTTGACCCACCTAAAAAATTCTTTCAAAGCCTCCTGACTTTCTGTCCAGATAAGGAACACATCATCCATAAATCTGTACCAGCTCCCTATATTCTTTTTATAAGGGCTGGTGTGGAAAATAATATCTTTCTAAACACTCTCGATTTATAAGTTGGGTACTTCTGGAGCCATGGGCCACGCCATGGCCACCCCTTTCTTTTGCCAATAACATTGTCAGATCAAAATAGGTTTTATACAAAGCCAGTGCAGCCAATGTTCCCAAAAATGATGTGGGAAGGTGTCTCTTGGTTCTCCCTTCTAATTGGTGTGTTATTGTATGTAAAGCATGATCTTGTGGTATGTTTGTACATTATGATCTGATACCCATGGTTGCCAGAATATCCTGTTATCTTTTTTTGACAAAGAGGTCAAATCTTTTTTAAAGAAATCCATAGAGATACATAGACACATATGTAAAATGGAATTAGAGGTACAAAGAGTTTTTTAAAATGATCGACAAATTTGATTAGAGGTTCCAACACAGAAGTGCAGCCTGAAACAATGGGATGACCTTGAAGAGTGTGAAGCCCTTCCTGGAGCCCAAGTAAAGTATTTAAAACACAGGTATTCTGGGATTGGTGTTCAATAAGAAGTTATATTCTCAATTTGTGACATGACTCAAACATAAGCCCTCCTTCAGGGTAAAATTAATTTCGTTTATGTTATCTTGGGTGAGATCCTTAGAACATGGCTTGTATGAAGATCTGTCTGATAAAATGGTGCAAGGTTTGTTTTTGTAGCCTAGGGTGTCTTGAATGACCAGAGCACCTCCTTTGTCTTCTTCCTTAACAACAGTGGAAAGATCAGTGACTAAATCTTTCGGAATGAGATATTCCTGTCCACTCATGTTGTTCCATGGGGGTATATTTGTTGCCTCTATTATTTTCTAAATCCTGCAGCACTAGTTTTTTCCAAAGTGGCTATAGCTGCATGTGTAGGTCCAGGAGACATGAAAGGAAGTGACATCCTAAAAGTCATTGTGGAATATGTACATTGATTTATACGTTTTTTAAAAAAATATTGACATAACATAATGTTTTGTTTAAAAATAAATCTAATCTTACTTGGGTACCAGGGAGTGAGCATTTGAAAGCTGCCCACAGTTGTGACATTTTGGTAATCCATTAAAGATATTTCTTGAGGGCCACATGTTGTAGTAGTTTGAGTGTGGAACTAAAGCTTTGGGAGAGTATGGTTCAAATCCCCAAGTAGCCATGGAAATCCAGTGGGTGACCTTGAAAAAGCCACATGCCCTCAGCCTTAAAGGAAGGCAATGGCAAATCACTTCTGAACAAATATTGCCCAGAAACCCTATGATATGTTCACCTTAGGGTCACCATAAGTCAGAAACTGTGTGAAGGCACACAATAACGACAATAACAACAGCAGTAGCAACAATATTTCTCAGCCCTGAATTTTGTTCTTAGATGTAGATCACACAACTATCTTTTTGTTTTTGTTTTATTTTCCAAACTGTGATTCTGCCTGAAAGCTACAGTCCGCATGGATATAGGAAGAGTCTTGCTGAATCAGACCAAAGACTAGAAAGACCATCATAGTCATTCCATAAAAGAGCAATTCTTCTGAGAGTTTTTGTTTTGTTCTGTTCTGGTTTTTGTTCTGCCAAGCAACTGACATTCAGAAGTATATAGCCTGTGAACACAGAGGTTTTTGTTCAGCAGTCATAGCTTATAGACATTCATAAAACTCTCCTGTGCAGCACTGTACACTCCTTTTTAAATACCTCTTTTCATCCTTGCCATATCTTGTACCAGTGAAGTCTAGAGACAGGCAAGAGCTTCATTGTGTTGCGATGATGAATTCATACTGGGGTTTATGGGAGTTATCCAAGGTGCTGAACTCTATTCCCAAAATCAGTTCAGCACCTTGACTAGCTCCTGTAAAACATGAATAAACCCACTGGCCACCTCTGCTGAATTCTGTAAATTAAATTAAGCTTTGGCTCCTCTCTATGGATTGTCCTAAGCTTACTACCAGTTTCAGTGACATCTACATGCCCTAAGTGCATGAAAAATGAAAATAGAAAGAAATGTATCACTAGACTACAACTCCTAAAGGGCCTAATGGCTAATGATGAGGACTGATGGGAATTACAGTCCAGCAACATCTTGAGGCCTATATATTCTTCATTCCTGTTTGACGATAATATTCTTTCCTGTAAGGAGCCTTTAATCCAGAGGTCTTTTCCATGAGTAGACACTTCTACTTGAATGAGATGAGATACCTATTTTTGCCATTTTCTCTTATCCATTAAGTGTTGTTCCCCTAATGTTCTGGAATAACCCATAATGCTTAGCAGCAGTGGGGGGTGGGTAAATGTGGTGTGCTGGAAGGGGTTACAGAGACTGAAAAAACTATGAGCCCAAGCTTGTGCCAGAAGAATTTTTTTCTGTGTTCACATCACCTTTGGTGCAAGCCAATATTTTATCAATGATAGTGGTTTTATGAGGTAAACAACTATGACAATCTTTATACCGCCAACAGAAAAGTAAGGTCACTTGGGATGCTTCCCTACCCTCAGATGTTTAATCTCTGGCTATATTACAAACATAAAAATAGGGCATGGTTATTTGTTTTGGAGTGTCTGGTGTTAGGAGACAACCAGATCTTAACAACAAAGATGTACATCTTTGATTCTCTGGCCTAGGAGAGAAAGGGTCAGATGGAAAGCCTTTCCAGTCCAGTCCAATAGCTAGCACCCATATTGAATCCCATTAATGCCAGCATTAAATGTGTGAAGATTACTGATTAAATATAGGGACACAACTGAATTATGCTCCCTAATAAGGTTCTGTCTCTCCTGTTGTGTGGCTCTGTAGCTGCTATAGACAGGAAATGTCATTGATAAGAAATGTCATAATTTCGGCAAGTGATCAGCTTAATGCTTCTGTGGATCCTAGGTTGAAATATTACCAACTTTTGTTACAGAAAATACCAAGTGACATCTCTCAGAAAGTCCAGACAGTTTGTTTGAAGAAGTTCCTTTGTTAGAGGACCTTCTGATATTATACTTATTTTTCCCATCTGAGACATTTTAAAAGGATTCTAAGGTAGCTTGTTCTGGGGATGATGGATCTGAAGCTTCAAGCTAGAGCCTCAGCTGGAAGCTTCTGGAGTTCTCTTGCTGAAATCACTGGCTAAGTTTTGCTCCCGCCTTGGTGAAATCACTACCTACTCTAGGATTTGCTCCTTTTAGTTGAAACCATTCCTACAGAGCCCTCCCCCATATCCAGGATTTTGGCCAGAGAATATGATTAGTTAATTCTCTTTCCCAAAGTCCTTGTTCTGGCATAGAAGACTGTAGTTAACATGTCCTCCTGTTTTTTCACTGTTCCAGCAAGAAGCGACAATGGTCCCTAGCTTACTGCAAGAAATGTTCAAGTAACTTTTGTTATATCTAAAATTTGTCTTTTGGGAATACTGCCCCTGCACATTGCAGGTTCCCAAAACTGCCTCCTGTTTTTCTCTCTCTTTCTGGTTTAGGGAAAGCATTATATTGTAATATAATAATGGCTTTGGAACCTCTTTCTTTCATCCCTCCTTCCTCTTAGCAACCTCTGCAGCTTTAATTGTTCAATTCCAAATTGTTGTAAAACCTTGTAAATTTGCTCATTTTGAGTATCTTCATATCCTAAAGCAACTGTGTTTTATTTTTGCATACACTGTTTACCATTTATGAAGCAATACTGTAATTTCCCAATGCAAATGTGTATATCTTGATCGCTGTATGTTTAATAAAATCCCCCTTTTTGACAGATCTATGTGAATGTGAGTATTGATTCCAATTTGCCTAAGATTCAGTAATGGCCAACGTGACAAGATCCCTGGTAGGCATGGATATTTAGAACACAAATGAATTTATTTGAGTGTTCTGAAGGCATACCTGGTAACAGCAACAGGGTTTTATGTACAGCAGCTAGGTAGTATCTCAATAGCAACAAGATTTAAGGCATGTGTGATGTGGCGTAGTAGTCTGAGTATTGGGTTAGGACTCCAGGAGAACAGGGTTCAAATCCTTGCTCAGCCATGGAAACTTACTGGGAGACCTTGAGCAGGTCAGACCTTCTCAGCCTTTGCAACCAACAACGGCAAGCCTCCTCTGATTATATCTTTCCAAGAAAACCCTGGGATAGAGTCACTGTAAGACAAAGTGAACGTGAGGACATAAAACAACAAAATGTATATTTGCCATCATTGTAGCTCAGAGTGTTCATAAGCCCCCATCACTATCACTGGAAGGAGCTGGGAACAACACAGACTGTCTGGCCGCCGTAATATGGTGCTACTTGTCTATTTCTCTCAGGCAGCACAGGTATGTCGGGAGTATTTTCAATACTGCATATATGTTGAATGTTCCATATATTTTCCATGTCCATATGAAATTTCTAAGACTGACATGAACAGATACAGCTATAGTGTCCTAGGGACATTCCATCATACCTGCAATGCAGTATCCCAATATTGTTTTATCTCCATAATTTCCCTTCCACTGTTTCTTTCCTTCTGTTTTGTTTTTTGTTTTGTTGTTTTTTGACCACACCATCAAGAATGAATAAGGAAAGTTAAGAGAAGCAAGAGGAAGACTGAGAACAGGGTAGTCTGCAAGGCAGTTCCACTTCTCATGTTGGACAAAAGGTGCAGGGAAGCTGATGGAGATTCATTTTAGTTACTTTTGAGAAAAAGGAAAGCAAATAGTTCCTTTTAGAATTGTAACTGTTGTGGTAACTACTTTTTCTTCAAACTATAAGTGTAAGAAAGTGGTTTTCTGAGCTCCAGCCCCTCAATAAGCATGTTTGCTTGAACACCCACAGGCTTAATGTAGATTGCCTTATTCTTTACACTGGCAGAGCATTTTCTGACTTTTTACTGCCCTTTCTACCTGCTCCGCCCTCTCCCTTCTCTTTTCCTGGGGCTGAACTTCGTAAGACATTTTGAAAGGTTAATGGTTATTTTAATGGACCTGGTTTAATTTTTGCCATTGCAACACAACCTTAAAATATGCAAACATGTCATGGCCTTTGCAAGTTCTCAGCCTGGAGACATTGATTCATTGCTGCTGCCTTCAGAATTATTCTTTCAAAACAAAGCAGAATGAGAACACTCTGTGATTTACTAGTTTTTAAAAGGGGAAAGAAAAAACTTGAAGCTGCACTTTTCTCCAAGGTCCCTTCTGGTTGGCTAGCCTATAGTAGTGAATACCAAATGATCAGGCTGGTTCTTTCAATCACTGATGCAAGGCACACAGCTTTGAAATAAGTGTCTTAAAGTAGAGCATGCATAATGAGACAATGAACTGTAGGAATATTTACACAAAGAAGCCTATCCATTACTTACAGGGGTAGGCTAAAAACCACTGTGAAAAAATTTTCTGGTGGTTTTGATTCATTTGAGACACCTTTCTAAATTCTTTGCTTCCTTTAGAATCTTTGAAGCATGTTGGAAATCCAAATGCAGTCTAAACTTTTTTTTTTCTGAAAAGCAAAATGTTTTTGTGAAACTGCCTCTTTCCCTTTCTTTTTTTGATGCTGTTGCAAAAAAGAGGGTAAGTTCCCTTTTTGCTACTGCTACTACTGATATAAGTTTACGAATGTTATGAAAGTGCAATCTCATTTCTAGGAGACCTGGTGGCTGGTGAGATCCATTTTCTTTCCAGCTATTCCTAGATTGAGAGCATCAAACATTGGCCTCACTATGATTAGCTTCATAAATATGTAGCATGATGGAAATAGCCATCTCAACAAGCCAGTCATAAGTAAGGGCACAGCTTCCTGCCCTTACTCTGGGGATTGTTGAGTGAGGATGAAAAAGATGGTGTCCAAATGTCCACTATCTATGGTAGCTTCAGCTCACCCCATGCTGTCCTGAACCTGCAAAATTACCAAAATGCCATCTTAACTTTTTTGCATGCAAAAGGAACTGGGAGTCAATGAAGCCCAAAAATGTTTCAAAATGTTCCAAGTCACTGAAGCCCAAAAATGTTCCATTTCCACAAAGGAAATGACAACATCCTTGTATATTGCTATGATTTTTCCCCATTCTTTTCCCTATGCTAGGTTTGCCACTTGCATACATATGTGCATAATCTAGTGATTGAGAATGTTTTGCCTTACCTAGTTAACTTAAACTAATTAAGGGCACATCCAGGCTGATTTAAAAGACCATAAAATCCCAGATTTGTTCCTATTTTTTCCTATTGTATTTTGGAGATTCTTTCCAATTTTATTTTGAAGATCCATAGACATTTTGTTTATCCCAGAATATTTTCTGTCAGCTCCAGGTACAATCAGAACCTTTTTATACCAACTTCTCAGGTTGGTTTTTTTAAACCGGTATAAAATCAGAAGAGAATCAGCATGGTGTAGAGATTTGAACATTAGACTATGATCCTAGAGATCAGAATTCAATTCCCCATTCAGCCATGTAAACTCACTGACTGATCTTGGGCCCATTGCACACTCTCAGCTCCAGAAATAGGTTTGCCTTAAGGTCACCATACGTCAAAAATGATTTGAAGCCACACAACAATAAAATCAGAAAGAACAGGAACAAAATCTGGGACTTTTCAATCAGTCTGGGAGTGCCCTAGGTATACATAATTTAGTAGCTGATGCAGAATAATGGCCAACATTTCCAAACTCTGACCTGCTTGTCCAAGATCAGGCAAAAGGAGGTCACATTTTATATTCATCAACCTTATGTGGTACATTCTGCTAAAAGGAAGTTCACCTGCTTACCCCAGGCTCTAATATTATCTGAACTGGGTATTTACTGGTTCCAAGGTCCAAGACCTGCTATAAAAATGCTTATATTGTCATCACATTTTTCTATCAAATCCATGTTTCTCTGTCCTTGCTGAGATTGTCCTTGTAGGTTATTTGTTATCACCCCACAAAAAAAGTAGCCTCTGGCTTTTCAATATAAATCAGGAGGGGGTGTGAGGAATTGAGTATTCCAGATTCATTGATAATGCATTTGTGTGGTATGAAAAGTGCCCACAGGAGATTGCCTTGACTCTAGAGTTTGTGATAAATTCTTAAACAGCTGAAATTCATCAATTTCAACAGGACAATGAGCATCAAAGCACAGAGGAGCCCTTTGGGTGGGGAATGAAACAAAACACCTCCAAAGCCAATCTTGTTGATAAGCATCAGTTTGGAGCTGAACAGATAGCTCTGGCTTTCCCCAACTTGAAAAAAAAAATCGAGACTAAGTAAAGCACATACCTTCAGTTTCCCACAGTGATGTGGCTTATTAAAGTTTCTTTTGAAATATTACTTCCTATTGTGGGAACACATCCTAGTCTAGGCGCTAGTATTAGTATACAAAGTCCTTAAAAGGTCAAGAATCAGGTGCTTGAAAAACCAAATAATCCAGTATGGATCAGTCCAGGAGTCAAGATTAGGCAGGACAGCTCTGTTTCTGCTGCCTCAGAATAAGAAGGCCCATCAAGCTACCAAACGAGCCAGGGCTGTCTCAGTGGTGGCTCTCTGGTTCTGAAACTCTCTTCCGTCAATGCCTTTCAGGCATCAGTTAAAACCTACTATCTTGTACCTTCTTTTAAGTATATGCAAGTGTATTGTATATCATCAGATACTTTAATTTGTAATTTTAGGTGTATAATTTATCACTTTAGACAAGGGTGTCAAATTCAATTTCATCTTGGGCCGTATCAGCATTATAGTTGCCCTTAAAGGGCCGCTTGTATCTGTAAGACTATATAAATGTATCTACTCTTTTATCATATTAATAATTGTTTCTGCATTTGATTATTACTGGTTTTAGTAATAAGTAGCTCTGAAACTAGAAGTCTAGGAAAAATAATGGCAAGCAGACATTCAAGGAGACAACTATTGTACAATTTATTGAAAAATGAGTTTTAGAAACAACAAGTTTTTTTTTTAATCACCAGACAATTATTACCTGTGTCTCTTTCTGCTCCCCACTCCCAGTGACTCTATCTGCACCCCCACCCCTCTCTGTACCTAGCGAGCCCAGTCTTCATATTAAGGGCCCCTGGCTGCTGGTATTCTGAAGAGGGGCCCAGCAGGCAGCACTCACAATCTACTTCTACTTCTGACTGCTCCTCTGTCCAACTCTTGTGAGATGCGTGGAGCATTGCTGTCATAACCTGTGGCAATGCTCTGACAGTGACAGCCTATGCTTTTATATGGAATCACCCTGCGCTTTTATGAGTAAGAGCAGAATATAAACTGAACAGATGATGATGGTGAGAAGTAATGATGACTGTAATTTTCCCACTGACAAAGTTAGAGTTTGGGCTGAGGCTAATTGGGCTAGGACTTGAGAATCCATGTTCTTTTTTCCCACTGAGCCATTAAACTAACTGTTTGACCTTGTACCAATCACTTAAATTCTCAGATTACTTTAAAAAGTAGTTGTCAAGATTAAAATGAAGGCAAAACTAGCCATATGTACAGCTGAAGACTCAGTGGAGGAAAGGCAAGATATAAACATAATATATATGACCAGTGAACTGGCATATCTGTGAAAACAGGGTAAATAAATTCTCCTCCTATCTCACTTATTCAGAACCAGTCCAGCATGTGGGCTGATGACAAAAACAAGCATGTCTCCCTGAAGATAAGACATATGATCCGGGGTAAACCTCCCATAAGGCCTAGCAATCTTAGCCAATAGTCAGCTACAGTCCAAAGTATCTGGAAAGCAGACATTTTGGACTATTTGCTATCCACTGCCTGGGTGGGAAACCATCTAGGAATTTTATATAGACTATCTTGATTTCCCTACAATAAAAATCAATACAAAAATTTTAAGTGTTTTCTATCTGTCATGCTATACAAATCCACATACTTGATCAGAGAGTCACCAAAGCTAGGCTGAGATTCTACATTATCTCACAAATATCCATTGGTGGAGTTACATGGAACTAGCACTATGCAATTCCTATACTGTAGTGCAACGTATGAGGCACACTGAATGTGCATAGCTATTATCTCATTGCACAATGTGCAGTGCATATTGGTGCACTACTTTAGCTGGATTATTGTGCATCTCCAATGGTTCCCCCTGCAGAACTCTGCTCCTGCTACCATTATGTCCATTCTGCATTGTTCAAAAGTCACTCCACATGTTTAGCACAACTTACACCTTTGCATATCACCAGCAGGATTCTAGCCCTGATCTGTCATCTAATAACTCCATGTAATGTGTGACTTCCCATCAGAATTTTTGAGAGGAACTGCAGAATTACTTTCTTTCTGAGTTCCTCATGGATATTTTATTGGATATAAGATAGTCAATGAACATAAACGACTTTACAGAAAAGCTTATTCCCAGTCTACCATGAGCACTGTTATCTCATAGTGGGATAGTCCGTTCAAAGCCAGAAATATTCCCTTAAAGCACTGCATATCTTCCTTAGTCTCAAAGGAATGCCAGGGTTTGGCTCTCTGAATAGCAATAGCAATAGCATTTATTTCTATACCGCCTATCAACTAGTGTTATCTAAGTGGCTTACAATGTATTTTAGCTAATTGCCCCCAACAAGCTGGGTACTCATTTTACCGACCTGTGAAAGGATGGAAGGCTGAGTCAACCTTGGAGCCTGGCAGGATCGAACTCACAACCTTGTGGTTGCAGTACTGGCATTTAACCACTGCGCCACCAGGGCTCCTTTTTAACATGCTTCTGACCCTTCTAGAAAATCCAAGAACGAAGAAGCAGAACACAAATACTAAGCAAACTTCCTTCTTCCCCAGTGGCTTGTAAAGGGGATGACGGAACCCAAAAAAATCTCCACAGCTCACCCTCTTTCTGGAATCCTCAGTTGCAAAGTGAATAGTTAATTGACCTAAGCACTTGACTGCCTTACATACAATAATGTAACCCCTTCATACCTTCGACAGGCTGTGTCATGAGGTCCTGTGTCTCATTCATATACTGCTTTTTTATATGTACACTCCTCTTGAATGCGGAGTCTCAAACTTAGAACTAGCCTGAGATACTTGAGAAGCACTAAAACCAAAATTTCATTGGTTTGTCCTTTTACTAACACCTCTTGGAGCCTTTGGCCAAGGGTTAGAATACAATGCAGGTTACAGCACTGTTTCAGAAAGCAAAGATATTCCTAATTAGACCATTCCCTTTGCATTATTAAGAAGTCAGATGCAACGGACCTTCATTATGGTTGGTAATGATTACAGCAATAATTGTTAATTTGGAAGCCTCATCCATCTTCTCCCATTATATGAAAGAGGGAAATAAGGGTTACAGCAATATAATTCTGTGTTAAAATGGGGGGGCATGCACATGCATGAGAAAATTTGGCAATAATAATTTTAATGTTATTTTGACAGTGCGTGTTATGTTACTAAAAGAAAGAAAATGTCAAACCTGTGCACTCCAGGTCTTTCAGGTAGAAAGTGAACCAATCCAAGCAGGTGGTCAGTGTGCTAAACCTTGATGGGCAGCTGTAAATTAATATTGCATGGCACCTCAAGACAGAATAATTTAAAATTCATCTGATGTTGCACTCCCGTAGAGTAATTTGACCTTTAGTGAGAAGAACAGGGAAGAAAGCTCTGCCAGGTACTACAAGCATGGGGTCTGTTTCTATATCAGTTGAAATCAATCAGTGTGATCTGCTGTTGACTTTTCTTGAGATCTGACAGCAAAAAAAACCAGCAATGTTATTACTCGCTAGTAAATTTCAGCACAACCAAATAGGTAGAACTGCAGCAAGACCAGGATATGACGTTATCAAATAGAGTTAGCTGAAGTTTCTCAAGGAAGGAATGACAGAAATGCTCTGGAAGGGAAAGAAATTATACGACAGCTTAATACATCTGGCCAACTTCTTGATAGGATTAAAAGAGATGGCAGAAGCCATGGGATCTCTTTGAAAGCCACAGCAATAGTTCATTTTAATCTTCCTGGGGCCTTTTCATACTACCTAATTACCACTATATTCCACTTTAACTGCCATGACTGCACCCTATGGAACGCTGAGGTCTATAGTTTGGTGAAGTACTAGAACTAGAGAATCCCATGTTGTTGTTGTTGTGTGCCTTCAAGTTGTTTTCATCTTACAGTGATCCTAAGACAATACCTTTTTCCCTCTTATGGTGAACCTAAGTGAACCTATCAGGGGATTTTCTTGGAATTGTTCACCGGGGATTTGCCTTTGCCTTCCTCTGAGACTGAGAGAATGTGACTTGCCCAAGGTCACCCAGAAGGTTTCCAAGGATGAGTGGGATTTGAACCCTGCTCTCTGGAGTCGTAGTCTAACACTCAAACCACTACACTATGTTAGCTGTCATAAACCCCATGTACCTAACCTTTAACTCAGTGGTTCTCAACCTGTGGGTCCCCAGATGTTCGTGGACTTCAGCTCCCAGAAGCCCTGAGAATTGACCATAGTGGCTGGGGCTTCTGGGAGCTGAAGTCCATGAACATCTGGGGACCCACAGGTTGAGAACCACTGCTTTAACTGCAAATCCTGGGATTCCACAGGATGCTGGTATGGCAGTTAACGGCAAAGCTCCTAAGGTATACCATAGATTTGAAGGAGAAAAGGAACAATGCCAACTAGATATGCTCTTACATTTGCATGCCTTCTTGTTCCACTATGTGGCAGAGCAGAGCTTTCCAAACTTTTCATGTTGGTGACACAGTTTTTTAGACATGTATCATTTCGCGACATGGTAATTCAGTTTTACTAACAAACCGAAAGTTAAACTAACCCCTTATAAGAGATACAGACACATACATAAATTGTAATAACAAAATGTATGAGGACACAACATATCTCATGAAAACCTTTCATATATTTTTAAAAATATATGATTTGTAAATAATAACATACATTTCCAAGATTGTAGGCGATACACTAACGTGTCATAGCACACTGTTTGGAAAGCACTGTGGTAGAGACTGGAAAGTTGTGGTGAGACTGACATGCCAAGAATTTTTCCTGCCCTAGTATTCCATAGCCCTAGCTCCAATCCAGTTTCAATATCCTGATCAGAAGCTAATTTAAATAAAGAAAAATAAAAGCCTTACTATGATGAGTTTGTCCCATTCTTATTCCACTGTGTAACCTGGATATTTTGTTGGCAGAACCAGGGAGCAGTCCAGTATGTCACGGAGTAAGTCTGTTGCTTGACAAGAAAGCTCTGCCAAGTAGAAGCTGTACAGAACAAGCCGCTCCCTCAGCAATAGCTACGTGCTACAAAGAGATTTAAAACTCTCCTGGTTGCACCACCCCCTTTTTACTGCAACAGTGGGCCTCTAATGTGAAGCTTCATTATTCTTTATCAGTACTTTGGTTTTTTTGCATCTCATCAGTAGACCTGAGACTTCTGGCCTGGACTCCTAGTCTGACTTATTTGTTGTCTATTGTCTTAGATCCTTGGGCTAACTGTGAAGAGTTTTGAGCTGTGTCTGTCTGACCAACCTAAAAAGAACTCTTCCAGGATAATAATTTTGGTATGTTTGAAATCTATTATCCACAAGCAGCAATACCTTTATTGGGCCAACACCAAAGCATAAAATATATTATGCAAGATAACCAATCAAGATACCAAATTTAGCCACAACAAAGGAAACTTAAACAAGAGGCACGAGGACTTAACTCTTTGAGGTTTTCTACTTTCTACAGAGCAGAGTGGTGTAGAGGTTTGAGTATTAGACTACAAGTCTGCAGACGAGGGTTCAATTCCCTGCTCAGTCATGGAAACCCACTAAGTGACCTTGGACATGTCGTACAGCCCCCCCAAAAAAACCATGGTAGTTGAAGGCACACAACAACAACAAGCCTCCAATAAAGGTAATACTCTTTGGACTGCAATTTGGGATAACTAATTGGCAGATTTTACCTATACAGCACCTAAAGGCTTTTCAAGTTGTAACACTACAGAGACTCTTTGAGATATTCAATGTTCTCTGCCTGAGAAAGGAGAAGTTAGCTTTGCACTTGAAAGGGACATCTTGATCTCAAGAGAAGTTACTTTTCTGCTGCTAATGGGGTTGAAATTTTATTAGCTATCTTTTAGTGCTCTTTGTCTCTAGTCCTCACATGGCCAATAAGCAGAGTGGCCTCTACTTGCATTAAAACCCCTCATTACCATCTCAACTGACTGCATCTCAGACAGAAAGTAGACCTGTGGCTCTAACATCACCACCATTTTTCTCCTGTATGATTTTTTAACATCTTTGCCTGAAGCTTCAAAAGCTTTATGTATGCATGTATGTATGTATTTGCTGTCTTTCTCCTTGGAGTTGGCCCACTAAAGATATCACTGATTGTAGATTTTGGATTTTGTTGTATTTCACTGCATGCCCAGCACAGCCATCCCTTGATTTTCTTGTTTCCTTTATTTCCTGGCTGCTGGAGGCATTCTGGTCACCAAAAGAGGAGAACATCCCATCAAAATGAGGGTCTAGACCAGTGGTTCTCAAACTTTGGACCTCCAGATGTTTTACACTTCAACTTTCAGAAATCCCAGGCAGCATGTCCAATGCTAAAGAATTCTGAGAGTTCAAGTCCAAAACATCTGGAGGATCAAAGGCTGAGAACCACCAATCTAGACTGATTTTGAAAGGAAAATGATAGGTTACATTAGAGCTGATTATCCTAAGTTGCTTAATTTAAAGCAAAATTGTAAAATAATGTTAGCTGTAGTTCTAAATAATAAAAATTAAATAATAAACATTCACTGCTAACTAGTAGAAGTATGCTCTCTGTCTCCCCCCCCCACACACACACATATATATATATATGTATAAAAGTCAAAGTTTGTCTGTGTCAAGTGAGAACACCTCATACGATTGGCTGTGTCAGGCAAAAACATCACATGATTGGCTGCCTAGGAAGATTCTACGGACTCCTGGGGTTTGCAGTTTAGGGGCCTTTAGAATTCTCAGTCAGAGAGTTCTTGGGCATGTCTTGGATAGGCTGGTTGCTATGGAGATGAGGCCTAGCAGCAAGGAGGAAGGCAGTGTATTCCCTCAGGAATCCGACCTCTGCATATTAATAACTCTGAATACAGATTGGATTGGGGAATATGGTAAAAAGTTACAGGTCCTGAACATGACAGTTTGGGGAATTAGAGACATAGGATCTCAAATCTTTCTAACTAGTATTACCCATAAGAAAATATATATACCAGTATATATACCTGGCATTGCCCGGGATTTTATTTTCTCAAAGGTAATACTTGTTCGAAAGATTTGAGATCCTGTGTCTCAAATACTTCCTCCACATTTGCAGGTTTGACCATTCGCAGTTTGACCCCCACACTATTCTCCTCCTCCCATTCCCTTGCATTCCTCACCCCAACCTTGTGAGGCTTGTGTTTAAAATGGACTTTTTTCCCCCTTTTGGGTGAGCAAAGCCCTCTCCCATTGATGGAGGTATGTCCTTTCTGCCATGTGGCTTCACATTCTGCTGCATAATGGCTGCTGATTGGTCAGGTGCTCTCTGTGCTCCTACCCTTCCTCTCTTGGAGGAATTTCAAGATGGTAACCAGAAGTAGCTATAACACCAAACTCAGTGCTCTGCTTTTCTCTGTCTGAGGGGAAAGCATAGGGAAGCTCTTGACCTTGTCTTTTTTTTCTTCCCTAGGACCAGAGGCAAAGGAATGGTAGGGGCAAGCTCGGGAGAGGAATGGGAGTGGGATCACAGAGGGAGTTATTCACCAGTTTCCCCTTTTCACTAGGATTCTGCACACAAATCCCTGCGAATGTGGAGAGGCCACTGTATATATATCATATGGCAGTTGGTTATAACAATGTGCAAACGAAACAGCATAAAATGCATACGGCAAATAAATAAGGAACTTCGCATAAACTTCAACCAAACATTATCAGGAAAGTCGGGCTCTTTGGTGATAGATGAAAAGGTAATCCAGAAGTTTTGGACCAGAATACCAGTAATCCCTTACCATAGGCCACATTGGCTGGAACTGATGGGTACTGAAATCCAAAACAACAGAAGGGCTATGAGTTGCCACCTCTATGAATTAATAACTGAATTAACATTTCCTTACACAACACTTTGGATTCTTGCACACTACACACTTGCACCGTTACAGTGCATCAATCACTTTAACTACCATGGCTACATCCTATGAAATCCTGGGAATTTGTAGTCTCATGTGATATTTAGAATACTCCACCAGGGAATTCTAAGTGCCTCAGCAAAGTATAAATCTCAACATGGCAGTTAAAGTGGGATTTAAGTGCTATAACTGTGTAGTGTACATGAGTCCAACATGTCCTGAAGGGAAATGTTAATGACTAGGAAAAGTTCCAAAAATCTTTTTAAAAAGTGGAAGGACAAAACTCTGACAGTGTATGGACGTCTTGTAAGTCACCTTCATTTTGTAAGACTTTAAGGTACAAATTTTAAATCCAATTTCCCATTATGAAGAATCTATTTTAAAAGATTTGTAAAGTAAATGTTTAGGTTTTAGCAACAATAGAAAATGTATATGCAATATTGATGACTTTGAAGAATATAAAGCTTATCTGAGTCAATTTTATAGAGAACATGACTAGAAACTGAACATTTTTAGTTGATTGGATGATTGAATGTGATTATTTTTATTGTTTTAAGTCCAAATCTCCCATCTGTTCTTGTATGCTAACTTCATACTCTATTGCACACTTACTAATTAAGATTCCTAATGATCTGTGTAACTGGTCAATCCATGGGCTGTAGGAAGATGAAAGTGCTATTAGCATTTTATCTCACACTGATCACTGTGTCTAATTGTTACAAATATGTTCCAGCTTTTGCAAAGCTCATGTGGGAATGGATTTGTTGGGTTTTTTTGTTCAATAATGTTTGCAGTTCCCTGTCTTCTGAATAATATACTGCAAAGCAGCAAGCCTAGCAAATATTCAGGTTCAATAACAGAAAGTTAAAAAGAGGGATGGGGAAATCAAAACCCTACAGGAAACAAAGTTAACATTTTAAAATCCCACCCGGAGCTCTTAAGAAATATCACTACACATTGAAATTCATCACTAACGGGTCCTAATCAAAAGTTTGCAAAAGGCCAACAACATTGTGGAATTTGAAAGGGTCAGACAACAGTGAGGACATCACAAATTATTCATTTTGGAAAGCATGATAGAATATGTTCTTCTTTGAGATAGTAGAAGAACAGGACTGATGTGAGGGGGGTTCACTTTAATAATTTGTGTTAAATAAAAATGATCATAAATAAACATAAACCCGATTTAGACATTAAGTAAGAGAAAAAATGAGAGGAGGAGCTGGGGATGCATCCCTGAATGTGTAAAGGTCACAAATTGAAGGGGCAGAATAAATGAACACAGGGATTTTCTGATTTGGCTGGTAGGCCACTGGCCCCCAACATATCATATACCCTTGCACATTTAGACTTAGGAGTAAATAGAAATTAATATCATCCAGAATTTTTCCTTCTCTTATATTATGAATAATAGTCACTTTTCAGATCACTTAGCCATCAACTAAAACACATTCTCAAAGAAATCATTATGTATTTGTCAGTACATATGACCAAATTCTTTCAAATTAGTAGGCAGATGCTGATGGAATCACAGATTTTGCTGAAGTTTAAACTCCCTATTAAGTCAAGATTATTCAAGTAATCATCACCCTTCAGGCTCTTTTTGCCTCCCAAAGAATAATGTAGTGGTGCCCACCCACAGAAAAAAAAACAGAAAAGGGAGAGAAATGTACTTGCAGCATGATTGCCATGACCTATGTCAAATCACCTCCTTTTCCTGTCCTGTCCAGTTTTTTGAAGGTCAGTTCTCATTCATATCACTTTGAAGAATGCTCAGATTGTCTCCTAAACAGCACTGTTGTTCTGAGAGATGCTCAGTTCAAACTCTGAGCAATTTGGCAGCCATCTGAAAGGGTGGTATGAAATGTTCCTGGATGAACTACAGTTGTGCCTCAGTTACCCAAGTAGATGTATTCCTGGGCTTTACTTCTTTTAAGAGAAAATTTGGTAACAGAAGCAGAAATAACATGGAAAGAATAAGGGTAGGTTCCTATGCCACAAAAGAGAGGAGCAGTTCAACATATTTCAACAAATATTTTATTCAAAACTAACAATATGCACACATGAAATGAAACATCCAGGTAAGCCTTGTACAGGTAAAGAAGAATACATTAAACTTTGTAGAGGCCACTTGGAACCTTCTTCCAAAATGCACTCAGAATTTTTTTTCTTTTTCTGTCACAGGTCTTCATTATTCATTTGATTTCCATTTTTGATGGGCAAATGTATACAGTGGCACTCCACTTTCACAAGGGTCCGGAGTGCAGGACCCTCATGAAAGTGAGAAAACCGCCAATAACTCCCCCCATGATTCCCCGTCCCATTCCTTTCCAGGGCTCCCCCTCTTCCCTTGCTTTTTGTCTGGATGCTTGCCTTCCTTCTCTGTGCCCAACAAAACACAAGGGAAAGGAAGGAGGAGGGGGAAGGCACGTGTGCACCTTGCAAATAACCAAATTCGCTAAGGTCAAACCCATGAACCTGCAACAAAACACTGAACTGCAACTGAACAATGAAAGTGTGTGTTTCTCCAGCCCTCCTCTATCCTCACCGTGATGATGCTGCTAAGAAAAGGAGGAAAACAACAACCTCCAGCTAGACAGAAGAAAAAAAGAAAGGGGTGGGCAGGCATAAAAATACTTTACGAAAAGGAGATTCTGTGCCACAGACTGTTAACTAAGGTGTTCTTCCATGTCAAATGGCTGATAAACAGTTCCATCTACATTCTGCAGAGGCCTATTTTGACATTTGACAGGAGATGACGAATGGTGGCACTTTTGTATAAAAAAAAAAAACTGAAAGGTCCAAAAGCCTATGCTGGCCCTGACCTTTCCTGGGTTGGGAACTCCAGGCCAACAGAAGGTGGCTCTCTTAGGTACTGCTATTTCAGGGCAGGCAGAGTACCCTGAAGACATAGTGTGCAAAGCCTGTCTCCACTGGGCACAGGAGCTCCGAATCAGCCACATCAGCATGCAATGGTGTACGCTAGCAGATTTCAGAGACATGAGTGTAGGAGGGAGGGAATGTTGTGTGTATGAGGATAGGGTCAGTACATGTGTGCTTGTTCTCTGGACCAGACATTAAAGTGCTCACCAGCTACCACTTGGAGGCTGTAAACAGTTATTTCTCACATAATTCTTTTTAGGCATGTAAATCTTTATAAATTTAATTTGTACAGGCAAGGATAAAGAATTTTACCATGACTTTTTTTTGGGGGGGTGCACAGAAAATAGCTGTATGTGCACAAAATAATCTGCACAGAAATGTTCTTTTCTGCACAGAAAATGCAGCTTTGTTTGTACATTGTTTGTGCAGAGTAGATGCCAATCTGCAAAAATTCTTGGCCCTCTAGGATTGTCCTCATCAGAGTTCTCCAGTGCTTTAGATTATCCTTTTTAGCATTTTTTAAAATATTTTTGAGTATCCTTTTCTTCCATAAATTCTTTATAGAATATCATGTCCTGAAAATACTTTTTAAATCACTTTGCCTAGATTTGTATCTCATTTTGCTATATTATAAATACCTTTCAACTGTAAGTCGTAACATACCAAGGAAACTGATATTATGACAAAAGTTTTCATCAGGTGTGAAAAGGCTGAACTGAGCTGAGCATTCCACCATATCCATTGTCAGTCATTATCTCATATAATTCAAGCTAGATGTCTCTCCCATTATCTCATATAATTCAACCTAGATGTCTATCCCATTTACTCAAAAACCTACTTCTCTGTTTACCTGGGCCCAGCAATACAACAAAGGTCTTATCAATTGAAACTTTTGTATTCCAGGCTCCTGCTAGTTATTCTGAGTTGAAAAATACTTTCCAATAACAATCAATGATTTTTTTTTTATCTTGGAGCCTGGATGCTTGAAACCATTTCATTTTTTTTAACGAACTCTAAAAATATGAACAGTTGTAATAAATGAAGATCCACAAATAAAAGGATTAAAAACAAAAAGGAAGGAGATGAAGTGTTGTGGCCGAAAAAGAGACGAAGACCAGGTTTCCAGGGAAAAATAATTTAAAAAAAGCCTTTTATTTTACCAATCACTTGCACAAGGACGACAGCTGTTTCTAGGACTGTCGCCCCGATTAATTAAGGCAGCATCACTATATACCTTTGGTCTACCATGTCAGCAATCAATCATTCATCTAGCCAATCCGTCACAGAAGAACAAAGATCTTTGGTTAACTTTCCATTACATCATTAACTTAGCACACACGTGTACAGAAGAGAACAAAGAGTTAGTTAGAAGATGATACAAGTTATAACTCATGGCCGGTTCATACATTCCACCAATCCTCCCGAAATTCTCCCAGCCATTCTTAGATAAAAGTACAAAGCAAACCTTTTGCAAAACAGCCTTCAAGGTTGCACCTGCTGGCCGCAGAGAGCTAACACACGCGTAAGCAATTAGCACTTTCACTTACTGAAGGGGGAACAATTCACACCAATTATCCCAGCAGCCTGCAGCCTTGCAAAAAGGGAAGTCAGCACTTTCCCTTACTGTCAATCCCAGCATTCTAATTTATTGGTTCATTCATCCCCTTCAAAAGTACAAAGCCTTTGCAGGTGATGTAATAATATTTCTTGAGGAACCACAAGATTCAATACAGAGGTTGAAGGAAATCCTGCAAAAATATGGACAAATAGCAGGATATAAGACAAATAAAGAAAAAACAAAGATGATGACATTAAATATATCAAAAAAAGAACAAGAACATTTGGAAAAGAGATCAGGATATCAAACAGTAAAGCAAAGAAAATATTTAGGAATAAATATAACAAATAAAAATCAAGAATTATTTGATAACAATTACGAGAAGACATGGAAGGAGATTCAAAGCAAAATGGACAAATGGACAAATATGAATTTATCTCTATTAGGAAGAATAAATGCTTTTAAAATGTCCCTATTGCCTAAGCTAATGTTCCTGTTCCAAAATTTGCCAATAATAGCAGAAGACAAGATCTTTAAAGAACGGGGGAAAAGGCTACAGAAGTTTATCTGGCAAGGCAAGAAACCAAGAATAAGATTTAAAACATTACAAGATACAAAGGAGAGAGGAGGTTTTGATGTGCCATTGCTGAAAATATATTATCAAGTATGCTGCTTAGAAATAATTAAAGATTGGATTCAAATAGAGAACACAACAATAAAAGAAGTTGAAGGGACAGAAAATAGATTTGGTTGGCACGGATACTTATGCTATGATAAAGTAAAGGTGAATAAAGACTTTAACAATCATTGTATCTTAAAGTCTCTATTGAAAGCGTGGATACAAATAAAACACAAATTTTATAGAGGACTTCCGATGTGGACCCCTCGCCCCAAGAAGCATTTAATATTGCTCCAACAAAGCAGGGAAAATTATTGATGTATCAAAAGCTATTGAAAAAGAATGGTACAAAGTTAAGAATGAGTACAGAAGAAGAATTAAAAGAGCAAGGTCATGAAATTAACTGATTCCCATGAAGACAAATAAAAGAGAGATTTAAAATGGATCAAAAATTATACGAGTTTGAAAGAAATGAAAACGAACTGGATGTATTGATGAAAGGGGACCAGAAAAAGAGAATTTCCAGATTTTACAAAATATTGTTACAAAGAGAGATGGAACCAGAAACTGTTAAAAATAACATGGTTAGACGGGCTCAAAATATAGGACATCCAATTGAGTTGGATACATGGATGAGGGCATGGAAGACAGATGTAAAATTTACACCAAGTTTGAATTTAAGAGAAAATTTTTACAAAATGTTATATAGCTGGTACATGACGCATGTAAAATTGAAAAAATAACAAGAAATGGGAATGGAAAATGTTGGAAATGTGATGAGAAAGAAGGAACTTTTTTTCATATGTGGTGGACCTGTAAAATAGCAAAAAAGTTTTGGAAAGAAATACGTGATGAAATTCAAAGAATGTATGGTTTTAACTTTGAAATGAAGCCAGAACTTTATTTGTTGAATATGTTAGGGCAACAAAGAGAAATAAGATCTCATCAAAAGACATTGTTTATATATAATAACTGCAGCAAGATTGACTTATGCTCAACATTGGAAAGAAGGAAAATATATTGATATAAGAGAATGGAAATTCAAAGTCCTGGATATGGTAGCGACAGAAAAGCTAACTTTTTCCACTTAAAAATAAGCCAGTCCAGGGCTTTGAATGAGAATGTCGAGAGGTATTGAATTGGATAAAAGAATGAAATAGGGGGAAAGAAAGAAAGGCTGTAAGAAAGGAGGAAGACAAAATGAGGTGGTAAAAGATAAATTGTAAATAGTTACATATAAGCTAAAAGTAATAGTATACAATTGTTATAAAATGGATATAATGTACAGAACGGAATGTTTATATGGAATGGAATGTTAAACTCAGATTCAACTGGGGAAATTGATGTTCTGGAAGTGGGGAGGGTTTTTTTATTGTTTTTTCATTAAAAATTTTAATAAAAATTAATTTAAAAAAATAAAAATATGAACAGTTCATTATCAGAACTGCCATTCCCCACCATGCTAAGTTAAACTGTACATTGCAAGCCACGTGGAGCAATGAGTGCAAGCCCCAGGAAAGGTCATGCTGGTGATAGGTTAGGTTAGAACTGGCAGTGGTTAGGAGCTAGACTAGCAGTGAGGAACTTCGGTCTCTCATACTGGAAAGCAGGTTGGGGAAATGTGGACTACATGCCCTGTGCCAGGGCTTTCCAAACGGTGTGCCATGACATGTTAGTGTGTCGCTTCAAGTGTGTAAGTGTGTTGCCTACAATCTTGGAAATTATTATTTACAAATCATATACTTTTAAAAAATATATGAAAGGTTTTCATGAGATATGTTGTGTCCCCATACATTTTGTTATTTCAATTTATGTATATGTCCATATCTCTTATAAGGGGTTAGTTTAACATCCCATTTCCTAGTAAAACTGACTTACTGTGTCAGGAAATGATGCATGTCTAAAAAGTGTGTCACCAACATGAAAAGTCTGGAAAGCTCTGCCCTATGCAGTCTCCAGTGTGACCCCATCTCTCATGCCTTTTGATTTCCAGTCACTTCTAGTTTAGCATGAGGCCCACGGACCTAAACAATGCCACTCATGATTGGTTGCCAGTCATGTCCTACTCTTTAAGAAAGATACAGTAAAAAGAGTTTCCACGTCTCATACAACATTCTCCACAAAATTCATTAATGATTGCCCCCAGAGGCCTCGTCAGGCTATTACAAGTAGTCACTTGGTTTGGAGAACAACTGAAAATGTGACATAATTGTATATATCTACTAGCTTATATACCTGGCGTTGCCCAGGATTTTATTTTCACATAGGTAATACTTGTTAGAAATACCTTATGAATTACCTTATCTTACCTTAGGAATTAGATGTGGTTGAAATACACAGATTTGAGATCCTGTGTCTCTAATTCCCCAAACTGTCTTATCCAATACCTGTAACTTTTCCCCACATTCCCCAATCCAGTCTTTATTCAGAGTTGTTAACATACAGAGGTTTGGTTTCTGAGGGAATACACTGCCCTCTTCCTTGCTGCTAGGCCTCATCTCCATAGCAACCAGCCAGGCCCAAGAGCTCTCTGGCTGAGAATTCTAAAGGTTCCTCCCTAAACTGCAAACCCCAAGATTCCACAGAATCTTCTCAGATAGCCAATCATATGAGGTCTTCTTTCCTGACACAGTCCATAATATGAGGTCTTCTTTGCCTGACACAGACACACAGACAAACTTTGAGACTTTTATATATTAAACTTTTTATATGACCTATAGTTGTTTGTAGTTACATATGAGTAACAATGATTGCCCAAGTGTCTACTCATAGTACCAATTTTGAGGTGGGTTCCAGTGTTTATTCTTTTTGTTCCTCTTCATGCTATGTAACATTGGTGCTATGATTCCTCTTGAACTGCCATGGCAATATCCTATGGAATCCTGGGGTTTGTAATTTGTGGAGGTGCCTTTAGAATTCTCAGCCAGAGAGCTCTAGTGCCTTCCCAAACTACAACCCTAGGATTCCAGAAGATGAAACCATGGCAATTAAGGTGGGATCATAACACTGTTATTGTGTAGCATGAAAGGACCTGTGATCTTTCCATGGTGCCAAAAAGCAATTTTGTGTCAGATGTCCTACCAAGGCTGGAGAGTGCTATTTTCAGATAAAAATGTTCAGACAAAGTAAGATATGATGGCTGATCTTACCAGTTGAAATGGGTTGCCTAGATACTAACTGTTCAAGAAGCTATTAGAAAATTTTTTTATGTAGGATACACTTGGATCAGCCTGGGTTATTTTTGAGAAAATGAGACAAAGAAGAAATGTTAGGTGTCCTTCTATAGTAGCAGTGTGAGTGAGGCAAAACATGATTATTATTTTTTTGTGGAGGGGGACTATTTTCTCCTTGAATTCTTGCTCAGGGAGAAAACTGCCTGAGTTCTCATTTCTCAGTTGTCGAGTAGCAAAACAGTTGTTCTTGTGTCAATCTTACTGGTTAGGAGAAAATGCTGTTAGGGAGAAAAGGAACCTTTAAGATTGTCCTCCACTTCCAGGATTGTCTTTCTATACCTTATGACTGATCCAAGTGCTCTTCTTATGTTTTCATGCTTTAACATTCATTACGTCTATTCCAAAATTCCTAAGTTTTGTGCAGTGCAAATCTTAAATTCAACCTGAAGCCACACAGTGCAATGTTAATTTTTTCACATACATTTTAAGCCATGACTGTGTCTTAAGAATATTTATACTTGCATTCAATTCCTATCGAGTGAAACTAATATGGCAGTCCTGTGTTTTGTTTTGTTTTTCCCCTTGATGAATAACGTATTTTACAAACCTAAAGCTACTGTTCAAGTATACACTTGGAGAAAGCTGCAAATATTGCTGGCACTCTTAGGAAATGTGCACTTTGGTACATCTGATAGCAACAAAGATTTCAGCTTTGATAAGTCTAATGCAGAATTGTTCCTCCTTGAAATGAAGGAACCTAGCAGGAGATATATGAAAGCATCCATTCTGAGTAGATACTGGGATTCATTACCATCTGGTCAGATCAGATTGCTATATAATCAAGGAGTCTCCTGCTAGCTGAACCATGGGGAAAATCCTTAAGAGGGCTGCCATTTGCTATTTGAAACTGCAGCAGGGAATAAGTGTGATATACGACTCGTGCTGTTTGCCAGAATCCCAAGTACATGCTTGGGTGTGGATTCATTCATTATGCCAGCTCCGCAGAGATGCATCTGTGAAGCTGAAAGTACTTTAATGAAGAAAAACAGCAGCATTTCAAAGTTCAGCAAGGACAACCCCAAACAAATACAACATTTTAGTTCCCCTTTAAAACTGCCAGATTTTCTCAAATGCCAACTTCAACTGAAAATAGATTTGCTCAAAAGAACAGATACTTCATGGGCAAGTGGGCCATCCCAGCAAACTTTTGAAAAGAGAAACCAAACTTGGCAAGCAGATTCTTTAATGCCTTCTACTCTTGAATGGTTCTGAGGCCCTCATTTTAATTCGTTTTCTAATGGCTTCCCGTATGGAAGAAAAGCTGCTAAAAGAAAACAAAATGAAATAATGGCCGTATGAAAACACCTGGGCATTAATTACACCAAGAGAATATTAGGCAGGCAAAGTTACAAGCATAGCTTGAAAAAGGTTACTTTTTTTGGATTACAAATTCCAGAATGCCCCAGATAGTATTGTGTTATTTGCTCTCAAGTCCAGTTCAACTAATAGCAACCCTATGAGAGACCTTCAAGAGGATCATCAACCACCCTGCTTGGGTCTTGCCAACTCAGAGATGTGGCTTCTTTAAACCAGTTCACCTGTAAGGTGGTCTTCCACTTTTCCTAATGCCTTCACTTCACTGAGCAATATCATCTTTTCCAGTGAGTCATGTTATCCTAGGGTGTCATTTAAAATAATTAACAACAGGTTCCCACCCTTGGTTCTCCCCTGCATTTCCAGAAGATGCAGTTCTTCCTCTCTTCCGACTTTCTCACCTCTCCATCCTCTTCCTCCATTCCAGTTTTTTCCTTCTCTTTCTTTTCTCTACCATGCTTCCCCAGCTGCTACACCTTTTAACAGTTTTAACAACCAGTTCCATCAAACTGGTGCAAACTAGCTGAATGATACCACTGATGTTATCTCATGACATTCCAAATTATGACAGTCTCAGTTTAGCCATTTAGCTTCTAGTGAGTGTTCAGGCTTGATTTGCCCTGGGACCCATTTATTGGTCATTTATTGGTCGTTCTGGGGTTGGTAATAGAAGATGATTTATGGTACTCATTATGGACAGCCTCTCAGTTAAAATCATTTTCAGCTAAAATACATGAACAGTGTTTCTAAATGATTTATCAATGGTATTGTATTCCACTGAAATTGTTATATAAATAAGCAAACATCTGCAAAGTGTTGGAGAAACTGTTAGGAGCCGTACACCCCCATGTTTTGATATGATTTAATTGGCATACATTGACATTGATATAAAACATAAAACATACCCTGCTATGGCTGTGTAGCCAGGCTGACCAAGAGGAAAGCTGGCTGAATATGTGCATTATGAAATTAAGCAGAAAAACACCTCCTAGGCATGGTGAGGTCATAGTCAAGAAATCACCAGGAAACTTCAAAGATAAATAGGCTGCTGCTAACCTAAACAACTCTGCTTTCATAAACAATAGCAACTGGGAGATTCCCACTAGACCACTGATGGTTTCAAGCCCTCTTCCCTTCATTCTGCAATCTATCCTATTATCCTGACACCTGTCCACAAACACTGAGCTATCAGACAACCATTAGCTCGTTTGTTACCTAACCCAGATCTGTGCAACAATCATCAGGAAGGATAAAAATTTTATGGTCTCCATGAAAGACACCAGAATGTGGCTGATTGACACATGGCACTAGATCACAATACAAGCTGGGACAGGACTTGTGTTATTTGAAGCTAGTCCACCTTTGCTCGTGTCCTTTTGGCTTGTTCAGTCGAACGACCTTCCCACCCTCAGTGCAGTATGAATTTATCTGGTTGCTTCAGGGCCAGATAGGATTTTTTTTTTTGCCCTTTTTGCAGGGTTTTTTTCCTCCTATCCCATACTGTAGTTGATGGCACTGGGACAATTGGCTTGGGGTGGTGTCTTAAATAGGTCTTCCTTTGGCCAGTAGTAGGGAAAAATAAGACTTTAGTTTTCACCTCTTGGCACCGCTTTGGTGTAGGTTAGGGCTCTGGGACTCCTTCTTTAGTACCCTGTGTCTCAGGAGGTGGGGGAAGGGGGCTATCCATGAAGTTCACCTGGGATTTCAGGGTCCTATGGCATGAGTGGGAGTCCCCTGAGTTATGCTGGACTAGGGAGCAATCAAATCAGTTTAGATTGCCTTCAGGGCTGAGAAGTTTCAACCAAGGCTGAGGAGATTGTCATGTGGTGATGTCTGGCCTCAGATAAATCTGCGTAAGGTTGTTCTCCCCTAGTAGCTCCTTTCCAGGCAAACAGAATTTTAAATAGGTCAGATTAAATAAAATGGCTCTTATTGCCCAATTGATGTGCCTGGTCTCATTATTTTTTGCTAGAAGCTCATATGATGATTGCTCAAAAAAGGGCAGGTCTACAGAATTTAACTCTGGACTGTTGGTATGAGAAGTTTTGATATCTTGTGGTCACAGAAAAGCTGACTGAACAAGTTCACAACTTAAGAAATGAACTCCATAATGACTCTTTTGTTATAGATTGGTTACCATTTATTTCTTTTATTACTAGTAACAGAGGTGATCTAGGTCCACCCATTTCTCATGCTGGTCTTTGGAATAACATCTTAACTTGAAGGCTAGAAAAAAAATGCATGTATATGCATTTATTACATGTTTTGTCAAGGAATGCTGATGGTCTGTCAATTTTGTTTTGCTCAGTTTTATTTAGTTATATTTCTTTCAATAAAAAGAAAAAAAATTCAGTGGCAAAGCAAATCATTTGCCAGCAGAACAGTCATTGTTTAAACTTTGGCAACTCCAATTAAATGGACTCAGTAGTCATGTGTTGTAGATGCACTCTGCTGGAGACTGTATAATATCCCCATCAGTCACAACAGACGATACTGAGCTAAATAGCTGAACGCACTCACATAGAATATGGCAGCTTTCTATATTTCTGTCATTCCATGACACAAGTGTTATACACTGTTGCACATAGGAAATTCCAGAAATTGAACTAGGGCAATCTGCAGTGCTCCAGGGCTTGGAAAAGTTACTTTTTTGAACCTCCAAATAGCATGATATGTGGTAATGCTGACTTGGGAATTCAGTGGGTTGGCGTCCAAAAAGTAGCTTTGCCAGGCTTCTTGAGAGCTGGTTCTTGTCTTGTTTTGAAGCCCCTTTAAAAACTAGTATAATTCAGGTTGATGGAAATGTGGCTGTGGAGACTCCATTCAGCTACTGTGGAACTACTTCAGTGGGATAAACCTTTAGGACAGATTTCAGATGTCAGTACACATAGAGCCACAAAGTTTCTACATTCACTGATATTTAAAACCACCATAAAACATTTAATGAAGATCATTGCCAAAAGGCATAATTTCTCCAAAATTACTGTAAGTGGGCAATATTTGGTTTCAGTGAAACAGAATGCACCATCTTTTATGTGGATTTAGCTTAAAATCCATTATAAATTTATTTAAATTGTGGGCTCCAGTAATGCTTAATATTGTCCTGATGAGACAGTAAACTGAAAGGGATCATCAAACAGTATTTAGAAGTGAAGATGACAAATGCTCCTTTAGCATTCCAGACAAGCATCTGGAATAGTCTACAAACCATATAACATTGTCAGCAGAAATTATGCAGGAATTGGTTATTTAATTAGGGCCTTTTTGTGAAACCATTAAGAGATAATGCTGAAGTTGTCAAAGGAGAAGTTATTTCAGGTAAATGAGCACTAGATAGAAAAGAAAGAAAGATGGTTCTACATTTATATTAAATCCCCACTAATTCTAATCTCCTTAAAATCTATATTTGGTAGACCTTGAGTAAGGGGAAATATGCAAAGATGTTTCTGACATAGCACAGCTGGCATGACAGAAAGACATGTGAATTTTTAGAACACTTAACAATTACCAGAACAAAGGTTACATCCAGATCCCCAGACATGGGCACCGCCACCACCAGTAAATGACCATATTTTTGGGGGGTGGGCTTTAGTGGGTAAAAAAAGTGGGTTCAGGGGGAGTTGGTGGGCGAGATGCGTCATTGTTCTGCCTGCCTGCCTGCCTCTTTCCTGTTCCAGGAACTGGCTGACATTTCAGCATGCAGGCGCAGCATACATTTCAGCAGAGTGCTTTGATTATGTATTCTTGCATGGCAGAGTTGGACTGGATGGCTCTTCTGGTTTCTTCTGACTCTATGGCCATTTCCACACTACACTGTTATAGTGCTCTTATTCCACTTTCAACATCCTATGGAATCCTGGGGTTTGCAGTTCAGAGAGGGGCATTTGGAATCCTCAGCCACAGAGCTCTTTGGCCTCAGTAAACTACAAACCCCAGGATTCCACAGGGATGTTGAAAGAGGAATAATAGTACTGTAACAATGTAGTGTGGAAACAGCCTCAGATTCTATGAAATTTCTATGGAACTCTATGCATGGGATTTCAGCTAGATGACCTTGTCTTTCTGTTTTTCTTTCTCTTTCTGCTTCTTCTCTTTCTCCTTATCCTCCTCTTCCTCCCTGTTATTTGTTTATTTCCCTATGGATCAAGGCAGGGAACAGCAACAAATTAGACATATAACATCAGTTAAAAGAGCATATAAAAATAATCCATGCCCAAACATGTCAATGCATGCTTTAAAATTCATAATTTAAAAATAATCTGAATGAGACTGCTGGAAGAGACTGATCCTTACTGCTGTTTTAAATTGTGAGAGTTCATCCAGCTGAGGAATCTCCTCTGGCAGGTCACTCCACAGTTGCAGCCAAAGAAAATGTTCTCTGGGTAACATTTGTCTGTCTAGTTTTTGCTGACTTGAAGTAATTACTCCCCCACCTCCAGAGGATCTGAGTGTATGGGATGGATTACATGAGAAAAGACCATCCCATAGGTAACCTGGATGCAAACCATGTAAGGCTTTAAAGGTAAGAACCAAGACTTGGTACCTCATTCAGAAACTAATCAACAGGCAATGCTTGTGGTGTTAATATTGGTGTAACATGATAATTTGTCTATGTACCAGCAACAAATCTGGCTGCCATGTTTTGAATTAACTGAAGTTTCCAAACCTGGTACAGAGGTAACCCAATTTACAATGATTGCAGAAATCTAGCCTTTAGGTTACCTGAGTGTGCACTATCATCATTACAGCAATAGCACTAGCAATAGCAGTTACATTTCTATACCACCTATCAGTGCTAAGCACTCCCTAAGCGGTTTACAATGTGTTTTAGCTAATTGCCTCCAACAAGCTGGGTACTCATTTTACCATCCTATGGAAGGGTGGAAGGCTGAGTCAACCTGGGGCCCTGCAGGATCGAACTCACAATGTTGTGGCTGCAGTACCGGCATTTAACCATTGTGCCACCATTAGACCTTTCAGCTCCGAGAAGGGACATAACTGGCATAACAGCCTAATCTGATAGCAGGCAGTCCTGACTGACGCATCTACCTGGGTCACCATTTGGAGCAAGGGATCCAGAAGCAACCCCAGAACACAATCTTTCAGGGGAGTCTAACTCTGTACATGACTAGTTGACACACCTCCAAATTGAGTAATACGACAGTAAGCACCTCTTTCTTGTTTGAATTCGGTGTCAGTTTGTTTTTGCTCCTCCAACCCATTATCTTTTCCAGGCATTCTTTCCAAGGAGACACATTATCCTTAGCTGATGTTAAGGCATAGAGAAGTATATTTCAGTGTCACCAGCATACTGATAGCACACTGCCCCATACCACTTAGTGATCTCTTCCAGTGGCATTAGATGTTAATAGTAGGTGTTAAATAGCATTGGGGCTAGAATGACACCTTGTGGTATGTCCTATAACAGCTGTTTTTCCCCTGAGGAACAGCTATTCCTCTAGTACCATCATCTACGACCTACCCAAGAGATAGGACTTGAACCACTGCAGCACAGTACCCCTGATTCCAACCCCCCGCCCCCAGAATTTCAAACAGTCAAAAGTATCAAACACCATTGAGAAGTCCAAAAGCACCCACTTGGATGCATTCCCTAAACATAGCATCTAGGCTTCAGCAATAACAAAATTTAAATAGATTCTGCTCCTGTTGAGGATGCAAAGGTGCTCATAAGGAGATCTCATTCCCAGCATGACAGAATACAATGCCCTGGAGTCAAACGTTGTACCAAATTATCATGTTGGACCTGACAAGGATCAATACTGATCAGAGGTGAGATGGGAAGCAATCTGCAAGCACATTGACAGGTGTGAACTTCTGGTTCAAGGCTAACCATGTGTCACTAGAATAAACATGTGTTAGCACATTGTAATGAATATTTTGAAAATCCTCAGTTTTTTGCATCCTTTCAATTTGGTTAAATCTGTATTCCACCAAAAAGATTGCAATCATCCTGGAGTAATGACCAGAGGGCAACTGACATACTTCTACATAGTCATTATGGCTAGAAAGATAGCATTGCACACAAACGAAAAGCTAGTGGCTTTCATTTCAATACATACTTTAGATCATTGAGATAAAATAATTCAAACATAAGAAATTCTGAGAGAAGTGGGGTGTGTCCTTGTGATTTTATTTCCATGTTTTGTTGCTATTCTGGGTCTTCAAACCATTTTTTATTTATTTTGACCCTAAAGCGACCCTGGGGGCTGAGAGCGTGCAATGTGCCCAAGGTCACTCAGTGGGTTTCCATGGCAGAGGGGAATCGAACTCTGGTCTCTAGCGTTGTTGTTCCAATGTTCAGACCACTATACCACACTGGCTCTAATGTTTACATCTCTAAAAAGTCAGTCTTCATAATAAGATGTTTTAGAAATATCTGTGTCAAGCTCTTAGTCAATTATTATAAATATCTCATTTTGTACCGCTATTGTTAATAGGTTTGATTCAGTTTTAAACTTTTTGGAATTAAGCTTCTCTGACTATTTGACTCACTGCAATGTTTTTTACTAATGATGTATAACTGGCATGAGAACAAGACATATTTCAGTTGTTTTTTGCTTATTGCCTGCCAAACCTCTGGACATTAATTTTACTATCCTTCTAAAGGCCATTATGGAATGTGAATCCTAATTTGGTACAAATAACATAATTTGACTGACTGGTAAAGGACAGTGGAGGCTGGTGGTTCCTATGTCAGTGGAGTGGGGACTCCATTCCAGGTTTTAGTCCAAACTTCAGAAGCGCCGTCCAAGATGCTGACTCTATTTTGTAATCAACATTTCTGTAAACCTCTGTGCCACACCCTTCCAAGTCTACTGAGTCACTGAATTCTATTTACCACCCTAGATATGGCCTTTAAAATCTGGAGCAAAACTTGGAGTGGATTCATGTCCCACTGACATGGAAGGCACTGACAAAAGGTCAATTTCGACTCCATTTGGGGGAGGGATAGTTATCCCATCCTCTGAGCACTTAAAACAGAGACAGGCAAAATACAGAAACGTGAGCCCACTAGAGGTCTACAATCACTCTTTTCTGGGAAGAAAAAACTTCATAGTGAATTAAAGTAGGAAGTTGTAAGCAGAAGCCAGCTGTCCAGAGTGCTGACTGATTGCACGGCTCCTGTGAAAGTCACATAGCCCTCTCCTTCCCATTTAGTAGCAGTCATGAAGTCACTTTCCTCCTCTATCCAACTTAAAACAAAAACAAAAACCACCGCTTGAGTGGATATATTTGCTCAAAAAAGTCATTTTGTAAAATGAAAAAGATTTTTAAAAAACAAATGTTTTAGTTTTACAGGGTGAAAAGATATTAAGAACTGAAAATGATAATTATAACAAAAACAGCATAGCACTATCATTATGTAGTGTGAATAGACCCCTGGAACTGGAATTGATTTAACTGGCATTGTTATCCTTTGATGTACCCAAACCTCTTAACACTGTGAAGATGCAAAATATTTTTATCATTGCACAAAAGTAAATGCTCTGTAAAAGAAAACTCTGGGACTTGTTCTTTGCCTAAGAACCCCTCACCTACCCCATACTACAGCTACGCCAGTACTCTTGAGACCTTATAAGCTTACCATTTTTGAGGGAGGAAGTATGAAAGAGTGCATTGCACTGTACAACACTCCTGCAGTGTCATTATCCATTCCACTAGGATATTTAGTTAGGGGTGGTGTTGCAGCTAGGAGTGTATGCAAAAAAAAAAAAAAGACTTTTCCAACCCAAGGTGGAAAAAAAAGGGCCTGGAGTTGATTACAGGGCAGCAAAATGAGAGCATTCCCTCCACCAAATAAGAATGTGAGCCCCCAACGAAATTTTCTTCAGCTGCCAAAATACTAGCATTGCAGTGACTTAATACTTCAATTGAGCATCAATCACATAAGTTCACAAGACCCTTGCATGATCCCTGCATCTTTATCAAGGTTTGACCAAGATATTTTGCTGAGCAATGAACAAGATGGTGTCCCCTGGGAATCTCCGAAGAAACAATCCAAATGGCTGCCACAACTACCCCTCCCAGTAGCTCTTGCCTGAAACAGTTGCCTCACTCAACTGAATGGTAGGGCTAGTTCTGCAGAGTCTGCACTTTACTGCTCTCCTCTTTGTTTCCATACTTATCCTTGAACAGTAAGCTCATTGGGGCAGGGAGCTTGAAAGACATATAACTACCAATAACAAATTGTGCATTTCTCAAAAAATGCCCCATTAATCAATTTTGATCATCCCGTCCTGAATAGCTGGAGCTGCTGTGAGCCCCTTAGGCCATGAGAATATTTTGTGCTATTGAGAATTAATAACCCATTTAAAATATTTAGTTTTATAGTCCATTTTTTCTATTTTTATATATTGATGATGCGATATATATTTAAAATCTTCAGCATGAAGGTCAGGTAAAATAAAAACAACATTAAAAAACCCTGTAGACACACCAAAAAGAGAAGAAGATAGAACGTTACTTAAGGAAAGACACTGATCTTAATTGAGTTCGTGCTTTCATTCAACTTACAGAGCAGAGCTTCTTGTCAAGGAAAGGTACCAAGGATAGTCTTTTTTTAGAAAATGTTAAAAGCAGGTTGCTTTGGAGAAAAGTCAACACACACAGCTTTTAAGAGCATAAAGCATGCCTGTAATTGGTGAGGGTGTTTCTTTCCAAATGTCAGCATTAAATCCTTGTGCATAACTTTGATCACAGGTATGCCAGCAAACAGAATATAATTTTTAGTGTTTCCTATGTTCCTGGGCTCACAGTAAATGAATATGACAGAAATGGATATTTTCATGATTTGCAGTAGCGTTCATATTTTATTTATTTTTATTTATACAAGAAATTTTACTCCACCCGTCTAAGATGTGCACATTGTAATTAAAAAAAAGGGATTACAAAAAGGGCTTGGGAATGCATAAGTACTGGACATTGCTCCCACTCTTCTCCATCCAAAACTTTTTGGCATTTTATCCCAGTCTTAAGGGTCCTTTTGAAACTTGCTAAAGTGATGGATTGATCTTTGCCAAAGTGTTATGTAAGAGAATTACAAAGATGCAGGGCCTTCAGTGGCTCAAAGGTACTTCTATGGAGACACGCATTTTTGCATAGTTAACCACACCTAAAGTGCCAGAGCAGCTCTCTTGCATTTTACATTTAGCCTAATATGTATGCATGGCACTTTCATAAGACTGGAGTATTCCAGTATTTGGAAAGTAACTATTGATGTTACTTGTTCTACTGTTTTTTAAAAAAAATGTAGTCTGTTCCATGATTCGTGAAACAATGGCAAAAGAAAACCTTGGAAAATCCTGTTAAAATGTGCCCCAAATGGCTTTAAAAGATAACTTTTTAAAAGTTATAACATAAGGAACATGTTCCTTTTTATAATGACAATAATTTCATTCCCACTTCCTAAGTTAGTCTTGAAATGTAATTGCACTATGTCCTCGTTATTCATTACTGGTAACTACGGCCATTTCTGCCCTACACTGATATAGTGCTATTATTCCACTTTCGACATCCCGTGGAATTCTGGGGTTTGTAGTTGACTGAGGCCAAAGAACTCTCTGGCTGAGAATTCTAAATGTCCCTCCCTAAACTGGAAACCCCAGGATTCCATAGGATATTGAAAGTGGAATAATAGCACTGTAACAGTGTACTGCAGAAATGGCTTATGTTACATGTTACGTATGACTCATTACACCTGCGCTCTGAACTTGTCTCTCACTAATCTGAGAACTTGGACTTCTGCAATGAAGAGCTTTGTTTTATGATAGCCAAAATGAACAATGGCTGAGTGAGTTGGCTGAACTAATAATGCTTTGTTATCTCTCACTGCCTATGCCAGCTTTGGGGAAGAAGCATTCTATGTGTCCCCAGAGATTTTTTTGGCAGCCCTCATTGCATTTTTTAATTATTTGGAGGAGAAGATTGCATTTTCAATTGTTTAAAACTTCCTCCCATCCTGCAAAATGTGACCAGAGCTTCTAGTTTTCCCCAGTTGCGTAGAGACGTTGGGGGGGGGCATTCACCCCAGGCAGCAATGTTTTGCGGGCATCCTGGTCCGTAGCCACCCCTCCATGAGCCCTGGCCACACCCCCGTGCACAGTGACCACGCCCCTTGCACTGTAGCCCTGCCCCCTCCCACCACCACCACCACACACTCCAAGCTCTGCCACTGGTCTTCCTATTCCCATTCAGGGCTCTTTTTGTCTTCTAGCTGAATTCTTCCTTTGAAAGAGCACCTCCTTTTTCCTAAAACAGGCATAAAACACAGGGAAGGAGGCTTTAAAAATGACAAAATTGCCTCCTAGAGCTTGCAGAGTGACATTTCAGGGTATTTTTTTTAACTTTTATGAAGGTAGGGAGGTGACTTACATGGCTCCCAGATTTTGGCAAGTTTCAAACCCATGACTTCTGCTAGCCCCTTCACAACATTCCCGTTACATAGTCCACTCACTTCCCAAAGAGCACATTTTTATCCTTTTGACAGACAGATTTGACAGGCTGAGCCAGAATTTGAATCCAGGGTCCCTAGCCTAGCAGAGGAAATGTTATAATAAGAGGAAGCGCGGTGTAGTGGTTTGAGCATTTGACTATGGCCCTAGAGACCAGGGTTCAGTTCCCCACTGAGCCATGGAAAACCACCAGGTGACCTTTAACATATCACACGATCTCAGCCCTAGAAAAACCCATGAGAAGGTTGCCTTAGGGTCACCATAAGTCAGAAACAACTTGAAGGCACACAACAACAAACTCTTACTCTGCATTTTTGTAAATAACAAGGTCTGTTTTTTTCCCTCTGGACATTACCTTCAGTTCTACCATTTGGACAGAGCAGAAGATAACAAGGGAGAGACTGTGGATTATTTTCAGGGCAGAAAAAGCCTTCAAGAAAATGAGGACAGTACTAGACTACAATCGTTACTAGACAATGTGATGACAGTTTTACTGTCCAAAATGGTCCTATATCCATCCATCTGAGTTCCTGAGTTATCCAAACATCTTCAATGATTCAGGGTCTGTGTATCCAAACCCAACTGAATATAGTTGTAATCTATAACCATTGCTAGATCTTACATATTGATATTATTAACTGCCATCAAATTGACTTCAACTTATGGCAACCCTATGCATGAAGTACCCCCAAGTTCCCCCATCCTCAATCACCCTGCTCAGGACTTGCAGACTTACGGCCATGGCTTCCTTGAGAGAGTCTGTAATGAGTTCTTCTTCTTTTCCTACTGCCTTCCACCTACCCAAGCATTACTGTCTTTTCCAGTGAGCCATGTCTTCTCAAGACATGTCCAATGTACAACAGTCTCACTTTAATCATTCTGACTTTTAGGGAGGGTTCAGGATGTGATGAATGAATGAGTTCCAGAGGGAAAAAGTACGGTCCTGAACCAAACTGAAATGGCCGCACGCAGTGCATTGTTGGAAGGAGGGGTTTGGATTGTGAAGCGAGGATTCCTTGAACTGTGAAATTGAGAACAAACGGAATGCCAATTTGACTTGAGAAGAAAGTTTGCAAAACAATAAGGACTTGGCACCAACAGAATGTACTCTTGAGATGCACAGATCCAGAAGTGTGGCTTCCTTAATTGCCATCTGATGTTGCCTACAATGCATATCTTCTTTGATTGTCTTTATGTTTCACCCACCTTCACAAATTCATGATATTCAATGGTGATCAATACCTTTATTAGAAAAACAGTTAAATTCTTATGTGGAAAGGCAGAGGAAACAAGGAGCCATGAAAGCCTGGCTTGGCGAATGGGCAAGCGGTGATGTATTTCTGACTCTACCCTACCCTGCATGGCCGAGAACCACTGAGGCATTTCATACATTTCCTGACAACATGATATATGACCAATTCTTCTGCAAGCAACCTTTTATTAGGGCGGCACAGAATGATATGAACTATTCTTTTAATTGCTTGATTGCCTTTATACAATGGAAGTACTTGGAACCCTAGCAACCAGCAAAACATGTCCTTTTCCTCAAGAAGTGGGGAATATGACTATAAAGAGGGGAAGATTTTCGACTCACTTTCATGACCCTTGGCTGCAGCAGAGGGCATCCATACCTTCGAGGACATCTGGCCAATGTTCGGCAAAGGACCGTCTTGTGAGTATGTAGAATGAATGTGAAATGTGAATGTGTGAGTGAAAGAAAGCTCTTGATACAGAAATGTGATTTTTGTATTTCATGTCTTAATAAATGCTACATGCATAGTGGTTAAACCCAGATCTGGTTTCCTATGTGTCTTCTGTTGGGATCCTATAGTCCGGGGTGGCTGAATTTCTCTCTGGGTCAAATGTACCAACAATCTCGGTCCATGACAAGGGTTGATTTGGTCTAGGACTCATTCATTTGTCTTTTTAGCAGTCCAGGGCAGGGGTGTATCTAGGCTCACCAGCGCCTAGGTCAAGCATGGAAGTTGCACCCCTATGTGCTCCCACCACCCTCCTTGCACCAAGACCCCAGTGGAGGTGGGGGGGTGGCAGGACAGGTCCAGGAAGAAGATGGGTGATGCACTTTTTTGCACCCCTTGGCATTGGCACCCAGGGCATGCGCCCCAGTTTCCCTACCCTACATACACCTCTGGTCCAGGGTATCTGTAGAACTCTCTTCCAGCATCATATTTCAAATGAATTTGTTTTCTTCCTATCAGCTTTCTTCACTTTCCAACTTAGAATCATAGAATCATAGAAATGTAGAGTTGGAAAAGACCACAGGGGCCATCCAGTCCAACCCCCTGCCATGCAGGAACACCTGTCATGGACCCGGGCTCGGCGAAGGGCCTGGACACCATGGAGGTTGCTGCTGATGTGGGGGAGGGCCTGGACACCGCGGAGGCCACCGCCAACACAGGGGGGACCCGGCCGCCGCGGAGGCCGACACCGACGCAGGGGAGGGCCCGGCCGCCGTGGAGGCCCCCGCCGCCGCAATATGATTCCTAGTGCCTCTTCCTTTCTTGAACCCAGCTTGGACATCTGGCATTTCTCTCTCCATATATGTTAATATTCCTATATATTATGTGTCTCTCAAGACTTTAAAGACCTTACCTTGAATGATCCTTGAATGATCCTTGCAAAATTATCATGGGATGTTCTCTGACTATATAGTATCAGCACAGATAACAAGAAAGAGCTTTCTCAGAGGCTGCTCCCAAGTTGTGCAGCACAGGAGGCTGAGTTTGATCCTGTGTGCTTTCTTTCCATCAACAGGCAAAGACTTTTTTTTTATTTATTTATTTAGGCAGGATTTTTGCCCTTACCTTACTGTGACAGAAGAATCTTTTAATAGGATTTGTTTGCATTTTTTCTTTTTATTATATTTTAATTTTTAAAACTGTATTAATTTACCAATTTTTAATAGATTTTTTAATTTAATGTTCCTAGTTTGAGTCCATTTCTAAGAAAAAGGAGAGATATAAATTAACCTCCACCATTAATTCATCATCAATATATTTGATGATGGAAAGGGTAGTGTACTTTAAAAAGAGGATCAGAAGACAAGACAAGAGATTATTATGAGAAGTATAGGTGCAGAGAGTCACCTGTGAGATTTAAATTATGGGGTTTTTTTTTAATGTTCATAACGTCTCTACTCATGTGAAAAGAAACAGAAGAAAAGCTTAAATGCAATGTGAATAAGCATTCCTACTCAAGTGAATTTTACATTCATACTACGAACTGAATTGAAGCAAGAGTGGGTTTTCAGGCTTGCATGTGGAGATGTTCTTTGCGTCTGTCAGTAATTAAGGCTGTGGGGTTAAGCTGTGTGGAAAAGGCTGGCTTTGAGGACTAGATGTGAAGAAGAGAGGTGATGAGAGCACAGAGCAGTTGAAGGGGTTAGAGTTGGAAGTGTGAAGGTCAAAAGCAAGGCAGTAACAGGAAAAAAGGACAAAAGCATTAGGCTGGGAAGGCAAAGCCATAGGCAGCTTAAAGGGGAAAGATAAAGAGCCTCAGCTGATTGAAAAACAGTGGGGAAAGACAGCATATAGACTGGAGAAGGTCTGGTTCATGAGCAAGGTTTTGGCTGAAGAGTTTTTGACAGATTTGAAAACAGCAAGGGTCAAACTTAGGATTGTCAGGTAAAATACAAGACAGGTCCCCTGTCCTTTAATGGTTATGTAGAAAAGTGAATTTCAGCCGTTACTAATTGTCACAGAATCTGCTGCTGAAAATTCCCTCTTCTGCAAAACCATTAAATAAGACAAGATCTTTGTGCCTTGTTTTACCTGACAACCCTAGTCAAACTAGCAGCAACATTATATCTTTGGAAACTCATATTCAGGGTTATCCTTTGAAGTTCAAATGAAAATGGCACCAACCTGGGCCAAGCAAGAGAGTGTTACTGTAGTTTTGTTACCCTGTGACTTGGGGGTCCCGGAAGGGGCGCCCAAATAACCAAACAAACCTAGCAAGATGGGGAAAATTAGCTGGAGCACTCTCTTGGCTAAGAAGAGGCAGGGTAATGCAGCAGGATCTTTTACCCTATGTCTACAGCGTCAGGTCAGTGAGGAGACAAATGGTTCAAACAGCAATTAAGATTTATTAAACAGTTATTAAAGAAAAGCACAAACACACTCCTAACTATAAAAGGAAAATAGAGTTCAAGGGGAATGGGTGATATGCCACCTGTCCTGTAGTCCTGGGGAAGCCAATTGTAGAAGAGGAAACCCGGCGTGGCAGCCGAGGGGAATCTGCTGAACCAAGCGGCAGCAAGGCAGAATGAAATCCAAGCAATCTGGCGAGAGTTCCGAGGAGCTCTCAGAACTAGGTTTTTTTACTGGGGAAAGAACGACCGCAGGCTAGTCTGGTCTCGGGTGAAAGCAATAAGTTTTGGGTTGGAGACAAAGCCTCCGAAAGGTCAGAATTTGCATGATTGAGTTAAAGTCCGAGTTGACAATGGTATGGCCGGTATGTAGATGCTGCTAGCTCGGCAGTTAAGTACCTAGCTCGCCAGGGTGTCCTCTCAGGGCAGAGGATCTCTTTGTAGTAGTGTGCATTCATAATGAAAGTGTTTGTTTCAGGAGGTCCCCTAAAGCAGATCTGGGAATATCTGGCTTGGTTTGGTGGGAGCAGCAAGTAGTAGCCATGCCTAGCTTCGCGCTTGTTCGGCGGGCCTCACAAACACTTGGCTGGTGGCAGAGTAGGGGCGAATTACGATATCAAAATGATATCTTTGGTTCACCAAAGGCCAAGCCAGGACACGGTGGTAACAGTTTCTAGTCTGAGCCTGTGATGTCAATAATTTGGCCTTCTTTACCCCTTCCTTTTCACGTGCTTGCGAGGCCCCCAGACAAGCTCGCACACGGGCACGGCTGAAAATAGCTCAACTATTCAAAACAACACCAGGCAGGGCAGTATTTGCCGGACTGCAGCTTTAGGAGACCTCAAGGCAAGTACTCTTTAAGATCACATTATGTATGCACGCTGTTTACAAAGGACTCCCTGCCCCAAACAGGCAGCTTGACAAGCCGAATACTCAACTCTCAAGCACTCCGCATTTGCATACTGGCCACTCTATTGACAACGATGTCATAACTCAACCATGCAAAATACTGACCTTTTGTAGGCTTTGGTTTAGATAAAAGATTACAGGAATGTGGGTTTAGACAAAGTGTTGCAGACCCTTGCAACCCGGGGAAAAGGGAAGGAAATCCTCCTTGCTTACGTGGGTAATTTATGCCTAATCTGTAACACGAAAAAGCAAGTGCAAATGTTTGAAAGTGAACTGGGGAAAAAATTCCAAGTTAAAAACCTGGGTCCAGTGCAAAACTATCTGGGAGTTGAAATTCAAAAAGTCAAAAATGGGTTTTTGTTGTGCCAAAAGCAAAAAATATTGAGCCTGTTGCAGAAGTGCAAAATGACAGAATGCAAGCCTGTAAAAACACCTATGGTGCCTGGTTTCATGAAGAATATTGTAAGTGAGCCATTCCCAGACAAACACCTGTATCAATCCATTATTGGGAGTCTCCTGTACCTCGCAGAAACCAGTAGACCTGATATAGTCCTAAGCGTTAACATTCTGGGCAGGGCAAATGCAGCACCCACACAATATCATTGGCAAGAAGTTAAAAGAGTACTAAGGTATCTAAAGGGCACTGTGGGTCACTGTCTTCACATAACACCCGGGCAAAAACCAGAGCTCACTTGCTACTCAGACAGTGACTTCGCTGAAGATGTGACAGACAGAAAAAGCACATCTGGGTATGTGGTAAAATACAGTGGCACAGTAGTAGACTGGAAAACCAGAAAACAGGGGTTTGTTGCAGTCTCAACTGCAGAAGCAGAATTTGCCAGTCTTTCTGCTGTATGCAATGAAACAGTGTGGTTTGTGCAGCTCCTAAAGGACATAAGTGTACCAGTAGAAGAACCTATACAGACCTTCTGTGACTCCCAGGCGTGCATACACATGGCCATATCAGATGGAGTAAAATCGAGGACTAAATATGTGGACATTCAGTTCAAGAATGTCAGAGAATGTGTACAGAACAAAAAGATAACACTTACATATGTGTCCTCAGAGGAGAACTTGGCAGATTTGTTCACAAAGCCTCTGACAGTCACAACACATAACCAGTTCCTCGACAAGCTAGGAGTGATAGGTCCTGCAAACAAAGGAGAAGCTACACAACAAGTAGGGGAGTGTTGAGTAATGGATAATAAAATCAGACTTGCTGTTGCGCTTTCTCCCCTGAGACCTTGTCCTTGTGTATGTGCTGTGTGTATTGGACAAGGTCACGCAGCTGTGTCTGTTGTGTTGTGACTACGAGATGTGGAATGGACCTGATGCAGGTCAGCTGTAAATATGTATAAAATAGGACCACTCTGTATAAGCTCTCTCTCTCTGTTTCTTACCTCATGCTCGTGCTGCTGTATTGTGTTCTGCTGTGTGTTTTTGACACTAATTATTTTACGACGGGGCTATTTGTTACTAGCCTCTGTCTGCTTTGTCTGCTTTTACTACCTACAATAAATCTGTCTTTTCCCCATTGCGGTGTGGAGTGGCTTTTTCCTCCTGGCTGGAGAGGAGAAGAGGCTTTTGACCAGCTGGACCTGGTGGTGCTTGTTTGCTTAAACAAACACCCCACTCTCATCATTCTGACACTGAAGAGTAAATACTAATGGGCTCATAGAATATGAATCCAAAACTATGTATTTCCTTATTATGAGACATCACCATGATATGCCATGGTCATATACACTGCTCTTATTTTATAGCATACTGTTGCTTCCTCCCCGCTTGTCTCTTGATGTCAGAGGTGTTGAGGATCAAAGTTTGAAGTTGTGAATCTTCACTTGGTTTTCTAAGCTAATACACATGGAGTGGTTCCTTAATTTTTTTTAAAAAAAATCATTTTTGGAATGACTCGCTTTCTTTCATCTGCATGGTTCATTAGATGGAAAGAGAAGAAATTGCCCCAGGGCATCCACAGCACTTCATTTCTGAATAGCAGGTCTGAACCTGAATCTTACTGGTATTCAAATATTGAATTGCTCACTTAAAACACTGGACTGCAAAGCTGCCCACAGAAAATACTTACCATCTGGTTTGTCTAATGAATAGCCAGTGGGAAAAAAAAGTTTGGTCATTAATTGGACTGTAAAAGCAATGTTTCAGTTTTAGAATTCTGTGTTGGCATTTGTAACCCTTCAGTATGATTTTTTTTTGTTCAAAATCGCATATTATTAAATAGCTAATATCTCTAAGTGGCTTATATAACTTCAAATAATATTTGCCAAGGAAATATAGTCCAGCACCAGAATGCCCTAGAACACAAACAGGGAAAGTATTGCCTTATAGGGCACGTGCAGCCTTCTCCTAGGTTCCAACCCTGCCCCAACTGCCCTTGGGGACTGCCTTCCCCGGAAGCCTATAGGAGCAGCTATTAAAACATAGACCATTTCCGCACTAGCCTGTTATAGCGCTAGGATTCCACTTTCAACATCCTAGGAAATCCTGGGGTTTGTAGTTTAGGGAGGGGCTGGCTGGCCCCTCCCAAAACTGCAAACCCCAGGAGTCCATAGAATGTTGAAAGTGGAATCACAGTGCTATAAGAGTCTGGTGCGGAAATGGCCACAGATAGATCACAGCCTTTCGTGCACTGTTTAACACAAAGAAAATCCATTTTAAAAAACTAGAAAACAGATTTCAAGCCACATCTGGGTTGGTTGGTTGGTTTGATTGTCATTTTTGGCAGTTTATGCCAAAAAAAAAAAAGATTTATCTCTTAACATTTTACATTTCTTTATTCTCTGCACCTTTCTGGTATCTCTGCTATTCTGTGCATATAACTGTTCTGGATCTTTAGCCCTTTAATGTCTGCTTTGGAGCCTGTACAGAGAAAGGCAGGATATAAATCAATCGATCAATCAATCAATTAATTAATTAATTAACATGTTTCGCTCTGCATGATGTATTATTTTGGCTGAGATGGACATGTTATCTGGGGATGATGAGAGCTGTAGTCCAACATGTTTGGAGAACACCATCTTGAGTGAGATTCTTAGGGAGATTCTTGAGGAAGGTAGACCTGCACCTTTAAATGGATCAGTGTTCAAGTGGTTAAAGAAGTTTTTTTAACGATTTATTTGCAACAGACTTAATAAAATTGAGACCTATTCCTCATTCAATTAACAGCATGCAACTGAGATCAACAATTTTTTTAAAAATGTCCTATATTATCAGTGAGGATTACCCATCAAACTGTCATCTCTTTTGTTTGGGTTTTGAATGAGTTTTTAAAAAAACTTCTAAAGGACCATAGAGAATTCTTCCAAGGAAGCTGTAAATTTAAAAATGCTGCATACTATAAAATGGGATTTGTTAGTAATTATAGCTTCCAAAATGCCTTCCTTCCTGGATTTCTTATTCCAACTTACTTGCTAATTAAAGAGCACTGCTTGCAAACAGTTCATGAATTGATAGTCCTGATCACACACATAAATAATTTGTGCAAATTCCCAGAAGTGTCTTTTTTTAAAAAAGTGGAAATATATAAACATCACATTAAAAAAAAACTTGATGAAAGATTTTGGCTGAACTGAGGAATAAGGCTAAAATTCAATTATGATTTCCAAGTGGAACAGACCCATTAAGTCAATGGGAATTTGGACAACACTTGCACAGATTCCATCAATTCAATGGAGCCTACCTTATTGGGAGTAACAATTAGTCATAAATGTGAACATAAACAGTTCTGAGGAAGCTACAGTCCCATTGTTCAAACTGCAAGTGAACATTTTTTTTCCTGTGATGACAAGTTTTCAAGGTAGAACATCCAGTACACTGAAAAAATGAAAGTTACATTGATTCCTTTGTGCCCTGGAAACAATAATGTGCCTGCAGATCATGTTATTTAAATCCCAAAAGAGAAAATTAAAGAGTTGTACAAATATAAACAGGGCCATTCTTTTACTTCCCAAAGAAAGGCTGCCACTAATTCTCTTTGCTGTACTGCTGTATTAAAAGTAGCCTTGATATAGTGCACTAAAATCAGTATATTCAACTTTGAGATGTGCATTAATTGCTTGCATTTACAGTTTTAATTCCTTTGGGAAGGAAGCGCCACTAGAGTATTGCTGGGAAGAAATGCCAATCTTCGATTCATTAAATCTATACCATTGTATTATTATGATAGTCCACCAAGAACACAAACTATTTCCAGAATGCTTTGGGGGACTCAGACTTCATTAGAAAAGATAACCCACTGCTGTATGATAAACCTTAAGGTGGCTATTCCTTCTGCTTCAGCACAGATAAAGAATTCATTGTAATCCTTTAGTAGGTTGGATGTATTCAGTGTTTTCTTTTAAGTGCCTGCCTTAATTTAGAAATACATTAAAATACTCATCTGCCACCTGTGCTAGATTCAGCTGTACCAAAGAGATTATTAGTATTCTTATACTATTCATACAGGGGTTTTTAACGGCTAAATACGTTATAGGATTACAACAGTGAAGGAAAAAAGGACCCAAAGGGCATTGTTTACTCCCTCCACCTCTTAATGCACACGCTTGAATGATCTTAATTCTTCTATACTTAGCAGGACTTTCCCATTCCTACACTAATGTAGGAATGCATGTATTTTAAAAACATATGGATTGCCAATCATGCAAAAGTTAAGTTTGTGCCTCAAAAGTAGATAATTTACAATGATGCAATGTATCAGTTCATGTCCTGGAGGTCTGGCCTCCTGGAATGGTGTTACCCAGTCAGCCAAGCTTCAAAAAGATGTATTTCCTTGGAGCATTGGCAACTGCATTATACCAGGTGCAATGATTTGTCTATCTAAACTAATACTGTGTACTCTGATTGGAAAGAGCTCTCCAAGGTTTCTCAGGCATGGTTGGGGCTGAATCAGGACCCTTCTACCTGCAGATTATGAGCTCTAGCACTGAGTTATGTTTCTTGTGGTTTGTAAAGGAGGTAACCTGTAACTGTGATGCTCTGCAATTACATAAACATTACCTTCTATGTATTATGGGTAGCAGGAGATTGTTATTATCCATTGTTGATATTAGATAGAATTAGGTAAGTCAGTGGTCCTTAACTGGGATCCATAGACCCCGGAGGTCCACAAAGCCCTGCCGCTGGACACCAATAGCAGCAACAGCAATAGGGATGGGGGCAGGGGCTTGGATGCTGAAACTGCTCCCTCATTTGCACACAAGGGAGCAGTTTGGGCATGCACACACACCTGCCACCGTGTAATTTTTGTCAGGGACATGGCAACAGGGGGTGTGGGCACCAAGGGACATGACAGGCTGTACATGCACCCAAACTACAAATGCTGGAGCAGTTTTGACACCTGCACCACCACCCCTGCTGACGCATCCCTGACAAAAGGAACACAGCGGCAGGCATGTGCATGCACCCAAACTATGACTCTGGAAACCAGAGATTGAATCCCCACTTGACCATGGATACCTACTGGATGACCTGAGGCAAGTCACATTCTCTCAGCTTCAGACAAAGGCAAAGGCAACAAATCTTGCCAAGAAAATCTCCATTATAGGTTTGTCTTAAGGTCGCCATAAGTCAGTTTTTAAAGGGGAGAGATATGATGGCTCGAAACAGCCTCTCCCTGTCAGCAGCACTTTGTTGTTGTGTGCCCTCGAGTCACTTCTGATTTATGGCAATCCTAAGGTGAACCTATCACAGGTTTGGTTTGGTTTGGTTTTGCAAGATTTGTTCAGAAGTGGTTTGCCTTTGCCCTTCTTTGAGGCTGAAAGAATGTGAATTGCCCAAGGTCACCAAGTGTTTGAGTGGGGGTTTGAATCCTGGTCTCCAGAAGCCTTAAATAAATAAATAATCAAATCACTCAGGTAAAACTTACATTAGTAAACAGAAACATTTTGAACCTTCTTAAGATCACTTGAAAGCTTCTTCCGAAATTAATCTGGGGTGATTTTTTTTTCTTTCACCAACCTTCACTTTTCTTATGATTTATGTTTTAGTGGCCAAACTTATAAATCTATGTGTTTTTTTTAACATGCTGGGTAGCTGGTGAATCAAACTTATTTACCTTTCCTTTTTCTTTCTGTTTTATTGATCAAGCAGCTTGGCAAGAGATTCCAGAGCTACGCACTGTTTACCTATCTCTTGTAGGCAGACCCACACAGCCATAAGTTATACCAGCGAGAGTAGAATCTCATTCTTCCCCTTGACTATACTGTTTGCTGCAGACACACTGCTGCAACCCACCATTAAAGGTCTGGGTTTCTCCAGCCCTTCTTCAGCGGCCTACCAATGTCAATAGTGCTAAAAAATTTCCAGCTAGACTGAAGATCAGTAGGAAAAGGGGTACTGGCAGGCATTAGAAGACTTTGTAAAAAAAGTCAGAGGCTTGATTTGGATGTGTGTGTAGCGTTTTCCTCCACTTTTTTCAGTCTTTCTTAAATTCAGTACATAAATTCTCTGCTTCAGGTAGTGTGTTCTTTATTAACAACTTTTGCTCACTTGATGCCTGGCCACACTCTTTTGATCATCCTCTGATGTTTTTTGATCACATGTCCTGTTTTCCATCCATGAAATGTTAAAAGGTATGCAATGCTGGCTCCAGGTTTTAGACAGTTCACAGGCAGAACTTCCTCAATTGAGCCCCTTTCCCTCAGTGAGTCTACTTTTAGTCCAGCATTGCCACCAGCCACAGCTGCTACTTCCTTTCTTCTTCATAGGTGCTACTACCTGCATAGCAAGACATAAGCAAGCAGGCAGAGATCAACAACTGTCTTACCACCATTATTGTCTGGACCACAGTGAGTGATAAGCGGACAAACAGTCCAGTGGGCTTTCGTCAATGGTCTTCCTGCTGAAGTGTAGGCTTACGCAGGAAACCAAACACGTCAACCCTTGCCTCCAGTCCTGAATATCTTTCAGCATATGCTACCACCCTGGTGTTGCTAACACAATTGGAAAAATCCATGCATGATGCTCTGGGGGTACTGAAAGGAGAGCAGGATAAAAAGTAATAAATAATATTGTAGAAAGTGACAGTCACACTGGATTTCCTTGTAGTGTTGTGATAAATGTGCACACCTATCAGAACTAGGAGACAATTCAATCTGTGTTATTTTGCAAATTCTACAGTATTATTTTTTTTTGCTAATTACACTGGGTGAAATACTCATTATCCCAGAGAGAACATTGTTGTATTATTTCCAAATAGACACTATCTCATTCTAGCCCTTAAACAAGCTGAGAACTATCTGAAAATTCATGATGATTTGTAGGTATCACTCCAAAAAAAAAAATCTACTTTGTATTTTCTTCCAGTATGGTACCAGAAATCTCCTCCTTCTCCAACTGAAGTAAGGACGGGTCACCTGTGAGCCAAATGGATTAAACCACTGTTATCTATGCTGGACTGGATTGCACATCTTCCACTTGATTTTTCATTGTATGCTTTAATACTTCTTTTAATTGGCTGTCAGCATTTATTAATCATCCTGTTTCAAAGTAATGAAAAAATTTTACATGGTTAACTAAAGGTTGAACTTCTATGCATTCTTACATGCTGTGATTTAATGCAGAGAAGAAAGAAGGGGGAGATGGAACCTGATTAGATTATATTCATATTACAGAGAGTGGAAAAAGTAAGCATTAAAATCAAAGACTGCCCTGGCTAATTTTCCTGTAATAACTGTCATTAGTAGCTGTTGCCAGTCCAAAAAAAATGGAGTAGAGGTTGTTGTTGTTAACTCCCATAACGTTGACTTCAACTTATGATGATCCTATGAATAAGAGATATCCAAGTCATCCTGTTATCAGCAGCCCTGCTAAAATCTTATGCTATTAGCAAGTTAATCCTAAGTAGGCATGGTGAAGTGGAAGAGAAATTTGGGGGAATACTTGCTCTTAGACTTTTCTTTTTTTTTCGGAGCAGGAACAGAGATGTAGTCAGCTGTTGACCTCTCCTGGCTCTGATATGGGGGTTTGGTAATAATGAGGCTTTCAAATTTTATTATTGTTCATGAAACATATAAGAAGTCAGAAACTAGTGGAAATGATCTGGATAGTTATTTTACTTTGAATGGGTTCATGCTTCACACTAACAGCTGAGCACTTCTTTACAAGATTGTTAGTACTTTTAATTAAAAGCTAAAGATTGCCTTTCAGCTGGATGAAGAACTTGGGGGTTGGTACATTTTACAACTTGAAGTTATGCAGGCAGTAGCAACTGCCACCAAGTTTAATGGTGCTACTGCCAGAGAACTAGGCACACTCATGCTGATCCTAATACATTGCATAGCAGGGTAGAGTTGCTCTTTCATCTGTGCATGCATATGTATATATATTGTCATGATGAGCCCCAGAATTTCGAGATTTCCTGCGAAGTCACTACCAAGGAAATGCTTGGCTAGTCAGTTGCTAAATAGGATCCCCATGTGTGAGGCTGAGTTAATTCATAAAATGTCACAGCAGCTATTGAAGGTATGAGGTGACTCAGGAACCCGATCTTTGCATGGGTTGCTACTTAATATGGGAGATGAATGTACACAAAGAATATAAATGTGATTTTCTCATGTTGCATGGAGCCATTGTCTCTACAATGGAAAATGGCAAAATGAATGTTGTCTGGATGGATGAAAATCCTTGTAGAATTTGCCCCCTTTTTATCAACAAAGGGTTTCACAGACAGTTGGGTTGTTTTTCTTTTTTTCTGTAGCACAACAAAAGGGAATCAGAACCAAGCACCTGATATTGGGAAGACAAAAGGCAACTTAGCATAGTGACCAGTGTTCCTTCCTTTGAAATCCTGAGCTATGATTTTTTTAAAAAATGTTCTTTATAGGCAGCTTGCTTTGAAGATGCTGGGCGAAAACAGCTGCCAAATCAAGGTGAGCTCTCAAGAGCACATTTTACCATCAGGCTTCTATCTGTAGTCATTTCCTGTTGGCTTATGCTTCTGGCGTTGACCTTTCAGTGAATTTGGGTAACAGATAAAGTAAAACATGCCACACATTTAGGTGATATTTGGGTTTCTCTCTCAGAAGACCCAAAAACAAACAAATCAAAAGCTCTAGTAAACATATAAAAAAAAGTTGGCTAAAACAGAAGTTAAGGAGTTGGCTCATCCTCCAGGAACTGAAAATAACAGTACCTCATTTTAGCTGCAGCAGGGGAATCTTAAAGATGAGGGAGCCACGGGACTGGGATTTAATTGTCTGAGGTTTCTACTTCCAACAATCATAAAACATTTTCATTGGGATTGTATTTAACAAGTTTTACCTATACAGCACCTAAATGATTTTTCCAGATGCAGAGGCTTCTTGAGAAATTCAATATCCTCTTCCTAAGAAAGGGACAAGTAGCTTCACCCAGGACAGAAACAGATTGGCTCTCAAGAGAAGTTACTTTTTCTGTTGCTAATAGAGTTGAAATTTCATTGGCTGGGTTTTGCAACTCTTTGTCTCCCTGTGCAAACATGGCCAAGGAGGGAAGTGACTTCCGTCTTCACTGATATCCCTCCAGATCATCTTAACTGACAACAACAAAAACATCTTGCAAAATGTAGGACCATGACTCTAACATTGTCATTTTCTTTTCTTCTGCATGATTTTTAACACTTTTGCCTGAGAAAGAAGCCAAGTGGAGCTTCGAAAGCTTGCATTATATACTGGTTGGCCAAAGAAGGATCTTGCTGTTTTGTGAATTTTGGACATTGTATTTTGCTTTGTTCAATTCTTCTTATTTATGTAAGGTTCTGCCCACCCCCGTAAATGCATTTTTCTATCAGATATTGAATGACTTGTGGTTTGGGGTTTGCTTTCTTTAATGGAGCTCCAGAACCTGTATCAATTACAGTCATCCCTCCGCAATTGCTACAGTTAGGGGCACAGGACCCTGTGAAAGTGAAAAAACTGTGAATAACTCTAGGCCCTCCCAAACCGTATTTAACATACACAAAAGTATGATCACCATATTCAACCCACTATAGATTCCTTTGACACGTCAGGGTTCCTTCACAAGGCAGAAGTGGGTGGCTGGTGGGGCTTATGGCCACCTCCACTGCTGCCACACACTATATTTAGTAGGGAGTTGTGATGTATCTACTGGACAAGACAAACTCCTTGAGTTATGTATATACCCATGCAATTGTGGTTTTGAGTTTGGTGATTTCTCTCACCATTGTTGAATTCTGAAAAGAATATCTTAAAAGTTTAAGTGAAAAAAAACCTTTCTGCTGTCTAAATTAAGACATTGAAACATCTTTACAGGGGGAAAAGCAGACTCATTTCAACTGAGACTGGGAGCAGACATTAAATGCAGCATCACACATATTGTGGAACAATATAACCCAATGTTCTTATTCTTTCATATAAAGGGAATTCTCCCCCTGCAAAAAAAAACCAACCCAGATCACTTCTAGCTTTTATTTTTAACTTGATCTTACATGTTATTTCTTTATCTGGAAAAGCCCCTGTTAAAAGCCTAAAGGTGAGTGCAGTTCGCCTCAACTTGATAGATGATCATTTCATAATAGAACCAGTTCTGGGCCCTGAAATCAATAGAAAGGTTACAGTGTAATTTGGAGAACCCCTCTGCCCTGTTATCTCTTTTCACAGACAGTGATAATCCAGAAACACTGATGTCCACATAATCTCCATTATCCTCTTTCAAAAGTGAATTCTGTCCTTCATCAATGTCTCTTTCACATCAATTGGTCATCTTAAGGTGATGATTGAGTTCCAATCTTGTATTTTGTTACAGAACTACAAAAAGATGTAATAGTCCTCTCTCTTCTCAAAATACAATTAAAATGGGATTTGCAGAAACTGAGAAACACAAATAAACAGAAGCATCTAAAATCCTAACCTTGCGTTGCAGTAGTTTCAACAAAGTGCTCATATTCTCTGCTTTTATTAACTGAGGACTGGTCTTGTATTCCAGAGACTGGAACATTAGTGAAAAAGTGGTTGATGTTTCATTAGTGCCTAAAAACACAAACAGATTAATTATGTTTATATTAAAAGGAGTGAATGTTGGTAGCCCCTCCACATTTTCATATATTTCTCTGCTATCTATAATGATGTCTTTGATGGCTGGATCAGGAACAATTCCGGCAGCAGCACCTGGAAGAATTTAGATAAGCCAGTTAATTTTTCAGTTTGAATCAACTTGTTTCTTAAAAAGTCATAAACTTGCATAATGCAATTAATGCACCAAAATAAATGTCCCTGAAGTTAACTTTCTAGAGAAGAACTATTACTGAGAGGGGAAAGAAAAGTTTAACTACTCGTCTATTTATTACCTTACCTTTTCTCCAGTGATTTTATGGAGCAGTGCATACGGTTCTCATTTCTCCCCTCGCAACACACAACTCTGTAAGGTAGATCAGGCAGAGAGAGAGAGGTGTCGTGCAAGGCCATCCAATGACTTCCTTAGCTCAGTGAGAACTTGAACCTCTCAAGCAACAGTTCAACATCCTATTTATTTATGTATAAAATAGAACTAATTGCCTAGAAATCTGTTTTCAAATCTCTTGAGACACTATATGTTCTATTAAATTATGACTGAAGAAACAAGTATACTGCAATCACATTTTTAAAAAAACCACATAATAATAACCATTAACTAGCAGAAATTGTTTATAGGACTTTTCTGAGGAGCAATTTTACTCCTTAAGAAACACAATTTTAAAGGAATTCCTTTTTAAATGTAGATAGTTAGACATAAATATTGTTATACCGCAAAAAAGGTTTTAACAAACTAGTTACTAGTTTCTAGACAAAAATATGCTGAATTTTTTTCAAAATCAATTCTGTTACATACAAAATGATCCCTGATTTTATGAACTCTGTTACCTTTTCATGAGGCCACCTTTGGACCACAGCTATTCTAGCATATGGCTCACTGAGGGATGGATGCACTGTTGGATGGCAAAGGAGTCAAAAATTACTAACGAAAACCAAAAGCCTGGATGGATTCTTTCTTCAATGCAGATGCCTCAGGTGTTATTTTCAGGAAAGAAATCTGAAAAAGTGACGCAAACAGTGAGAGCAAGAGATGACATTCTAGAACAGAGAGGAACCTTTGGTAGGTGGATCATTCAATGTTCAGAACAAATGGGCCACCTGAGTGAAAGATACAATAAAAACTTATATAAAATTAAAGTCTATTTCCTGCATTTTGGCCTTTTAATAATTACTCTTGTTCTCTTTAACTTTCCCTTTTCTAAAAAAGAAACACTTTTTTACTGTCTGCTTTTTCTGTATAGAGGTGAATGAAAAAGATGAACATGTAAGGGAATTTAGTACAAAATTTTGAATCAAGAAACTAGTTTTAATATTCCTAACTTGGTTGTTTGAAGCCAATAATTTTAAAAGTTGGATCTTTTATAGACTAAAGAATCTTGTGAACTTTTATCTTTAGCGTAATCAAGCTTTGACAAATCTTCTGAAGTAATGGGAGTGTTAATAACAGTAAAGTGAGCAAAGCTATTAGATACAGTCTCCAGTGTTTTGAAATAAAGCAATGCATGCCTGTAAATCCAAGCAAACTAAAGGCAAACATTCCTATTACACATTTTGTTAAGAGAAGATAAAGAGCACTGAATCAATAAATCACTGAAAAGATTATTATTTTGTACAAGCTGAAGGTCGCTGCAGGTCATTCCCACTAAAGCAAACAGAGCTTGTTAATTTAATCCAACAGACTTGGCAGTGAAACTAAACAAGAATTTAATCAACAGCAGAAGGTGGCTAACATCTCTGAAAATTGAACTATCATTGTGGCAGACAGTAAACAGCACTAGAGGCCCAAAAAGAAAGTACAGGAAGGAAGGCAGAGGAAAGGACAGAAAGAAAATTGTTCTTTTTCATGCTCTTCATTAACTTGATCAAAAATGTAATGAATGATTAAAAACAGCAACTAGGAAAAAATAATAACCACCAAACGTAAGCATAAGGCAATAGTTTAGTGCAACATTTAATAAAGAATTCCCAGAAGGGAAGCTGCATTAAACTATTGCGGGGGGAAAAAGGCTATTATGAGGCCACAGACAGTCTGCTATATCTAACCCTACCTTGCCACCACTCCTATTCCTTGCTTCTCCTCTTATTTTTCAACTCACTCCCATTCTACTGAGTAAAACCTGGTTTTCAAGGACACCAAAGGTGATGAAACAAATGGGACAGTAACTAGAATGATGCTGGCCCAAGAAATAGAGTCATTCCAGTCAAACAAAGGCTGGAGCCCAACTGCAAGTGTCCTCCATGGATGGGATGGTGGTGTGTATATGAGTGTGAACAAGAGTGTGTATTGCTCTTTACCATTCCTGTCTCTGTATAGTTATTCATTACTGAGTGCTGAGTGGGTCAAAGGCATAATATATTCTAGCTCACAGGAAAAATATGTAGACCAGTGCTACTCAAAGTGGTGGTTCATGGACCTGTGCCACTCCTGTAGCCATCTGCTGCTTGTCCCTGTAAAGCTCTCTGGAAACAATAACAACAAGAACTATAGCCAATGAGTACAAATATAGTCCTGGTCCTTGGCACATAGGAATTACAGGTCCCTCATAACTTCAGAAGCACTAAAGTAGACCACTCTATAGTTCTTCATGACCTATTTTCGAAACATTTTGCAGATGAAATCACTAAGATCGGGACATTTCTGCACTACACTGTGATAGTGCTATCATTCCACTTTCAACATCCTGTGGAATTCTGGCATTTGTAGTTTACTGGGGCCAACGAGCTCTCTGGCTGAGAGTTCTAAATGCCCTCCCTAAACTGCAAACCCCACAATTCCAAAGGATGTTGAAAGTAGAATAATAGCACTATAACAGTGTGGTGCAGAAATGGCCCCATTATGATTTGGATGCCATAGTTGATGCAGAATCAATGGATATGATTTTGCCCTCTGCTTGTCTGATCTTAATGGATTATTTTCAGCTTGTATAGTCAATGGATAGGAACAAGATCCCTTAAGAGACCTAACATCACTTCCCCCGGCTCATAAAAGTATCTGGAGGGAGAGGGACTGGACCAATGAATGGGTAAAGATAGTGATCAGGCTATTTGCAGTCTCATCATGCCTAAAACAGAAATGTGTGGTACCATCATGTTTACAAGCGGCAGTAATGAGACCCCTGTTTTTTAAAAGAAATCCACAAAAAATATGTTTTAGGAGTGATTTAACAGTCAGTCCACAAAGAAGGCACCATTTTGTTACACAATTGTACTACTTCAGAATCCACATCAACAGAGATTATTACCCTAAAAAAACCTTGTGGCCCCATGCCAGAGAAACTGCGTAACTCACTCTGTGGAAGTGACATGAAATATTTGGGTGGGATAAATGTCTTGCAGCTCAGGAGGTCTAATATGCCAGGGCAGGGTGTCAAAAATACAGTTGCAATTCATCATCTCGTTTGCTAGCTTTCTAATTTGTTGCCTTCAACATAAATCCACATTCCAGAGCAACGGACAAAATACTACACATCAGAATTTCAAAAGTTCATGGTAGCAAGCTGTGAACTGTGGCTCTGAAACTATGATGATATGTGATAAAAGCTTTGTCACAGATGCACAACTTGCGGCACACACAAACATTACACTACAGATACACTATATCTGGAATGGCTGTGCTGAGCAACTCATCCAAACTACACTCCCAGCAAGATCTAACAATGAACAACACCTAGATGCAACAGACTTTTGAAAGTTTAGTGTTTCCCTACCCCTCCATCCCCATTGAGAACAGTTCCTTGACTCAGTTCTTTGACTCAGTCGAATCTAGATAAGTCTTTTCCATCAGAAAAAGCTCCTCCCATTGGAGGAAGCTTCTCAGATTCCAGTTCATGACAACTTCTTTTTCAAGGGAGGGGATATCAATGTGATGTGGCACAAGGACCATTTGTTAAATGGGAGAGGCTGCTAAATGAGGTGAGAAGTCAACAATCCCACTGAATTAACATAACATTGGATTAACATAATATTAACATAACATAACACAACATTGGACTAGCATATTGTCTGTATGTGAGCCAACACATAACTCCAGGTTCTATCTTATGCTTTTGTGTTCCTTTGATTAAATATAAAAAGGCTCACAATTGGAAGCTGTAAAATCACATAGTACATCAGACAAGCCTGAACATACCCTGACAATTTCTGACAAGGTTCTGTCGACTTCAGACAAATGATCCCTCTCAAATTCTCTTCAGACCTTACATTTCAATCTGCCTGTCCACATCAAGTGACAAGTATCCCAGATGGTGACAACTCTAGAATGTCTATCATTTGTACCCTCCTTGACAAGGAGCTCAATCCCTTTTGTTTTCACCACAGTCCCATATGTACATTATGATAGGAGATGGTTCTCAGCTTGGGTCCATGTAGAAAAGTTTATAGCCAATCTATGATCCAGGTTTCCCCTATAAAAACAAAGCCTATCACACACACCCAGAATATGTCCCCAGCAATGGCACTACCTTTCCACTGTGGTGAGATTTTGTGTTCCTGTGAGGCAAGAGGCTATGCTGACAGAAGCAGAGATGCTGATAGGGTCTCCCATGTCAGAAAGGTCTTTGTGGAGAAGCTAGACTAAACGGGCCAAACAGCTACTGGGCAGCAGCAGTAGTGGAGGATCTCTCAGAGACAATTGGTGGAGGATCTCTCAGAGACAATGGCAGTGGCACCATAGCTAACATTTGTTAGTACTATACAGAAGAAGGGATAATAAGCCTCCTTTTTAATACTTTTTACCTCAGATACACTTTGATGAGACAATCCAAAAGCAACAAGAGATAGTGACAGAAGATGAAACTCCCAGGTCAAATGACACTCAACAAGCTACTGGTTTACAACAGAGGACAACTAACAGTAGCACTATGGCTAATGACACAACTTGACCTTTGGTTGTTGAGGTGCTCAGAGGGGAAAGTCCAAAGCTGCACAACACATATTAAAGGGACACGGAATGTGAGAAGCTTAAATCAGAGAAGGCTAAACATAGGGACTGAAGTAACCATAGAACCATTGCATTAATCTTCCATGCAAGCAAAGTGTACTTAAAATTCTACAACAAAGACTTTTGCCATATATGGAGTGAGAAGTGTCAGATATCCAAGCTGGGTTCAGGAAAGGAAGAGGCACTAGGGATCATATAGCAAATATGTTGGATAATGGTGCGCACCAATTTCAGAAGAAAATCAGCCTCTGCTTTATAGATTATATCAAAGCCCTTGATTGTGTAGATTATGAAAAACTATTGATCACTCTTAAAGAAATGGGTGTGCCACAACATTTGATTGTCCTGATGCATGAACTGTGATCAGAACAAGAGGCTACTGTCAGGACAGAATATGGAAAAACTGAATGGCTTCCTGTTGGCAAGGGGGTCAGGCAAGGCAGCATTTTATCACCCTATCCATTTAACTTAATATTAAACATATCATACATAAAGCAGGATTAGGCTCAGAGGAAGGAGGCAAGAAAATTGGAGGAAGGAACACAGACAGTTTAAGATATGCAGATAACATCACACGACTACTAGAAAATAGCAAATAACTAGAACAACTACAGAAGAAAGTCAGGGAAGAAAATGCAAAGTCAGGCTTACAGCTGAACATTAACAAAAAAAAAATTGCCACAGATGATTTACATAACTTTAAAGCAGATAATGAATATATTGAAATCTATACTTTCCAGAATGCAAACTCAGTCAAGACTGCAGTCAAGAAATCAGAAGACTAGGACTTGGACAGGCAGCTATGAAAGAACTAGTCAAGATCCTAAGTGTAAAGGTATATCATTGAATACTAAAGTTAGGATTGTCCATGCCATCAGATTTATAGTTTCCATTATTGTGAAAGCTGGATGATGAAGAAAGGATAGAAAGAAAATCAACTCCTTTGAGATGAGGCGCTGGAGAAGAGTTCTATGGATACCATGAACTGCTAAAAAGACAAAAAAAGCCGGGGGGGATCCTTGAGCAAAGTAAGCCTGAACTATTCCTAGAAGCCAAGATGACAAGATGACTAAACTGAGACTGTCATACTTTGGCCATATCATGAGAAAACAAAACTCACTAGAAAAGACAATAATTCTTGGCAAGGTAGAAGGCAGTAGGAAAGAGGGGAACAGCAAACTCAATCGAGAAAGCCACAAGCCCTGAGTCTGCAATACCTGAGCAGGGCTGTTGATGATAAAGTGGCTTGCAGATCTCTCATTCATAGGGTCACCATAAGTCTAAGGCAATTTGACGGCGGTTAACAATAGGAAGTATATTGAATACCTTGATGCTCTACGATTTCATTGGTGTGGTAGCCCTTTTACCAATGCAAAATGCAACAATTTCATATTACCATTGTGTTCATAGCCATTGTACTCAGTTCACTGCCTAGTGGTCAGCCTTCCGGTGATGAGCCTCTTTGTGCTTAGCTAGATTGTTGGGTTGCAGACATGCTGTTTATCACAGAGCCCATACTCAGAGTTTTGCCATTTGGTAAAATGTGCCAGAGCTTGTGTTCAACTGGTATAGCCTTTATGAACCCTGAGCTACCTTCACACCACAGTGAGTGATAGAGAAGGACTTGTCGAGGTCAAAAGTGATAGAAATGATTAATTGCTCACTATCATTTTTACCAAATTGAATAAAAGATGCCAGCTCTATATTCTGTATATTTCCCCCACATTCATGTTATATCAGAAATATTAAAATTATGCATAAAAGTTTTTAAATATGGCAATAGCTTTTCACAAACATGAAAAAAGATCTGCTTAATGAGATTTTTCTCCATTTAAATGTAACATTTCTATAAATGCTAAGGATATTCTCTTATATCCTAATGATACATTATTCCTACCACAGGAAAATACACTTTATTGCCATCCATTGCAGCTGTATGTTCCAAAAGTACTGCAATACTTTGTTTTATTTTTGAAATAAAATGTTGCTAAAATACCTTTCAGTTAGACTTGCGTTTAGTGATAGATGCCTTTTATCTGATGATTAGCGGAAAGAGTGGGAGGCTATATTTTAAAAGTGCTATAAACGAATTTAGTACAAATGCTTTCAGATATTCTTTGATCATGTTGATATGTCATTTTGAGACAACATATATTGGAAGATTAAAAACATAGTAATAGCAAAAATAAGAATATTGCAACCTTTTCTTTTTAAGATGCTTTTTATGTTGTGAAAGTACTCCTAAAATGCAAAAAAGTATAAAAATGTTCAGTGCTGATGATTAATAAGCATTGCTTCAATGCACATTCGGCATTCTAAAGAATTAGAGAGGCTTTCACTTGATTCAAACTCAAGAATTTTTCCTCATGAGCTGTTTAACATTCTCAACTTCTTAATATTTTTTAAAGTGTTCTTTTAGTATAAAAAAAAAGAGCAGTGATTCTGAAAATTTAGTCTGCAAGTGCTGTACAGGCTGGAAACTCTAAAATGCCATACCATCCATGACAGCAGCATGACATGGGAGCCAGTATAGTGTAGTGGTTTGAATATTGGACTATAACTCTAGAGACTGAATCCCATTCCCAGCCATGGAAACCCACTGGATGATTTTGAGCCAGTCATACCCTCTCAGCTTGAAAGAAAGGCAAAGACCACCTCCCCTCTGAACAAATCTTGCCAAGAAAACCCCTGATGGGTTCACTTTAGGTTTACCATAAGAAGGTAAAAGGTATTAATGAAGAAGAACACACAAAATTACTGTTTTAAGCAGAGAATCCTTAGAATTTAGGTACTGAATTTTGCAAACCCTGACCAAAAATAAAACAAAAACCACAAAATCAAAAAAAATACAATTCTGTGTGTGTGCGTGCGTGTGCATGCGCACGCGCGCATAAGTTGTATTCTTTTTATTCATCAATGATAGCATAAAAAAAGCAATCATCAAATTACACAAACAAAAAAGTAACTGAACATCCCAACACTATCACATCTCATGTGTCATATCACATATTTATCACTAACTGGTTTTCCACATTGACTATTTACATACAAAAAAAATTCATACAGACACATACAAAAATGTGCAGCATGATTAACAATATATATCACATATAAAATATTATAATATATTCAAAAGTCATCCCAATCAAAACTGCAGCTTTTTATCCAACCTAAGGTCACTGTTTGAGCTCTTCATTCACACTCCCCACCTGTCTTGAAAGCACTGTCCTGTCCAAGTGTAGTATAAAGACTTTTTAAAGCTTGAGAAGAGAGACACTCAAGTTATCCATCAAGAGTGAACCCCAAGACATCAGACTACATAGTCATACAGGTCACTTCCCACTATTGTAAGATATCTTGTACTTCTAGGTACATGATAACAATCAGTTGTAAATGTGCCTCCATATAAATTAGTTTACGCAAATTGTATTCAAACACAAGTTCCATTTCGGTGATACATTTCTTTTTTCTTTTTTCTAGTGGGGTGTAGGTAATTTGTAAGTAGCTCTTGGTTTTGTGTGCCTTCAAGTCATTTCTGACGTGGCAACCCTGAGGCAAAACTATCATAGGGTTTTCTCAGTGGAATTTCTTCCTAGAGTCCTTGACTTCCTCTGAGACTGAAGACTGTGACATGCCCAAGGTCACCCAGTAGGTTTCCATGGCTGAGTGGGAATTTGAACCCTGGTGGAGGTCTCCCAGTGTGATAGATGCTGCTGCTGTGATTGAGGAACAACTGATTGTGCCTAGGACTGAGCCAGTGAGTGGGATAGATGATGCCTCTGAGATCAAGGAGCAACTGACTGTGCCAAGGACTGGGCGAGTGAGTGAGCAAGTCAACTTGCAAATATCCCCTGCACTGGAAGGTCAAACAGAGACAGAGTTGCCCCAGCCAGCTCATGACGGAGAGGAAACCAGCAGTGATGCAGAGGAGTTGCAGCCACCTGTGCCCATCAGCCCTCAGTCACGAAGAAGGCTGACACGGGCTGCTCAGAGGGAGGCTGCATGGACTAGGTTGAGGAAACAATAACAAGCAGTACCTGTTCACAGCGGCTATTTCAGTCTGCTGGTATGGCTGCTCTTTGTTTGCAGCAAATTACTAGGAAGCCCTCACGACCTTCGTGTCTCCTGCTCTCTGAAACCCTCCGGACAGGTCTCTGCCTCCTGAACCTTTGGATTGGACCTTGACCTGGCTCAGCTTGTGTTTTCCTAGTGTTTGGTATATTTGGACTCTTCCTGCAAATATTCCTGACCTTCCTCCTCCCTTGCTGGCTGCAGCTTGGCAGGGAGAGATTCCTGACACCCAGTATCCCAGTCCAACACATAAAACCACTACACCAGAATGGTTCTGTAAGTGGCTGGCTTAGGGCCTTATCACACTACATTGTTATAGCTCTATTATTTCATTTTAACTGCCATGGCAATATGGCACGGAATCATGGGATTTACAGTTTAGGAAGAGGCATTTAGAATTTTCAGTTAGAGAGCTCCAGTGCTTCACCAAACTACAGATCCCAGAATTCCAAAGGGTGCAGCCAGGACAGTTTAAGTGGAATAATAGTGCTATAACAGTGTGGTGATAGGGACCTTTGTTGTTAACCAAGCCAAGCTAAGCCTTTTCAACATGTATGGTAGCATATCAAGGACTAAATTAACTTTCTCTTTACTGTGTACCTCATGTTGTGCTACCCTTCTCTTACGTAATTTATTTAACCCACCCTTGAGCTCCGAGGGTAAAAGGGGGTAATAATAGATCTATATTTTTAAAATTACATTGTACAATTTGGACCTTATTGTTGAAACTCAACCTCTTTGTTCTTAGTACAGGAATAATCATCCTGATTGTTAACTTCATTGCCCAGCTTTATTTATATTTCTTATTCTAAGCACGCACGCACACATACACACTCATAGTTAAATTTGTAACTTCATATATGATATGGCAGAGGCTGATATTATTATGGAATCTTTGGAGGGTAGAGGGAAAGGAGATGTTGCTGAGGGATGGAAAATGGTTTTGCCAACATGGATTGACAAGTGGGGAATTAAAGCGGCATCTTTTATTGAGTAAATGTGAAATAATATTCCTGGTTTTTGTTTTTTTGTCCGCCCCCCCCCTTTGTTTGTAGGAGGCTGAGAGGGTTTTAGTCCGATGAAGGAAAGTTCAGAATCATAAATGGAAATCTAGGGTACATGTAGATAAAAAGTGAGACTTGAGAGTGAAACAGGTAGTGGAGAAGTTATCTTGGAATGATCAAACAATCATTATGGACATTTAGATTAATGTTTTATGATATATTTAAGTTGTAGGTATAAGATATAAGCAACGATGATGAAGATTACTTTGTTAAAGCGAGAGTTTATCTATTTTGGTTAATCATCTCGCTTGAGGGAGTAGAAGGAAGTTACAGATAAGGAAGCATATTAGTTTCAGCAATGATGGGTGGGGAGGGGGGTAACTGGGAACTTAATTGTGTGTTTTATGTTGGTGTTGCACTGTATTGTATTATATAGAATGTTTGTTCAGGGTTTAGGGTTTTTCTTTTTTTTGTATTTGTGAATTTATATATGTGAATTTGTATTGCACATTTGGAGGTTGGTATGTGTTACATGTGTGTTTAATAAAAATTATTAAAAAAAATTGTAACTTCTAAAAATTAAAACATATTAACTGTACCCACCCAACAGTTAGATCTTTTTCTTTAGATTTCTTGCTTCTCATTTCTTTTTCTGACATCTTAATTAACATTTTTCTTTCTTTCTTTCTTTTTGTGTGGGAAAAAGCACTCTTTCATTTCTGTTAATGTTTAAAACCATTTAACACTTTAAAATAAGAACTCTAAATATAGTAACAGTGGAGGCCCTCCCTATCTCCCGAGCCTAATAATTCTCACATAAATTCCTGTCCTTCCTTTAAGTTCTTCTTCTATTGCCTCCACTTATCTCTTTATTGTATCGAGCGCAGTACATCAAAATTCATCATGACAGATCATGACTTTTTGGAGTATTCGTCCTTTATCTTGTGTCATTCCATCATCTTCACAGTCTTTTCATATTCCCCTGAATTTCTTCATCTACGCCTATAAAAGTATGGTTTTCAGGGAACAGTCCTCTGATGACCATTAAAAAAAGTATAGGTCATGTTCTTCTTCCATGTTTATTGGGCTGTTGTGGGAGAGGATGTCCCTTCAGAGTTTCCTTTTTTAAACCGCTGAAAACTTCAGTTTTTTCTGATATATTTCCAAAAACATCAGGGTTTCTGAGATTTTCAGTGATCCAGTTTTGGCTCCAACTATGTTGTCACCTGATTTTGCCCTTAAAAGGAACTGTGGTTGTTTCTGAAGACGGTGAGTGGCACGTTTGTTTTACTTGCATTCCAGTCATCCCCCTTTCCCTCATCAGAGATATGAGGTGTCAAGAAAAGATGAACAGAATCAGCTGGTGGGCAGCACAAGGCTGCAGTGAATCGTCATTTTCTCCTCCAAAGCATTGTCTTCTTCCCAGCAGCCTCCATAACATTTTCATGGGTCCAGAAAGAGACATCCAATTGGTAGCTGGGGGAGGAGGTGCTTCTCTGGCATCATCACTTAAGTCACAAGTTTTAGTCAGCTCACCAGGGCAGTATATATTCAGGCACTCTCTGCTCCTCCAGGCACCTGAACTGGCTTCCCATTCTCCCATTTTTGGTTTTTACTGATGCTTTATTTTCTTTGTCACAATGTTGGCAGTGTAGTATAGGGTAAGAAACAATTTTGATGGGAGAAATGGGCTAGAAGCCCATCAGAATCCCTGAGGGGATTTTTCAGGTTATGCTTAGCTCAGAGTTTGGATCAGCATCACTCCCAGATGGCAGGAAATGACCAGTAGTTGTGTGCCCAAGTGGCTTCTTCAGCTGTCATTCATGATTGCCTCCTGCAGTTAGGTCAGGATGTTGACTGAATGGTGATCAGGTCAGTCAGTCATTTGATCTGATCACTGGATCTGTGCCTTGTGCCTAGGCAACTCATACAGCTTTAACATGAATAAAGTTATGGCCTTTTTACTCCCAACCATTGTTACCAGCCATACGCCTCCATGCTTTGATATGGTCTAACTGGCAAAATATACTAATTGTTGTGCTGGCATAAAATATAAATTATATACCCTTATGGCTGGAAAGGCCATGTGGAAAGGGACACTGGCTGGGAATAAGTCAGAGATGACCCCAGCATGGCCAGGTCACAAAGCCTGACTTAATGATTCTGAGCTAATCCTATCAACTGCCAACCTCAGAAAACAATAAGGTGCCCAGGTGCAGAGGCAAGCACCCCTGCTGTGTGCATATCCTACTGAAGTCTGGCCCAGAAACTCCCATTCAACCAAGACATTGAAACCAATCAGTCCATTCCAGACCCCATTGTCTGTGTTGCAATTCCTATTGTCCACTAAGATGGGAAAGCATTCAACTCACACCCCTTCAGAGAGGAAAACAGAGTATATAAAACCCTTGGTTTTGAGAAGTCAGATGCAGTCACATGAAATGCTGGACGCCACCATGTTGCCCTGAATCCTGATCTGGTCTGCCCTTAGACATAAGTCTAAGTCACATTTCAACTTCTTCACTACTCTTCTGGATTGGTAATTATAAAGCCAAAAACCTCAGCCTCTATCCTCTATCCATAATTTTTCCTTCCTTTATCCTTCAGTTAGCTCTTGTGTAAATGTTTGACTGTGTGTATCCTGTGTGCATGCATGAGTGAATTCCCCTCAATAAAACACATTTTTAGTTTACTTTTGAATCTCTGGCTGGTTCTTTTCCTGCATGAGCCCATAAACACTGGTAGAAAGTTCTCGTTAAGTTACTCCCCTCTCGCAAGCCTCCTTTTTGAGCTAATTAATACCCCACTTTTGCACAGAGGTAGTGGAATCACAGGGTGGCCCTCGTGGCACCTATGTTTTGGGGTAACATCATTCATTATTCTGTTGTTCCTCTATGCCTGGAGCCAACTTCTTGCTGCTCATCCCATAACAATATTTACAAATGTTATCATTCAGCTGTGGTTTAGACTTACCTGGACTTGGAAGTTCCATATTGGTTTACAGCAGTCCATTCCAGAGGCTAATGGACCTGATGGCTCTTCAGGAGCTTCCTGGTTTTTTAGAGATCATGATGATCTCTAGAATGGAGAATGGTTGATATCTAGAATGGAGAAATGGTGAGCACAAACGTTCCTGAGATTCCCTCCATAGAATGGACCCAAGTATGTCCCTCTGGTGGGTTACTGATGGTGATGAAACAAGCAGGAAAGAACTAGAGCATCAGTGGCAGAAAACTTGGATCAAGTCCAGTCAAATGCAAAGTTAGAGGCCATTAGAAGGTGTACATGGTGGCAGTGACAGGAGCAAAGAAAACATTCTTCTCTGCCAGCATCATATCTGGACAGCACCATCCAGAAGAACTGAGTGGAGAGGTCAAGGGTCTTCTGTGGTTTGCCCCACAAAAAGAGAATGCAGACCACTCAGCAGACCCTTATGAAGAATTTCTACAACATGCTGCTTTTACAAGCCAGGAAAGGCCTAGGTCCAACAAATATGTGAGTGGCTCTCACTCATCCAAGGACCTTCAGACTGGACAGATTAAAATGTGCACAGTGACACAAGACAAGGAGGAGTTCATGTTACACCCACTGGGTTGGAATAAACTACAGCATCCAAGTCAGAAGAGATCTGAGTGATTTTTGTCTGCAAATTGTTGTGAAATTCTTCAGAAAAAGACAGCAGATAGTCTGCATTTACTTTCTGTGCAGACTCTTCCTGTTGCTCCAAGCAACAAGAGTTGCCTTGCCACATGCCCCTCTATCAGCAAAGACCCACTCCGCCTTTTCCCGGGAGCTTTTTTGGCACCTGGCACATTGATGAATGCTGGACACTCACCCAATCAATGGGGAAATAATGATAGGAGTCACATTTATAGTGCAGCATATTCCCTGCTTTTTGATAGCACAAGTACTTAGAAACAGAGCTGAAGGCTAATCCTTTGGGGCAGTGCATGGACAAAGAAAAGTATTTTGACACTTTGTGGCTCAGGACAGATTAATACTAGACTGCTCTCCAAACGCAAAAAATAAAGCAGGCACTACTTGTACATTCTTCTGTTCAATCTGACCTTTTAGTCTTTGGCATCCACTCTCTATGAGGAATTAATTGCTAGAGATGTGGTCCAAAGATTTTTTTTCCACAAAATCTGCTTTGTTTATGAAAGTTGCTTCATGAAAAGTCTGTGTCTTGGGATCAAGCAAGACGTGACCAGAGCAAGGAAAGTTCCTTTTCAAAGGTTTTTAGTCACTGGTAAAGGTCAAAAGGTCCCCAAAAGTAGTTAATTACTGCTGTAGTCAGAGTTCCAACAGTACTTCTTCACCTTCCCTTTTTCAAAATATTTGCAAAAATTACCCTTTTAGTTCCTTGTTAAAGTGAATATCTAATGCTTTTCATCCTGGAGAGAAGTGCCACAGGGTTCTGTCCTGGGCCCAGTGCTATTCAATATTTTTATCAACAACTTGGATGAAGGAATAGAGGGCGTGCTCATCAAATTCGCAGATGACACCAAATTGGGAGGGGTTGCTAATCCACCAGAGGACAGGATCAAAATTCAAAATGACCTGGACAGATTGGAGAGCTGGGCCAAGGCTAACAAAATGAAATTCAACACAGAGAAGTGTAAGGTCCTACACTTAGGTAGAAAAAATGGAATATAGAAATATAAGATGGGGGACACGTGGCTGGATAGCAGTACATGTGAAAGGGATCTAGGAGTCTTCATAGACCGCAAGCTGAACATGAGTCAGCAGTGTGATGCGGCAGCCAAGAAAGCCAATGCAATTCTCGGCTGCGTCAATAGAAGTATGGTGTCTAGATCGAGGGAGGTACTGGTACCACTCTACTCTGCTTTGGTTAGACCTCATCTTGAATACTGTGTCCAGTTCTGGGCACCCCAATTCAAGAAGGACATGGTCAAACTGGAGCAAGTCCAGAGGAGGGCGACCAAAATGGTGAGAGGCCTGGAAGCCATGCCCTATGAAGATAGACTTAGAGAGCTGGGTATGTTTAGTCTGCAGAAGAGAAGGTTAAGAAGGGATGTAATAGCCCTGTTTAAATATTTGAAGGGATGCCATGTAGAGGAAGGAGAGGGCTTGTTTTCTGCTGCTCCAGAGACCAGGACAAGGAGCAATGGATTCAAGCTGCAGGAAAGGAGATTCCACCTGAACCTCAGGAAGAACTTCCTGACGGTCAGGGCTGTCCGGCAGTGGAACATGCTGCCTCGGAGTGTAGTGGAGTCTCCTTCCTTGGAGGTTTTTAAGCAGAGGCTAGATGGCCATCTGTCGGGAGTGCTTTGAGGGTGTTCCTGCATAGCAGGGGTTTGGACTGGATGGCCCGTGTGGTCTCTTCCAACTCTACATTTCTATGATTCTATGAGTCTATGATTCTAATGCTACAAGTCACTGGCCCGTGATACAAAATGCACTCTCCTGTCCACTACATTGTCACCTCCCCTCTGCCAAGGTACAGCACAAGCCAGCACATGATCCTTGTGATATTCCTCCTCAGTCATTTAGTGGGGCCACACTAAATATAAAAGTCAAAGTTTGTGAGTTTGTCTGTTTGTCTGTGTCAGGCAGGTGAAGACCTCATATGATTGGCTGTGTAAGGTGAGAAGACCTCATATGATTGGCTGGCTGTGAAGATTCTATGGAATCCTGGGGTTGGCAGTTCAGGAAGGGACCTTTAGAATTCTCAACCAGAGAGCTCAGGCCAGTTGCTATGGAAACGATGCCTAGCAGCAAAAAGGAGGAGGACAGTGTATTCCCTCAGGAACCCAACCTCTGTATGTTAATACCTCTGAATACAGATTGGATTGGGGAATATGGGAGAAAGTTACACATACTGGACACACAGGATCTGAAATCTGCATATTTCAACCACATCTAATTCCTAAGGTAAGGTAAGGTAATTCCTAAGGTATTTCTAAAAAGTATTACCTATGAGAAAATAAAATCGTGGGCAACGCTGGGTAAATATGCTAGAGTAACTATAAAAATCAATTTGAGGTTTATGGTTACACTAGAAAAGGAGGGAAGTTATGCTTCAGTAAGTAGTAATCATAGTGTATTACTATGATTGAAGTTATACTTTCATGATTGAAAGTGAAGTTATTTCCTCATATTTCGGTAAAAAGAATCAATTGCAAACAACTAGTTATTTGTAATTAGTCACTTCCAAACTCTGGATCTGACATCAAGCACATGATACAAAAATATGCTTGAACCAGCTGTATCTCCAACTGTACAAAAAGGAAAGCACAATCTGAATTATGAACAAAGCAATATCAAAGCATATGGGAGCATTTGCTAGGGTCAAACTATCCATCCAAGAGAGTTCTCTACCCTATCAGCCCTCCAGATGCCCACTGCCATGTGAGTCTTGCAACAGTAACATGCTGCTACTGGCACTGCTGCAGTCCTTCTCCATCCCGCCATGCTTGCATGCTACCCAAAAGGCTTATCGAACTTCAGAAGTTTCTGCAGTTAGATTTCCTACCTCTATATACAGGCTTTCAGCTGTGTACAATGATTAGAATGATCAATATTATGATATATTTATATATACACACATACATATATCCATATGATTATATGTTGTCCTTTTAATTTTATGCTTATATTTATGTTTATGTTTTTATGTAGTCTATGAAGAAAGCTGTTGAAATATATATAGGCTGAAATGCATTGGGCTTTTTCCAAAATAAAACAGCTACCCACTGAGCACTTGGAGACGTGCTTTTATTTCCTGTGGGCACTATAGTGGTCCAGGAGCCAAGTGGTTTGCTTGACTCCAGTCATATTACTCCCTTGGCCAACTTAATTTCTGCTGGAAAACCCCTTCCTGGGCTGCTGCTTGTCCTGGTTTTAAATAGGAGGAGGCAGAATTCAGCAGGAAAACAGTGGGGAAGAGAGAGTCAATCCTTACCCTATATGATACAGTTCCACTTCAAATCAAGGTCCCTCTGGGTTTTTGTTTGTTTGGTAAACAAACTGGAACCTGAACTTTTTGAACTGCAAACTTAAACTCCCATCCAGCTTGACACAAATTAAAGTGTTTTTTCAAACCTGAGAAATCTGTTAAGTGCCTTACTTACCTAAATTAGTCAATCATTTATCATACACGAGTGCAAGCCGAACTAACCACAATGGCTAAGGGCCAGCAGATGAAGCTGTGTTAAATCCAAATAGTTTCCAGACTATGAGTGTTGGGACATTTCTTAGGATTATCCTCATCCTGGCCTAACTTTTTGTCAGCCTTGTGGCCCTACCCCTGGGCTAAAGAAGTCCTCATGAACACACTCTCATCATTTTGCTACCTAAGGATACAGCTCACATATTGACTATGGAACCAAGAGTACTCAGTTCAGAAAGCTGGTCAGTACCTGAAACTGCCTAACAATGTTCTCCTGCTGAGTGTGTTGCGGGAAAAGATTCTTTTATTCACTTAACACAACTGTAGCCTTCAGAGCTCCACATATATGTAAAATGAAGCTTGGAGACTATCTTAGGACTTTAAAGATGAGTGCAACAGATATATCAGGACTTGGCATGTGAAGTAACTGCTGAAGAAGTGTATGAGTAATTCACATTCCTACTCAGTAGGAGGGCATTTTTTCAAAACCTCAGACCATTTCAAAGTTTGCTCAACAGGTTCTACTTAGTGAAGTTTAAATACTAGAGGAAGAGAAATCTATAAGTTTTAAAACAAGAAGTCCAAACAAGAGCACAAGCTAAAGGAAAAAAATCTCAAATCATCATAACTTGATTTTTACCTTTTGAAAAAAAAAAGGAACTTTATGGATGTTTCTGTAATTTTGTTTTCATACAAGGTCAGTCCTCAATAATGTCACCTCAAAACTGAGCAAGACTTGAGGTTTTTTATGAGTTCTTTAAAGTCAAAGTGCACAACTATTTGTATATTTTCAAAACTCCAAAAGTCACATTTTGAATTTTTGTGTTATTTCATGTTTTAACAGATTCCCATTTCAGATCTCTTCTAGACACTGACAAAAACTGATTTTTGATTTTACAAACATTACAGTGCGCAGTGAGTTGAAAATAGAAATTGTGGCAATATGGCTCAGTCACTTTACTTTCTGTACCACCAGAATAGCTAGCTAGCTGATTGATTGATTGATTGATTGAATTTATATCCTGTGTTTCACCCAAGATAGGATCCAAAGAATCTATACAAAGATTAAGAGGTTGGCTTTAGGCTTGCAGTTTAGCAGCATAACCCTGATAGTGAGAAAAAAAGAGTCTGGAGTTTATCAATCCAGCTAAATCAGGTTACTTGGGAAGCCAATACAGGGTCCAATGCCTTATATAGGAACAGTCTGAATCATCATGATTTCCATTTATATCACTGAGAGTAGCAGAAGAGCTTGGAAAAGTTAGATTTTGGACTACAAATTCCCAGGATCCCCAGAAGATATGACCATTCAAAGAGCTCTTACCCAAAAAGTGACTTTTCAGAGCTCTGAACAGCAGTGCAGCCTCTTGATAGATCCTAACGTTCTGCCTGTGTTGGTCCATATTACCTGCCTCTTGATCACTGTTGTCACCATCAAAATGGACCTGTTGACAGTCCTGGACATTTACATACCCTGCAACATTTCACAGATTAAAAGAGGGACATGTGTGGCCAAGCAACATCAGTGTGTGGTCAAGATGGCAAAAGTTATTTATGAGGAAGAACACACAAGCTGCAGAAGAGGCTGTAGCAGTTTGCTTTCGCCTGAGCCTACTCGGAAAGCCAGGATCCTGCTCCCTCCTAACTGAGTGACTACCCTTGGAAAAAATGTGAATTTTTGCAACTACTGCTACTACTACTACTATATAATGATGTTTTTCTATTGCTTATAGAACAGTTATGATCTACTCTGGGCTGTGTTCCGCACTTTAGGAATTGCTTATTTTGGAGGGAACAAAGGGAAGATTTCATCTTGATTAAACTGGGTGCCAAGTGTAACGAGGGGAGGGGTTAATTCAAGCTTTTAATAACATGACATACTTTATTGATAGTCCCTGAATTGTACTCTGAAGAAATAGTTTCCAGAGTGATCTCCACTAATGGGAAAGCCACTAATGTGAATCCATCTTGAGCTGGCATGGTAATAGCATTGAGAAATGGGATTTGCTTTTTGAATAGTGCTGAACGTGCTTCCTATCCAGGATGAGAGTGGTAAAGAGAGAAGCTCTTGCTGTTCACGTTTTATAATTATGTTTGTATAATGTTTTAATTAACATTGAGGGCACCTAGAATTTGAGACAGGGGGTCTCTTATGATGTGTTTAAACCCTAACACACAAATCAAATTTAACACTGTACTATTTTGGTGTATTTCTAAACATTTTTATTAAGTCACACTAGAAACAATGGCACTTACCTCTCTGGATCAAACTTGATGGTGAGGGGAATACGCATTCCTTTGGATTTACTCATTTTTCAAGTCCAGCAAGTCCTCAGAGATATGTGCTTCACCCATCAGATTTGCAAATTAAACTCATGTTCACTTCCTAGTGATCAATCACGAAACAAAGCATGTAAATGCAAGATATCTAGGTAAAGAAAATTACGTGCTATGACCTGCAGATGGCTTGCACCCCTTGGGGCGGAACCTCTGCAAAAAAAGAGGGGATATTATCTACTTTTACCCTGCATCAGAATGCACAGGACTGGGCCATTACTGCAGAATATGCATTTCGGCAACATCAGCCATGGCCTTTATCCTCTTCTTCAAAAGATCATTTGCACTCAGTACTTAGTTTTTAGTTTGGGGGTAGAAGAATCCAAAAATCTCTAGATATTGGTGCAGTCCAGCAACCATTATCCACATGGAACCAAACAAATGGTCAGGGAAGATGTGAGCTATAGGCCCTTTCCGCACCAAGCAATTAGAACAAGGCAGTGCATCCTCTCACAGAGGCCATCTGCACCTTGGAGCGGACTAGGAGTGGACTACTTACCAGAGATCCACACCTCAGTCCACACCAAAACGACCCCAAGTGGTACTCCAGCGTGTTTTCTGAAAACCGCGAAAAACAGGTCTTTATTTTCCTGGAATGCGCCATTGCGTTCCTTCTCCCTTGTGCAGATTTGCAGGCTCACACCAATGCAAGCCTGTGATCTGCGGAGGGCGGGCTTTAGGCATGGCAAGCTTCAGCAGTTGGTCGGGACCCACAACCAACCGGAAGCCGACATTTTGGAAGCCGGTAGCCACCATTTTGGAAGCCGGAAGCCGCCATTTTGGAAGCCGGAGCAATGTGGTTCTACAGACCTCACACTGCTCCGATTCACCCTGGACCAAGGAGAAGCCCTGTGGAAGGGCTTCAAGGACAGTCCATGTTGCTTCGGACCCCAGAAGAAGCGGTAGGTAATGGCACAGAGCGATTCCCTCGCCTTGTGCAGAAAGGGGCATAGTCCAGTAATATCTGGAGGGTTACAGGTTCCCTAGTCCTATTTTAGTTGGTCAGTTAAATTTCTTGCTGAGACTCTATCCCTTTTTAAAATTTAAAATTAAGTACTTTATGGAAGAGCATTTCTTCAGGTACAATTCCTTAATGTTAAATAGATGGGTAGAGGGAAGAAAAGCAGCTGCATGTTGACATATTTCGTATTTCTTTTCAACAAGTGGAATTCCTGTCACTGTAACATGGTGCTTGAAGATACTGCATCTGCGATATGTGAATGGAGCAGCCATTTGTGTGTATGGCTTTTTAGGTCATCGCTAGGCTAGCTAGGAATGTAGCTACTGAGGTGAGGGAGCAAAATAAAGGCATTGCTGTGCTTCAAATAAGAATTGTGTCCCACCTTGAGACTTCCCTTCAGTTCCAAAGTTTTTAGCATTGCAGTAAGTAAGATGTTGACAATTGTTCTCATCTAGAACTCTTATATCTAGAACTCTTATATTTGAAAAATCAGATACTGTCAAGAACCGTACATGGCTATCAGAAAGTGAGGCAGAAAAGGTTGGATAAGGAGAGGTTAGTGGTAGAAAGGGTGATATTTATTATTCTAGAAGAAAGAGGTTGCAGCAGAGGGGCTCAGACAGTGTCTGTGGGTAGCACAGAGGAATGGCGTCTGGGGTGCATTCTACATACTATGGACTATGTATTACACTTAGCTGGGGTCAATGCTAGGGTTTCTACACCCTATTTCATATCCTGAAGAGAGTGCGTTGACAAAGTGTAATGGCTATCCCATGGGACTCACAAACAGGTCTAGAATGGACTCATTGCTTTAACTCCAGAGTGACAAAACATTGGTGGGAGTCTTGAGAATCTCTTAATATTTGGTCAGGGAGGGTATATAGGAAAGATCTCTGTAGGGTAAGATCAAGGGATGGTCTCTGATTGCTCACCGATCTGGGCAGTTCATCCTCTATTGTATTCAAAAGTGCAAAGAGTCTGAAGTGGTGAAGAGACTGGCACAAACCCATCAGTCTGGACTCATGACCCCAAACACATCTCAGGTCAACATGAACCCCATCATGCTCTTCAGTTATTAATAAGTCCAATTTATGAAAATCACATATCTCGTAGGAGGGATGGTAGGGTAGGTAAACTAACAAAAGACATTCAGTATTGGGTTGCTGTAGTATGTCTTCAATAAACAAGGCAAAGAATCTTGAGCTGGGTAAAGAATGGAATTCTGCCATACTGCGATTCTACAGTAATTGCGTGTGCCTGCTTTTAACATGCAAAGTAAACAGCGGCTTCCTCCAGAAAGGAATGGCAACCCTAAGGCAAACCTATCATGAGAGTTTTCTTGGCAACATTTGTGGCCTTTGCCTTTCTCTGTGGCTGAGAGAATCTGACTTGCCTAAGGTAACCCAGTGGGTTTCCATGGTGGAGTGGAGATTCAAACCCTGGTCTCCAGAGTCATCGTTTGTGTGTGTACATATGCCTGCTGTTGTGTCCTTTTAGTCAGGGACACTGTTCTTGCTCCTTTGATGACTTTGCCTGCCTCTTTTCTTTGGATGCCTAAACGTTCTTTCTAAATGTTCAAGCAAAGTTTGAAGTTACTCCAATGCTAAAAATTTGGGGATGAAAGAAAATGGGGGGGATTTTTATTGGGGGTTAATGACCTCATTCTCTCCCCCTTCCCCATTGCTGCACCTCCGAAACAGGATTTTGTTCTTGTCTTCAAGTCTTTTCTGACTTATGGTGACCCTAAGACAAACCTATCATGCGGTTTTCTGGGGCTGAGAACGTGTGACACACTCAAGGTCATCCAGTGGGTGTCCCTGGCCAAGCAGAGATTCGAACCCTGGTCTCCAAGATCATAGTCCAAAGCTCAAACCACTGTACCACACTGGCTCCAGAAGCAGGCCTTACCCTTAGGCTATAGTGATACAACCATTTCACCAGATTTTAGGCACCATAAAGGTCATCAAGTAGTTAATTATTTAACATCTTAATTTATTTATTTATTATGTCTGTATTCTTTTACTGTGGGAAAGCAGGAAGACACACCTGCAACTTTCTACCTCAGATGTTAAAACAACTTCACTGGTTGAGGGTAATATGTACCCTAACTTTGCAGAAGGGAACATTGTATACTGCTTGGCCTTGGGCGGCAAAATGCCATGCATTTATTTCTCAAGTTACTTTTTTGGACTGCAGCTCCCAGAATCTCCTAGCTGGCTATGAGTTCTGCTAGATTTTGGGAGATGTAGCAGCAAAATGTAACTTCTCTAAGCTCTCCTATGCTCCTTTCCACAGATTGACAATGATGCTACTGTCACGGGTTGGCTAAAATGTACCTTTTTCTCTTCCCATTTTACCAGTTTGGTACACTCATAAAACTCTTATAAAATAAAGCAAGCAAAGAAATGGAGAAAGCAGTCTGTGGACTGTGAAATAGACAAAGGAAAGAATGGAATGAAGGCAGCAATACAGGTCATTAGGCAATCGAAAAGCACTAAGTCAGGAACATGATTTTAAACTAGGGCATCACAATGCCTACATGGAAGATGCAATAAAAATACGATAAAGGGTTAGTGAAGGTTAGAGGATGTAAATGAGCAGAGAGAGTGTACAATAGGTTGCTTGCTCTTGACTGAACTGATGGCTAGTACTGGCCCAAACAATGATGTACTTTTTTGTGGAGTCTGGAAGAGTTTCTTTTTTGTATCACAACTCCAAGAATCTATTGCTCAGCCTGGCCAGTGATGTGGCAATTCTAGGATTCATGCTACAAAAAAATTAACTTTTTCAAGCTCTTAAGAGTTTGATTTTTTCTTGGTTACACCCTTACAACAACTGGTAGTAAAGCCTCTGACTTCATTGTAATGATTGTACAATTAAACATTTCTGGGATGATTTTCCTTTTAGGTTGTGTCTATTCTATTTAGATTGTAAGCATTTGGCCATCTTCATTTTACTTACATATCTGGAAACTAAGTAGAATTAGCCCTGGTTAGTATTTGGATGGAAGACTACTAATGAATACTAGATGCTATAGGCTATATTTCAGAGGAGGGAACTGCGAAAAATCATCTCTGAGTATTCCTTGCCTGAGAAAACCCTATAAAATTAACAGGGATAGTGTAAGTTGACTGGCAGCTTGAGGGTGCATACACACACATACCTTACACATCTAAACCATTACATGAAGCGTTCTGACCAAGGAACAGAACAGGGACCCTTACACACTACACAGTTATAGCACAATGATTCCACTTTAACTGCCATGGCTACATCCTATGGAATCCAAGGCTTCGCAGCTTGACGAGGCACTAGAACTCTCTGGTTGAGAATTCTAAATATCCTTTCCTAGACTGTGAATCCCAGGATTCTGTCAGAGGTTACTATAGCAGTTAAAGTGGAATCACAGAGCTATCATCATGTAGCATACAAATTAAAAATATTACTGGGGGAGGAGGGAGATAGGTAACCAACTATTGTTATCTTTCAGGATGCCAATCTATTTGCACTCTTCATAACTCTACATTATATTGATATTCTTTGTATATTTGGATGGACACAAGTTTAATCTGAAATCAGTGTGATCTTATGTCACAAAGCAGTGCAAGACTAGGAATTAAATATCTCTTAGTACAATTAATTGTTGAAAAAATGTACCCTTACTTATTTTGGGGGGTAGCAGTAGTGGTAGCCATGTTAGTGCGCTGCGGCAAAAACAACAAAACAGTCTCATTACTTCTTAACTAACATGTTTTAATTGACATAAATTTTCATGGATTATAGCTCACTTTGTGTGTCATACATTTGTTGAAATGGGTTACAGAGCGCAAACACTTATGCCAAATGCAACATGTGAGTCTTTAAGACACTATAATACTCTTTTTTATTTCCTGAGTGAGAACGAGTGATCCACTGAAATAGGCAAAGGTCTCCACCTTATCTCTTTCGACTGAAGGTCCTTTGCCATTTGTCAGCTAATCTGTTTCTGTCTATGGGTCCCTTTCTGGGGTTCTGTCCACCTGGGCATCCAACTGGTGATCCTGGTAAAAGCCAGACAGGCAGAGTTAACATCAACATTCCACTTAAGCATTCTTAAGTATTAGATTCTCGGGATATTTATAAGAGAGAATGAGCAGGCTCTCTGGTAATATTTTAGGCCATTTCTTATATGCCATCACAGATACAACAATATATATTTTCCCCTTAGAGAAAAACACAGACAGGTTAATACCTGGGCAAATTGCTTTTTTCACATTTGCATCTCATGTAAGGCATCATACATAAATTACATTACGGTATACAGCATGTAAAATGTTACACTGTCATAAGGAAAGGGACCTTTATCTCTGCATTTCTCTAACAGGCTTCTCTATAGTTAACACATACAGGAACATTATCATCTTAAACTATATAACCTACCGATTTATCCGTTAAGAAATACAATATCAGGCATCTGTGAACCTAGAGGCTTCCAAGGGTTAATGTCCCTGAACATTGCTATATTTAGCAGCATCCATTACATATCTATAAACATCCCTGATGGGTAGCCATTACAATCATAATGGAAAATACATTTATTTAGCATAGCCTAGTTGTGTCTTTTACCAGCAATACCTATCAACATTTCTGGGCAATGCAGCTATTTTCAACAGCCTTCTTCATACAGTGGAGACTAGCCAAACAGTCTGACTTTGGTCTCCTCTTGGCTTATTTTATACTCTCCCCAGCTTCCAGCCAGCCTATAAACCGCCCAGTGTTGTGTAATCAGGTAAGAGATCTCTAGTGAACCATGCTTATTTAACAATCAGTCTACTCCCCAGACATGATGTTCACATTGCTCTTCTTTCAATCAGCTTCTAGGAGATAACATAAACCAACTAGGTATAACCTCTGAGCAATCTACAAAGAAATCATATTTTAAAAAGTTCATCCAGGGTTATTCCTGGTTTTGATCTTACTGTTATTTGTACTGGTGTTCGATACATTGTGATTACCAGTTGGGCTTCTTTGGGGTCTGTTTCTAAAAAGGTGATTTGCAAATAAGCTATAATTGTTGCTATTTACCAAGTACCCAAATTTACAAGTGACTATAGCAATGTCCATGTAATTTTCAAACCAAGCCAAGTCTAAAGCTAGAACTACATCGCAGGAACAGAACTGCATGGTTGGCTACATTAAACACATCCATAAGAATGGTCCTGAAAACCAGATTTGGGCTTCATATTGCATGAGGCTGAGAAGATGTGTATCCTCCATCTGTTCCAATTTGGCAGAAACAGTACCAATTAATCCTTGAGTGGGGGAAGGAAAGGAGTGACAGAAGCTTGCCTTTCCCTGTAGACCCAGACAAAAGCAAACTGCTGCAGCTTCTTCTAGCTTGTGTATTCTTCCTCATTAATCACTTTTGCCATCTTGACCATACACTGATGTTGCTTGGTCAGCAATATCCCAGGTTTCATATGTGAAATGTTGGAGGGCATTGGATTGCAGTCTTCTCCAACCAGTAGATAGTTTTGCAGTTAATGAAATCTCAAGCCAGATGGGTGCAAGAGCCAGCAGTACATGTCCTCCTTTTCCCTTGCTCGGAGAAAGTTCCTCTTAAGGAGCTTGGAGTGAGCAAACCCCTTCCTCAAGGGATTGTGAAGGTTTCTCATGTCAAATTAGTTAAAATGAAAAGTAAAGTGTAATGACACGGGTTAAGAAAAGCGGGGTGCCCACTGGTGACAGGCGATGTCAGTGGCACAGTGAATCTGCTGCTGGTTTTAGTCATTAATGAAGCATTCAAAGTGCTAAAACCTGTGTATGTGCCTTCAAGTCACTTCAACTCATGAATTTTATAGGGTTTTCTTAGTCAAGCAATACTCAGAGGTGGTTTTGCCAGTTCCTTCCTCTGAAATGTAGCCTAAATCCTGTCCCTAAAATAACTTTAGCACCTTAGGTGGCTACTTTAAAAATCAGACTTAAACCCAGAGCTGATTCATCACCCCCAAAGACATTGGATTCACCAGCAGTCATTGGTCCCAACTGCAATGGCATCATTCAGGGCAGTCACAATATGTCAAAGTCTAATGGCTGTATCACTTTGCTCAAAGGCTTTGGTGTTTCAGAGCAAATGCACAAACAGTTACTTTCACTAGAAAATAAATATAATATTTATGGCTATTTCTCCCAGGCCTTTTAAAAGTCTGTCGGCTTATTGTTCTGAAATCACTCTACGTTCACAGCATATGTGTTAGTAAATCTGCTTTTTTTTTTGTCAAGTTATATTTCTGTCATGCTTTTCTGTTATATATCTGCTTTATGTTATGCTGTAAGTTGAAAGATGCTCTTAATTGTTAAATTATTGACTACATGCTGTGAGCCACTTATATCTCTTTGGAGATAAGGCAGAGAACAAATGTTTTGAAATAAACAGAATAAATACAGAAAGAGGGAGGCTGCACGCTTGACTGAAGCTGTTGGTTGTCACATGCTAAGGGGAGTTGTGGGAATGGACTTTATCCCAAAATCTGATCTACCATCTTTCTACTAAAGAATGCTAAGCATGGATCAAGCAGTAGAATAGTAAAAGGTGGCTGTGCAATTATTTTTTGCGGTAGGGGGGAGAGACAGGATCTGGAGTCTAAGCTTGTTCTTCAGAATAGGTATATTACAATTTTCTTTTTGGTTACCTGTTCCTCCACCACTAGAGTAGGTGAAACTGCTAGTTTGTCTTCATAATAGTAGCATTTACAATCTGCTGTACAAACACAAATAAAACTTTATTTACAAAATAAACTATTTAAGATGCACTGAACCATTTAATAAATTTAATTTATAAATTTAATTTATAAGCTATCAGGCAAGGGGTACCTTTTCACTGAAACAAAAGACACCTGTTCTTTAGCTGACTGTGAAATCAGCAAACCCTGCTCATTAAAATTCACAATGTGTTCATATAGGTTTATAGGAACATTTGGTTGTTACACGTTCTGAGGACAAATGTGAAATTAGCAGCAAATAATTTTGTGTCCAAGAAACAGCCTCAAGGACAGTATTAAAAGAACAATTTAGGACTGCAGATTATAATCGTTTGAAAGATTTTTTTAAAGAAAAAAAATAGTCTCCTGCAGAGTTTACCTTAGCTGGATATTTCCTTTCCCCAAGGATCTCCAGTGCTTTTGCTGCAGTGTTGATACTTTAGACACATTTAATGCTTTGTCCATTTTTTTTTAATTCTTATTTTTGGTTCCATCTTGCTTTCACATAAAGTCACATGCTGAGAATGTAAAGTGAGCCTTACCTTATTTTTCATTAGAAACTTTCTCAAAGAGCAAAAGGCGGCTGCTGTAATAAGAACTGAAACTTTGAAAAAATTCTTAAAACTCTGAAGTAAGAGCAAGACAATTAACTTTCCTTCAAATATAAAACCTTTCACACTTAATGCGGATAGTGCTTCCTGTTACTGCTATTTTTATTTTTAGGTGCTATGTTTTATTTAGTATATTTTATTTACATAGGGTTAAAATAATTTAAGGGATTTTGATTCGACATGAGGAAGAGAGGCAATTAATATTTATACTAAGGAAAAATGAGAGTTAATTTATAAACTATTTTCCAATTATTTTGCAACTAGCTGTAGTACACGCCATTAATGATTGTTCAGCTTCAACTAGTCTGGAAGACGATTTGCTCATGCGGCACGTCAGTGTCAGTAGCGCTTGAGAGAGCAAGTCTCTCCTAACCAGCCATCTAACATATTATCTCCCCATGAGAATTCCATGTAGCCTGTATTTCAAGTCAGACAATAGCAAACATCTCATCCCAATCTGGTGAATATCTGCCCAGGTGGTTTAACACCATGTCTAAACACACAGACAAACAGAAATTTAATTTTATTTTTATGGCAAAGAGTCAAAAAAGACAATTTTTGGACGAGGGTGGTCCCACAGGATCCACCATAATAAATTTTATGCATGCTATATAGTCTATATATTAATTACATATACCATCCCCAAAGTGAATTTCATTTATACACCATAGGTGTATCTGCCTTTAACTTATGACAACCCCATGAATTTCATAGGGTTTCCTTAGACAACTGATAGGCGTGGTTTTGCTGATTCCTTCCTGTGAAATATAGCCTACAACACCTGGTATTCATTGGCAATCTTCCATCCAAGTACAAACCAAGACTGAGCAGTTTAACTTCCAAGATCTGATGGGATCTAGTGCCATTAGGGCATTTAAGCCTCACATATACTACATAGCCTTTATTCAAAGTCAGACTATCCAAAACATTCCCTCCAAATCTAGTGAAAATCCATCCAGCTGTTCTTGTACGCTGTGGTAACAAATAGGCAAAACAAATAGATTATACTGACAAACATACTAAACTTTATAGGTGGGAGGGAGTCACTACAGCAAAGATTAATCTTCATGGACCAGAAAACTGAAGGTTTTTCTCAACAGAGACAGTTAATTTCTGCTCCATATACAAATCCCAATTCTCCTCAGGCACGCATGTGCAGAGACAAAAATGTGTTAACAAGACAAATGTGAATATAGCCAGGGCAGTTCCCATGGTTACAGTGGCGCTTTCCCATTGCTCCAGCTACAGATATTGCCGCAAGCTTCATCACTGTTATATTGGTCCAGAAGTTATTTAACATCTACATGAAGCTGTTGCAAAAGACCAGATGCAATTCCGGAGAGGCGCACTGTAAGTACACTCTGAATTTCAGTTACCAAGACTCTGGGACTTGCCCCTTCTTTGTGAACTATGGCCTTGAGGTGGCCATTTGAAAAAGATCAAACAGATTGAAGATGAATTCAGATACATCAGAGGGGATGCCTCTGTTACCACGGTGTACTGGCCTGGCCTTTGGTGAACCAAAGATATCATTTTGATATCACAATTCGGCCCTGCTCTGCCACCAGCCAAGTGTTTGTGAGGCCACTGAATGTTGCGAAGCTAGGCATGGCTACTATTTGCTGCTCCCACCAAACCAAGCCAGAGATTGCCAGATCTGCTTTAGGGGACCTCCCGAAACAAACATCCTCATTACCAATGCGCAATAAACAAAGAGACCCTCTGCCCTGAGAGGGCACCCTGGCGAGCTAAGTGCTTAACTGCCAAGCTAGCCGCATTTACATACCAGCCATACTATTGTCAATTCAAAACATAACTCAATCATGCAAATTCTGACCTTTTGGAGGCATTGTCTCCAACTCAAAACTTATTGTTTTCACCCAAGACCAGACTAGCCTACGGTCGTTCTTTCCCTGATAAAAACCCCCAGTTCTGAGAGCTCTTTGGAACTCTCGCCAGATCGCTCTGGACTTCTACTCTGCCTTGCTGCTGCTCGGTTCAGCAGATTCCCCTCGGCCGCCACGCTGGGTTTCCTCTTCTACAATCAGCTTCAACAGGACTGCAGGAAAGGTGGCATATCACCCATTCCCCTTGAACTCTATTTTCCTTTTCTAGTTAGGAGTGTGTTCGTGTTTTCTTTAATAATTGTCTAATAAATCTTAATTGTTATTTGAACTGTTTGCCTACTCACTGACCTGACGCTGTATACATTGGGTAAAAGATCCCCGCTAAGTTACCCTGCCTCTCATTAGCCAAGACAGTACTCCAGCTAATTTCCCCATCTTTGCTTGTTGTTGCTGGCTGTTTGGGAGCCCCTCCCGGGACCCCCAATTCACAGAGTAACACCTCTGTGGTGTTCCTCAGCCTAAGGAGGGCTGTGCAGAGAGACACATGTCCTACTTTACAAGGAATTGTTCTTTGCTTGAAGAAATATCAGAAGATAGTCCTCCACTTGAAGGCATCTTCCATTAGTCCGAAGTACAGGTTAAGAATGAGGAACCACTAGAAGAGAGGAAACAGATGCCTTGAAGTTGCCTATCAAAGCTAGACAGCCAGCTGAACAGGCACACAGGCCTCTACTGTTTTTTCATCTGACATATATTTCTCCTTAAGTAATTATTTCTATATTTGCATGTACATGTATGATTTAGCATATGCAAATCTGTGCTTACCTTTTGCTCTCTTTTTAGTAATACTTTTTTTTCTTTTTTCTTCTTTCTTTCTTTCTTTCTTTCTTTCTTTCTTTCTTTCCTTCCTTCCTTCCTTCCTTCCTTCCTTCCTTTTCTTTTCTTTTCTTTTCTTTTTTCTTTTTTTTTTGGATATAAGTGCAAGTTGTACAAACCCTTACTTAGAGAAGTCTAGGTGCCTGTAATTGCTGGGATCACATATAAATAAATATGGCACATCAGTGTGTTCTTTGTTCATATACTGCCTTTTGAAAAGCAGGTAGCTGAAATTACTGTCTGCCTAATGCATTATGAAGGCAACGTTGGCCTCACCTGATCCATGCCTGATTATGCTTCATAAGCTTTGGATGCGACTACAGTATTTGCTGGCATATACGACACCCTTTTTCCCCTAAAAAATACCCTCTGAAAATGGGGTGCATCTTATATAATAGCAAATACAGTAACACTAAAAACATCAGGAAGGGAAGAGGAGTGAAAGGAGTTTTCCCTGCCCAGGCAGAACAGGAAGGGAGGGGTAGTGGAAGCCTTGATCTATAGGAACATAGATAGATGTTTCTAAAGTTTCTCCTTACCTTCCCCAACTCTCCTGTGCATTTTGACTCTGTTGGGAGTTTCTACCCAAAAATTTTTTTCCTGAAAAATACCCCTTGAAAAGTGGGGTGTGTCTTATATGCTAGTGCATCTAATATGCTGGCAAATACGTTACGTTACGTTACGTTACTTTACTTTTTACTTTACTTTACTTTACTTTACTTTACTTTACTTTACTTTACTTTACTTTACTTTACATGGGACTGCCCCTGAAGACAATTCAGAAGCTTGATCTGGAGCCAAATGATATCATGACTTAGGAGAAGATAACATATGTAGCCCATATGATCAGTTGTGTTGACTGTTAGTATGTTTCTTGTACCAAGTCAAAGTGAGCCCCCTTCACTACCTGTGATCCAGGTTCTCAAAGAACAGCTCTCCTTATATCAGCCCTCACTTCCATTGCCTCTTTTAAACATCCACTACATTATATTCCAATAGTGCAAAATTGTAGTTCTATTAGAAACAGAACATGTGTGATTACCTGCACACTGTGGAATGGTCTGTATCCTGAAGCACAGTGTTCTACTACTTTGCTTGTTTTTTAAAAGTGCTTCTTCCCTGGTGTTCCCTTTTTTCAATTGATTTTAGGGAGAGCTTGACCAACTGACTTTTTTGAACTACAATTTCCAGAATCCTCCACGTAGCATGACTAATGGCCTTGCTGCCTGAGATATTCTGAAAGTTATAGTCTCAAAAAGTATTTTATTTTAGTATCTTATTTTAGGTTTGCGAACCAGGAAATCTGCAAGGCTGAGACTGTTTTGTTATTGTAGGGTGGGTTTTTTTTGCCTATTTATGGTTTTACTACTGCATTCTTTGATTCATTTATTGTGTGTTCATATGTGATTCCTTGACTGAAGAAGGATGGTCAGAACTGCACAGAACTACAGGCCAGAAGCTAACTGTAAACCTGTTATACTTTGGTACCTGGACAATAACAACAAAAAAATTCTGTTTGTAAAGAATCACAGTTCATAACCTGAAATTTAGTCACTAACTATGTTACTCTAGAACTGCCAGGATGATGAATGCCGCATTTACGGGAAAAGAAAGCAAACAGTGACCATAAGTGAATGTGAATGACAGTGAGAAGCATTTCAGTGGAAGAGACAGATTTCAAGCAGAAAAGAGGTCTATATGTATTTGCTATAAGAGTAAGTTATGCAAGGGATATTTAAGAGATAACTTTGCTGACAAATATTCCTTTGTCTTCTACCATCCAATAACTTAACAGAGGTTTTGGCCTATGTTTCTGATCATTTCCAACCAGCACGAACAGACAGTTCCCTGATTGCTAGGGTGAGTTATACATTAAGAAGTGTTAATCATTTGGAACTTTTGGATGAAATTTAGAGTTTCCACTGATAGAGACATATTCTTAAAATGTGTTAGGAACTACCGTAATTTGCCGGCATATAAGATGCACCAGCGTATAAGACGCACCCCATTTATATGCCAGCAAATAGTATATAAATAGGGTGCATCTTATATGCTGTATATGCCAACAAATATAGTATATGCTAGCAAAATTGCTGGCATATAAGACTCACTGGCATATAAGACGCACCCCATTTTCAAACAGTATTCTTTGGGGGGAAAGTGAGTCTTATACACCAGCAAATACAGTATATAAAGACTGGTAAGTTTGTTCCCCTCCTCTCTTTTTTTTAAACTGAACTGTCTGTCAACAGCTCAACTGGAACTATCCTGGATTTGGATTGAGAATTATTACTTAATTTGTTGCTGTTATGTGCCTTCCAGTCAACTCTGACTTATGGAGATCCTATCCTAGGTTTTTCTTGGCAAGGTTTACTCAGAGGAGGTTTGTCATTGCTTTTCTTGGAGGCTGAGACATGACTCACTCAAGATCAGCCGGTGGTTTTCATGACCTAATGGGGATATGAATCATGTTCCCCTAGTTCATCAGTCAAATCATTATGCTACACTGGCTCAAAGATAACAGCTGACATTTGTTGTTTTTGCTGTTGTTGTTGTTATGGTCCTTCAAGCTGACTCCAGTTTATGGTGACTCTGTCATAGACCAGATTTATTTAAACAAAGTTTGCCATTGCCTTCCTCTTAGGGAAGAGAGTAACTTGCCTGAGATCACCCAGTGGTTTTAGGCCTGACTGGGAATTTGAACCTTGGTGTCCTGGAGCCCTGGTTCAGCACTCAAACCACTACACCACACTTGCTCTCGTATTTCTTAAATAATTTAAACTGAAAAGAAGAAACCATGACACTGTTGCAAAAATTTCCCAAAGCATTCTATTTGATAGTACAAAATCATTGCCTATATCACCTTTGGGGTATTTTCCAGAGCTTGGGAAGTTATTTTCAAAAAGTAACTCATTATAGTTGTACTATGCCATGCCAGCACCCCAAGCAGTTAAAAACCATTACAGTTAGAATATATTTAAATACAATTCCCCTCCACATTTCTCAAAAGGGAATAAATTGTTGCTTTTAGTTACTTCCAGCCAGTCTCTGGTACAAAACAGATGCCCTTTCAGTCCACCTCATTATTATCTCAGTGCCCAAAAAACAGCAGAAGGTATCAGCACAAGGCACCACATGAACCAGGATTTGCACCATGTAATATTCTTCTTCCACCGTTTAGTAAGGACACACCTTGCAACTACAAAAGTAAATAAAAGGTATAGTCACATGCCAAAATGAGTAGAATGATTCCTCATGAAATTAGAAGTCTAATGTACTGTATTTACACTTTTGTTATGTAAAGATATGGCAAATAATCAATAACTAGTTACTTCTGGTTACTCCTATACCTTCCTCTAACAAAGTAATTACTCATAGTTAGTTTCTTTCAAGCTCTGTTTCTGAGTACTGAGACAAGTAGATTACTTGGGCCCTTTTCACACCTTACCTGGTGCCACTGGTGTCGTGAGGGGATCACGCGAGAAGCCTCTTCCAAGAGGCACTTGTGTCCCCTCTGCTTCTCCTCTGCACCAGCTCCATGCTGGCTGGGAGGAAGCATGAGCGCTCTGCCCCTTCCTTCCGCGGCGCAGCCAGGGACTTTCCCAGGCTGCACTGGGGGAGGAAGTGCGATGGCCACATGTCTGGAGCCTCCGCATCCAAGGTAAATGCATGTGGGGCCCAGGAGGGACACATGATCGCGCATCATTTTCAGCAACCTGAAAATGATACAATGCGTGATCACCACCTACTGACCTTGGGAACATTGCATGATTGCGAGGATGTCATGTGAAACGGTCCTCGCAATTGCGCAAAGCTCCCAAGGCCATTTTGCAACACAACTGGTGTGTGAAAAGGGCCTTGGTTAGGCATTATGCAAATAATTCAAATCACTGATCATTTCATTGCAAATAATTCAAATTGCTGATCATTTCAAACTCTATTACTTGTTGTATTTACCATTACAACATTATGAAGTGGTGACTGGACAGAAACTTGGATGACACAGAGTGAAAAGAAATGTAATTTTAACAATAGGAGCAATTTCCTAGAGTGAAATCTCTTTATGTGATGGCAGATCTTCTCTAGGAACATGTCCATTGCAAAGGATCATGTAAAACTAGTGTGAGATCCAACTGAGAAGTGTTAACTTGGCAACAGGAGTCTCTGGCATAATTCTGGTTCCAGAAAGTTTTATGCTTAACTGCTGAGTCTAAACCATATGTGAATCCCAAAGCACTGTGAGAATGTCAACTGTTCTGAGGGAAAAAAACCAATACTGGAAAGGAAAGAGTATTGCTGCCTTCTGGAGGGACTTTGAGAAAGTGTTTATATGTGTTTATTTTTATTTGTTTTTTTCCTAGGAAATTTACATTCTCTATGATTAGTTTAATCTTATTAATGGAAGAAGGAGCAGAAATATTGGGAGAACAGTTGATGTACAATTGATTTTAAAAAACACATAGGGAATACAACTTTGTAAATATATTTACATACAGTACTAGCCAGCAGTGTTTTTACTAGACTTCTCACTGCCATAAAGACATGAATTACGAAGAAAAACATGTTTAGAACTCAGACTTTAGAAAAATCAGTTAAAAACACAACTGTGCAAAGAACTGCAAAGAATAACAGTGTGATGTGGCAGCTAAAAGGGCCAATGAGAATCTAGGTTCCATCAATAGGAGGATAGTGTCTAGGTCAAGCAAACTAATTGTACTACTCTATTCTGCTTCGGTCAGACTTCACCTGGAACACTGTTCTGAGCACTACAATTCAAGAAGCATATTGACAAGCTGGAGTGAGTCTAGAGGAGGGTGGCCAAAATGGTTAAAGACCTGGAAACCATGACCTATGATGAACAGCTTAGGCAGCTGGGTATGTTTAGCCTAGAGAAAGGAAGATAAGAGGTAGCATGATAGCCATATTTAAATATCTCAAGGGACATCATATGGAAAATGAGACAAGCTTGTTTTCTGATGCTCAAGACTAGGCCATGGAGCAGTGGGTTCAAACAGCAGGAAAAGAGATCCCACTTAAATATTAGGAAGAATTTCCTGATGGTAATGGTAATTTGACAGTGGAATAAGCTGCCTCAGAGTGTGGTGGAGTCTCCTTCTTTGGAGGTTTTAAACAGAGCTTGAATGGCTATCTCTTGGGAATGCTTTGATTATATATTACTGCATGGCAGGCGGTTGATCTGGATGGTCCTTGTGGTCCCTTCCAGCTCTATGATTCTCATATACATAAAATACATTAGGGATTACTTTTATTTTTGTTTTGCAGTAACTTTTATAAAAGTACCAAAATAACTGCATAGCACACAAAAACTAAAAGAACTGAAAGTTCTAATATCAGAATGTTAAGACTGAAAGCAAAATATTGCTTATTTCATTTTTGCATTCTATAGTAAAAGTGCAAAGTTTCACCTTTCTGCAAAGGAGTTTTCTTTCCTCCTCCTCCCATCTGATCATCTATTTCCAAAAGCAAAGCCTTTGCAGCTGAATATGGATGTGTTCTCTCTCTCTCTCTCTCTCTCACACACACACACACGTATATGCTCCACTGTGAGTCCCATTTAGTCACTGGTGAGCAAGGGCATAAAGAAGAAGAAGAACTAGAAAAGAAGATATATTCAATATCCCATTTTTCTCAGGGCATTCATGGGCTTAAATGCAGCCAGGTTTCAGCCTGGAGCAATGTAATTTCAATACCAAACTGAGACTTAAGGGAATCCCATAGAACCTTGGAAACTAACTGGGAAAAGACATTTCTAGCATACACTTTGTGGATTTCAGTCTTCATCAGATGCATCTGGATTCCATGAAAACTTGCAGTTAGTCTCAAAGTTCTACTTGATTTCTTTGTGTCTTTTTATGACAAAACAGGCTACTACAGCTATATCTCTAAATGCTAAACTATAATAAAATCCCTCTGGACTTTCTAAGTCAGGGGTGGGAATGCCTGCAACTAATTAGTTAGTTTCCAATAAGAATTTCTCTCTTTCTCTCTCTCTTTTTTTTTTGGGGGGGGGGGGTATTGTTTATTAAATTGTATGCGTCTGTTTCCCTCCACTGAGAATCCAAAAGCTAGCACTGGGAGTCCACGTGGACATACGCATCTACTCCTGAGAGAGAAAGAGAGACAGACAGACATATAGTATATAAACATATATATAGTCACACAGACAGACCACAAACACACACAGGCATATGCAGATATTAACTTCCTACCGTTGTTGTGTGCCTTCAAGTTGTTTCCAACTTATGGTGACCCTAAGGCAAACCTATCACAGGGTTTTCTGAGAGTGTGTGACACACCCAAGGTCAGCGAGTGGGTTTCCATGGCTGAACAGGGAACTGAACCCTGGTCTCCAGTGTTATAGTCTAACATTCAAACCACTACATCACACTGGATTTCTATTAACTTCCTATGCTCTCTTCTAAGGTATTTCTAGATATTAAGCGTATTTGAGAAGTCCGCATTTTATGATAAATATTAACTTGAATGCAAAACAGAAGGTTCTGACAAATGTTTTCATTCAGTAATACACAACTCCAAGATTATGTTGTGTTTACCTTTCCCACACTCCAGAAATTCCATCCTACCATAAGCCCTTCCCCATTCTATAGGGAGGATAGAAACCTTTTATTACTCAGAAGTCTTCCCCATGTATTTCTATTTTACTAAGTTTAGTATATTTTTAGATTTGCCTTTCTCCTTAATGTGCACTTGAGGCAATATGCAATTAAAAACAACAAAAGAATGAAGTACAGAGTTACAAAAACAAAACTGCCAATCAATGCGATAAAACCAGAGACCACTAAAAAAAGAGCATAGCATGAACTATTAAAACTTCAACTGAACAATGTTGTCTTTTACCAGTTGTGTAAAAATAAAGCGTTTGGAAAAACTTCCTTTTTGGAAGGATCCCAGAGGGATTCTGGGAGCTGTAGTCCAGAAATGTAACTTTTCCAAACTTATCTACAAGACAATGTGGCAGGAATTGGTCTATAATGTTCTTGTGAGAAGATTTCCGCAACTGAGGTGTTGTTACACAGAAAGTTCTGTCTCTCATTTCTACCAAGTGTTAGGGATGCAGAACGTGATTTTCCAGAATTCGTTGGCCCGCAACTCCCATCAGCTGTAGTCAGCATAGCCACTGTTGTGGGATGGTGAAACCTGCAATTAAACAATATCTGAATGGCCAACATCTGGAATTTTTCCATTCCTGGGCTGTAAAATATGATATTTAAAATCTTCCTTCTCTATATGCCATTTCCACACTACACTGTTATAACATTATTCCACTTTCAACATCCTGTGGATTTCTGGGGTTTGTCGTATACTGAGGCCCTTTAAATGCCCCTCCCTAAACTGCAAACCCCAGGATTCCATAGGATGTTGAAAGTGGAATAATAGCACTATAACAGTGTAGTGCAGAAATCACATCCAATCCATTTCAAACAAGATGGTGGCAGCATTAAAGCAAAAGCCAGAAAAACTGCTGTTTCTTTCTGGTTTGGTCTCATTTTTACAGAATTTAGCAAACTGCTCCCTATCTCAATAGTGATCAATATTCATATTTTATTGCTCTGTGCATATTCTTATATATGACCCTGCCATCCAAAATAAATGACTGTTTAAAGAGATACATCTCCTTCTGTCTTCCTCCTGTTACAACACCTTACTTATTAGCACACTTTTGGATAGACTCAATCAAGGACACCACAGCGCTGAGACTACACGGCCTGAGCAGGGCTTTTGCTGACAGGGTGTCTCAGAGGTCTCAGGTTTATAAGGCTGCAGAAGTTAAAGATAATTTGATGTTAACTAGCAATAATAACCACACATTTTTAACTCTGTGTGTGTCTGTGTGTGTGCGTGCGCCTTCAGGTCACCTGTCCTTATGACTCTATGAATTTCATAGGGTTTTCTTAGGCAAAGAATACGCAAAGGTAGTTTTGCCAGTTCGTTCCTCTGAAATATAGCCTACAGCATCTGGCTATGCATTAGTGGTCTCCCATCCAAGTACTAGCCAGGGCTGACCTTGCTTAGTTTCTAAGCTCCAACAGGATTTAGGGTCTTTAGAGTATTTAGACTTTGGGAGTTTTAGCAATACCGCATTTTTAAATGGACTGGCATAATAGCAGAGATGAGGGGTGGTCTCTCGCTATACCTGTCTACATGGTACTCAACTTTTCAGCACACTGAACATTATTCCTGCTACACAGATAGATAAGTGGCTTTGTGTGTCTCTTGACTGCCACCACCTGGTTACTTACTTATTCTTCACTAGGCATCTAGTTTTATAAAAAGTATCTCTGGCCAACTTCCTTCCATGTGCAATAAATCTCCTTCAGAGGTCAGCTAGAAATATACATTTACAAACATACAGATGGGGAGGTCTGGCTTGCATGTCATATTGATCTTTATTACTGATTAACCAGCACTTATTACACCACTAAACAGAACAGCATAGTTAGTGGCAACAAATTGAGAATTTGTGTTTGTAACATCACCGGCTGCCAGTGGCCCTCTGAACAGTGTGAGAGAAGTATAAAATATCTAATTAAAATTTTCTGTTGAAGGATCTCATAGTATCTATTCTTCCCAAAAGTTCAGATAGTGACTATTTAATTAGAGTTGAATGTATACAAAATAACCAACATCACTCTTCACAACAGCAGTACAGAATCTGGAAAGGTTATTCTTCGGATTAAAACTCCTGGCCATGGTGACCAAAGGATTATGGGAGCTATAGTCTCAAAAGCATTTTTCCAGATGAGCTGCAATGACAGGTGATAAATCAATTAGCTTAATAATGCTCACTTAACTAATATTTATAGTGGATCAGGAAATCATTATCTGTATGCAGAAACTAAATGAATAGACCTGAATCAATCTGATAAAGTTCACAAAAACTTATGGCTTTAAGGTGTCATGTGAATCTTTGTCAGTTTGGAAATATTGCAATAGCAGCTTTCATCCTTTTTCCCCAAAACCAAAAGCAGACAGAATAGATTAATCCTGTCATTTCATGCTTCTGTCTTGCTGCAACTTACCAAAGGTAGGAAACTCTGGTCTCCCAGTTATCTTTGGAGTACTGCTCCTATAATTCCTTACCATTGGCTCTACTGGTTAGAGTTAGTAGGCCAAAAAACAATGGGAGGGCCATTACTATTGGTGATATTATTTTTTACATGATTCTGTTGCTACAATAGTTGTCATCTCCATCTCCCAGTTCAGACCACTGAAATGCATCTTCAACAAGTTACATACTATCCTGGACAATAATATCTCTCTCTCAGGCTTTAAGTAGCAGGCCTGTGCATGGTTAGAAATAGCCCCTTGACTTCAAACATTTTCTGAGCTAAAACAGGATACATATCACAGGTGGAAAATCAAGAACAAGACCCTGTGACAAACCCTGTCCTCACATCCTAGTACTAAAAATGTCTCCCATGACATCAGAGATGCATGCACTTGCTTATCTTCCCATGTGATAGATACCATCCTCTACCATCAATGCTCCTCTGCATTTTAGCAAGGACAAGCAGGAGAGTCTCTATTGCAAGAGAATTAATTGACACAGATAAACAGTAGTATCCAGAAACCAATGTCAGAGCACCTATCCATCTCCAAGAGCACTCAATCCACCAATTTCAAAGTGCCTGATGTGGAACAAAGGAATTTCAAGGAAATATTGGAAAAGGAGACAGCCAAACTGGAATACATTTATTAAATCCAATCTGAATAGAGATAACACCTTCTTAGCATGCTACATAGATTAACAGGCTGGTTTTCATTACAGTTGTACGTACAGAAGTATTTTTCATTAAAAGAATGATTTCAACAGGTTTTTCTACTTTTTGAATGCAAAATGTATTGTTTTCACACTTTAGGGAATACTAACAGCCTAGCAAACTCAAGAATTAGTTTACCAGCCCCGGAATGTTTATGCTGAACCAGCTCTTAGAATGTTCATGACTTTTGTTAACAATGCTCTTTTTCTATATCCCATTTCACTGTGATCTATCCCACAACTATGTAACTCAACAGAAATACCTGAGGTTACTTCATCAAAGCATCTGAGGAAATGAACTGTAACCCAGCAAAACACATGCTTTCAAAAAAAAAAAAAGTCTTAAAGGCACCACAAGATTCCTTTTCCTTCTTCTCTTTCCTTTTCTTCTTTTCATACTGAAACAGACTAACATAACTATCTCTTTGGAAAAATTAAGCAACAGATTGTCTTGTGGCACACCCTGTTTCCTGCACCAGCTTGTTCCCTGCACCAGCTTTCATGGATCAGACCTTTCTTAGAATTGTGCAGCCACAATTGTAATGCCTCAGGGGAAAAGATACTGTGGAGAGGCTCTAGGCTGATAAAACACACAAGGGAGCAAGGTGTCAGAAGGACTGACAGAAAGAAATGCACCTTGCTCCACTCTGTACTACAAAAGAGAAAAGCTATCTCCATGTTGTCAGCCCCCTGGCTTTTTACTGCAGGAATCAGATAGAAAAATATTCCATCACTAAGCCAACACAGACATCTACTGGCCTGACATGTAAATTTCTAAACAGAAATTTTGCTCTTGTGTGATTAAGTTATACTATACATATTTTCTTAACCTTTGCAAAACCTAACAGCGTCACATTATTATTTTAAGTACTGTAATTAAATAGAGTAATTAAGACAGTTAAAGTGTCATATTTTATCGCTCTGAGGATTAAGACCTTCAATTGTGGTAGGGAAACTAACTGGTAAAGAATTCTATCAGTAATAAATTGGTAGCTGCTTAATACGTTTTGATTTCTGGTCCCTGTAGGACTTCTCCTGATCCCTTCCTCACACATGAAAAAAAAATTGGAAAAATTTATACTTATGTCTATTTGTTCACTGGCAACCAAAACGTAGATGTCATATCACATGGCCAAAGAATGGCAACATGCCAGACTTAGAAGAGTACACCCTCCAACATTTCACAGATAAAAACTGGGACATATGTGGCCAAGCTCCATCAGAGTGTGATCAAAATGACAAATGTTATTTATGACTGAAACAGATGTGGTTCCCCATCCCTATTTCTTTAGACTGAGGGACTGAAGGTACTTTGCCATTTGTCAGATAATCTTGTTTCTGTCTGGGGTCCCTTTCTGGGGTTCTGATGATCCTAGTAAAAGCCAGACAGACAGAGTTAACATCAGCATTCTAATTAAGCAATCTTAAGTACTTGAATCTCTGGATATTTATATGGAAGAATGAGCAGGCTCTTTGGTAATCTTTTAGGCTACTTATTATAGGCCATCACAGATATACACAAATATATACGCTCCCTTAGTGAAAAATGCAGACATGTTAACATCTGGGCACATTGCTTTCATCTCATTACACTGTGTGTTAGGCATCATACATTAGAACATTCCAATATATTACAGGTCAAATCCTTTTATAAGGACTGAATCTTTCTCTCTGTATCTCTCTAGCAGATTTTCTATAGTTAACACATAAGGGAACATTATCATTTTAAACAATACAACTTATCCATTTATCCACTTAGGAATACCATCTCTTCTGTTGAAGTCTTATACATTTCTTAACAGTCATCCAAGTGGTTAATATTCTTGGGCACTGTTGTATCATCCTGTATCTAACAGCACCTACTGAGCTTCCATTAGAATCAGAATGGGAAATACGTTATTTAGCATAGGCTAGTTGAGAAAAAAGATCTCTTTTTTACCAGAATGGTCTATCTTCATCCGCATGTCTGGTCAGTTATCTGTTAGAAATAGCATCTGCTTGTCAACAACCTTCTTCATACGGTGGAGGCATACTTGAGTCATCTTTCTTCTCAGCTTATCCTCCCTAGCCTAGTCAGCTGACCTATTTGATCCAATGGGAGAGATCTCTAGTGAACCTCATTTATGTCCGCAATCATCTCTCCTCCAGGCAAGTTCTTAGAGATAACATAACAACTCTGGTATTGTCAGATCTTGGCTTTTGGCAGTCTTCCATCAGATTACATCAATCAGCTGATTGCATCAGCCACTGCTCTGTATCCTGAATCTGCTATGAGTATCAGTCAAGTCTGCTTATATTTCTCTTTACAACTGAGGTGGCACTTTGCCTGTAATTAGCGTGTCTCTCTATCCTGAATAAGGCACACACATTCTCTAACACACAAAGCTTTCTATTTTATATCTTATATCTTATATGTTATAATACCCTAATATTTATATTTCCAGGCTTCAGAGTTGGCAACCAAATCAGCACGGTCTGTAACATGAGGAAGAACACACAAGCTAGGAGAGGCTACAGAAATTTGCCTTTGCCTGATTGTACTGTGAAAGCTCATGCTAAAATACAAATCAGTTAGTCTTCATTGGGCTGTAGATTCTCCTCCCCCTCTCCTTCTCTTTTTCCTTTGCATTCATCCTCAAATGTGACTTATAATTTTGCTTCTTCAGCACCTTTTTCTCTCTGCAGAATTGGTGAATGGTGACCTCGGGGGCATCACACACTCTCAGCCCCAGAAAATCCCACTATAGTTTCTCCTTAGAGTTGCCGTAAGTCAGAAATGATTTGAAGGCACACAACAACAACGTGTTTTGTTACACAAAGGAAAAGAGACGTTTTAAGGACTTAGGCACATTAGTCCTTTGAAGAAAAAAATTACAAAAGAGATTTATGGTAGCTTAAAGTTTAAAGATTAGCACATTTTATTTGACATTATTTTTCACTGATGGCACTGCCCAAGCCGTCCTACTGCTTGATATTAGAGTAAAGGTGCCATGCTGAGCAGATTCACTAAGCATGCAAGACTAGGTGGGAGAGATGCTACAAGCCACAAAAATTCCACAGAAACTGCCTTTTTCAACCCATTCCAGGGAACACATCCAGAAAATATCCAGAGATGCCAACTTTTCAGGAATCCAAGGACACCAAATTCAGCAGATGCACAAGAGTAGATGTAAGTGATGCCACCAGTCACAGAAATTGCTCAGGAATCACTTTCTATTTCTCATTCCAGGCAAAACATTTGTGTTCTGGAAAATAAACCACAACATCAACATTTCAGATAGCCATGTTTGCTGAATTTACAAGTTGAGGAAAAATAAATCAGAGTAATGCAACAAGCCAGAACCAGAGACATATCTCTGTATTATAGAGTACAGTCCAAAATGCCAACTTTCCAGGAAACCATGTCTAGAAGGGCACAATAAGACAGTTCTTGTGGGATTTTTGTGGCTTTTTGTATCACATCCATCCAAAGTTGTGTACATCTGGTGAATTTGTAGATTTGACTTGCTACATCTGTCTCATCTTTTACAGAATACACATGTTGTGTATAAACGACTAAGGCAACAAAATGCAAAGCTGCAAAAATTACAAACAGCCTACATAATTGGAAGTAGAAGATGGAAAAGCTCCATTCTCTCTGTGTAAACAAGACCATAAGCCATTAATATCAACAATTAGATTAAAGCTAAAGAAGAACATTAAATCAATCGCTGTGCCAAAATGCAACCTGAAGAAAATCCCTGTAAAATATAAAGACCACAGAAAATAGATTTGCACTGCAAAGCATAACTGACCAAGAGTCTGAAGTACTCTGGACTGAAGCAAAGGACATTGTTGGAGAAGAAGGGGAAAAAGCACTATCTGCAGCCCAAAAGAAAGAGAAGCCTCATCAGATGACAGAGGAAACTCTTTGAATAGTTAAAGACAGACAAGAAGCAAGAGAAAAAGCTGACAGAAATAGGGTCAGAATCCTGAAAACAACTGTTCAGCAACTTGTGAACAGGAACAAAGATAACTATTATCTTCTATTTCTTTGCATTCATTATAACAACAAAAAAAGGTAGAATAAGAGACCCTATCTCTTAAATCGAAGAAATCAAAGGGAAATTTAAACAAGAACAGAGATGCTATATGACAAGAAGGAGAACAAACTATATAATCAAGAAGAAATAAAAAGATGATGGAAACAATAAACTGAAGAACTGTACACAAGGATGAAAGGATGAAAGATTTATTCAAGGAAGCCCAGTTGAAGATGAACCCACAATTTTAGAGAGTAAAGTGAAAGCTGCACTCAAAGTACTTGAAAGAAACAAGTAACCAGGAAGATATGGCATACTAATAGAGCTATTTCAAGCTATAGAGATAAAATCCATTCAAATTCTAATATCTGCCAACAAATATAGAAAACAAAACCATGGCCCACAGGTTGGAAATGTTCAAGATACATATCCCCAGGAAACAGAACACCAAAGACTACAATTACCATTGAACAGTTGTGTTAATAATCTTTCATGTAAGCAAAGTGATCCTCAGAATTTTATAACAAAGTTTTTGATCACATATGGAACAAGACATACCAGATAACAAGCTGAGTTCAGATAGCGATCATATTGCAAACATACAGTGGATAAGGTTCTTCCTCACTTTTCCCCAAAAATACATCAATGTAATTTAAATGTATTAATCCATTACTTTATTCTTTTTTTGTACTGTAATATTTAGTTCTCACTAATTAACTAATACATTTTTACTGACATGATTATATTTACAAAGTTCAATAAAAGAACATTTTCACTGTCTGTGATTCTTTCCTGGGCATTATTATTTGTTTCATTTCATGGTTATTATCAAAAATAATTAAGGGTTGTTAAAAAATGATCCATACTAGTTGTCAAATATGCTAGGCACACAACTGATATAGGGATCACACATTTGTCTCATAAGTGGACAATAAGGCAGATTTTGATCTGAACACATAAATAGAGTGAAGCACAAGGGACGAGCAGCCCTTCTCCCAACTCTTCTTCCACTCGTAATTATTCTCTCTGAGGTTGTTTTTTATGTGTTTGGGAAAAACAAAAGCTGAAGGAGACAAAATTAAGCAGAAAGGAACATGTAAAAGAATATGTCGTGTAATCTGGCCCTAAAATAACATGGCTTCAGACATTTTCAGAATCAGTCAACTTTCAAATATTTCACTCACCTATTCAAATTATACTGTAGTTCTGCAATCTTGCCCTCTTGTTTTGTGTGTGTGTGTGTGTGTGTCTGCAAGTTCCACACCCTTGACATATGTTATGAGTAGGTTCAAACCCTTCCCATCTTATGGCTTACCTCAAAAGAGTGAATTGCTGATAACATAAACTGTAACATGAAAAACTGTCCAGGGTTTGCAGTTAGATAAGGAAGACAAGTAGTCTTGTCGAATTAGACTCAAATTCCTTCAGGTTTACTGACAGACAACTTTGTAAACTAAGAACCTCTAGCATAGGTCACCTTCTGCCTAACTTTCTCTGTTATTTCTAAAAACGTACCTGAATTCAATTAGATGACTGTGAGGTTAAATCAAACCAGATTCGAATTATTAGGAAGGTGGGGTTGAAACTGTAAAATAACCAAGATTTCCAAAGGGCATGTGTCCTCAGCTTCAGCTCTAAATACTTTCTAGCCTTTTTCTGATCTTACAATAGAATGTTCCTACATGTCGTAATCTCAGTTTCTGCCTGCCAGACACACAATTTACTTCTTTTCAGCTCCTCTGGGAATGAAAACTAGACAGTTGAAGCATCCAGTCAATATACCATCTTATCCAGCTGCTGAATGAGTTTCAGCTGAAGCCTGAGGTCCTTGGGTCTGTCCATTTAACCAGTTACGTTCTTGATTCTAATCCAGTTGGGCTAAGTACAGCTAAATTCATTACTGTATGGGCAGTAATCTGCTGAATGGGCAGTATATAAACTTGATCAGTAAATACTACAATGCTGTTTGTGTCCGGTGAATAAATAACTTCCAAGACTACTGCAAGGAGGTTAATGGAAATTAATATCTACTATATAAAAGTCTAAGTTTGTATGTTTGTTTGTCTGTGTCAGACAAAGACTTCATATGATTGGCTGTGTCAAGTGAAAACTTCATATGATTGGCTGCCTGAGAAAATTCTATGGAATCCTGGGGTTTGCAGTTTAAGAAGGGGCCTTTAAAATTCTCAGCCAGAGAATAGGCCAGTTGCTATGGAGATGAGGCCTAGCAACAAGGAGGAGGGCAGTGTATTCCCTCAGGAACCCATGTTAATAACTCTGAATACAGAATGGATTGGGGAATATGGGAAAAAGTTACAGGTACTGGACAAGACAGTGGAGAATTATAGACACAGGAGCTCAAATCTTTCTAACCAACAAGTATTACCTATGAGAAAATAAAATTCCGAGCAACACTGGGTATATATACTATTGAGTATATAAAAAAAGAAATGTTTCTTGGCAGCACTTCAGCCTATAGCATAACAGCCACAAACATACACAACACCCTCCCAAGTAAGAAGTAAGCCTAACCTCCAAAAATTATGTCCCCCTCATGGTGAGATGGGTACCAAGGGATCTGGACATAGCTTTAACTACCTCCTGTTTGTTCTTGCTACAAAGGTAGCCAGTCTGCAGCTACTTAAGACATTTTGCTTTGGTTGCTTTTCTTCCCCTGTGCTCTTTAAGCTGATTACTTATGTATTTATTGCTAACAAATACATGTTTGTTTATTGATGTATTTGTTCTGCTGTGTTTTATTGTTACTGTTAGAGAAACAGCTCTAGCTCAGTGGGAGAGCACCTGCTTTGCATTCAGGTTCAGTCCCTAGCATCTCAAGGTAAAGGCTAGGAAAGATGCTAACCTGATTCCCAGAGAACCAGGGTGCTTTCTCACCACACAAATAATAGCACTGTGATTCCACTTTAACTGCCATGGCTACTTCCTATGGAATCTGGAGGTTTGTAGTTTGATGAGGCACTGGAACTCTCTCCTGAGAATTCTAAATACTCATCCCTAAATTGCAAATCCTAGGATTCCATAGGATGTGGCCATAACAGTTAAAATGAAATACAGCACTATAACTATGTAGTAGTGGGAAAGGGGCCCAGATGATTATGGGCTATATTAGAGATTGCAAAAGTTCCTTTCTTAGACTATAGCTCCCAAAATGCCCCAACAATCCATCCAGTCATGCTGGTGGGGCAGGATTCTAAGAGCAATAGATGAAAAAGTAATTTATCCAAGCCCTGACGAGCCAGTGGTCCAACTCAGTATAAAGCATCTGTGTATGTTTGTTTTGTTTTCCAAGCTGGGTATTGATAAAAAGGCATGAAATACATTTAAATATTATTATTATTGGCTGAAACCCAGCCTCAGTCATACTTGGAGTGAAACCATTAAAATCAATGGGACTAATGCAAGTTTCATTACAGTGAGTTTCCTTTTAAGTATGACTAAATCTGGATCTAACCCATTGTTGCTATGTTATCAGCAAAAACAATTACTTAATCTTCCACAGGGAGAGAAAAGTTAACAGTTAAAATGGTTGTTTTTAATTGTCGCAGTACTTTTAAAAACAGTTTTTGAGACTGTGGGTTTCTGGTCTTCTGCTCATTTTCAACTTACACATTTGTTGCTCTTCTATATCTGACGATGGCCTTAATCAAATGATTTCAATTTCTTTCCTGCTTTGCATTTCAGGAATTTTATTTACAGGGAGGAGGAATAGTGAATAGCAAATAGTGAACAATTAGTTTCAGACATATAATTCTAGACAATCATTTGTTCTACAGACCATGAAAACTCCTAGGAGTCACAAACATTTTTGCCAAACATTGTTCCCCAAACATTGAATAATATACCAATCTTCTTGGTCTTAGAAATTAACAGAAAATTAAGCAGCTCAGCTGTTTTAGCATTTAGGCTGTTTGGGTTACTATAATTGTTTCCTTGGCAAAGAATTAGAGGTGATTAAAATGTCAAACCCTGTGTGTGAGTAATAATGCCATTACTTGTCAACCATAATAAATGCATCATTTCAAGCATTATGTCACTTTATGAAATATATAATAGAAGCCTTTTGAAGGAATGTCTCTTGGAAGCAGCTACTTAAAAGTAATCACAATAACCCTTCTCATTCTATGTTGTGTTATTAATTAGTCTTGCAATAAAATTATTCAAATATATATTAGGGGATGCCCAAGAGTAGTTAAAGAGAAGTACTGTAACTTATAGAAACACTGCACAAAAGCCCCATCTCTAACTAAAGTTTGGTAAAGTTACATTCTGGCCAATAACTCCCAGAATTCTCTTGATGGATGGGAGATGGGTGAGAGATTCTGGGCACTGCAGTCCAAAAAAGTAAGCTTCCAAAATTCTGACAGTTTCAGATACCATTAGCCCATCCAAGTCACTGATTTTAACTTTGACTAGACAGAGGTCTTTCACATTTCTTTATTTCTAAGATTTATTAGTTGTCTTGTAGCTAACATTTCTCAGACAACAATACAACAAAAACACAAAATAAATCCAAAATCCATAAAAATAAAATCAAAGGCAGTATAATAAAACTTTTCTGAGTGTCTAGAGAAGCTGGAGTGTTGCGAAGTTGTCTCTTGCAATTGGTTTATTCTCCTTTCTGCTTCTGCAATAGTTGTTTTTATAATGTTGTCTTTGTCCTAGTTCAGTAGTTCTTAACTTTTTCTTTACCCTGCAAATATAACTTTTTTCCCAGGGACCCCCAAGACGAAAGTCAAGATTAAATATTTAAATTTAATTTAAATATTCAAATATTTATTTAGATATTCAAATATTTATTTAAATTTTCAAGTGTGTATTTATTAAAGGCTCTTGGAGATTAGGATTCAATCCCCACTTGGACACTGGGTGACCGTGGGCAAGTCATATTCTCTCAGCCTCAAAGGCAAACTCCCTCTGGACAAATCTTGCAAAAACAAACAAACACCCAAAACACCTGTGATAGGTTCAGTTTAGAGTTGCCATAAGTCAGAAGTGACTTGACCTCCCAGGGGTCCTTGGACCCCATATTAAGAATCACTGTCCTAGTTGATAGTCCCCTGAATGGCTCATTCTCTCACTTGAATCCATGTTGAGTTGTGTTTGGAAAAAGAGATATTTCCCAGACAGCGGTTAGTATCATATGCAGTTGGACTTTAACTGGGCCATAATCTGTTGAATCTCATAATCATCTGCAGCACTTCTACTATCATATATATCTTGTCCTATGCCCATTCTGATTTATGCTGTTGCTGATCTTTCCCAGTTTCATATGCTTCCTGGGCCTTTTGAATTACTGTAGTACCCCTTTGCCCTTTGGTGTCTGTCTGTTGCCCAAAGCTTGCCCTCTGGTGTCTGTCTCTTTCTCAGGCCTAATAGGCTTTGAGGTGTAGTTTCAGCAGATCCATCTGTGGGCTTTGGCTCTGCCATCACACTGAAAAAGCAAGAAAGCCAAAAAAGCAAGAATGCTCACTGGTTCTGATCCTGGCTATATGTATGAGGTTTGGCTGAAGAATGAGACTTTACTTTTAACATATCCTTAACATTTCACAGATGAAAACCAGGACACATATGACCCGGTACCATCAGAGTGTGGTCAAGATGACAGAAGTTATTAATGAGGAAGAACAGACAAGCTGGGAGAGGCTTGTAGCTTTTTGCTTTTGTCTGAGCCTAAAGGGAAGAACAAAAGTATGCCCCTTCCCATCCTCTCCCCAGACTGAGTTGATTTAGCGTAAATTACTTAGAATCATAGAATCATAGAGTTGGAAGAGACCCCGGGGCCATCAAGTCCAACCCCCTGCTATGCAGGAACACCCATCAAAGTATTCCCAACAGATGGCCATCCAGCCTCTGCTTAAAAACCTCCAAAGAAGGAGACTGTTGAAGTGGAATCGTAGTGCTGTGTGAAGGAGCCAATGGAATGTGTTTTGAACTGAACACAGCTCACAGTCCTTCCACACATCTCTCTCTTAATTTCAGCAAGAGAATTCAAAATAGCAACAGGATGGAATAATGCTGCTGCTGCTGCTGTTAAACATTTGGGAGTCAGATATCAGACTACAAACCCTACAATTCCGTTGGGTTTCCAGTGCCCAGCAAACTATACATCTCAGGATTCCAAGACAGAAATGGACTGCAGTCCACAAAAGATTAGGCCAAATGAAACTTGTTAGTCTTTAAGGTTTCACAAGACCTGTTGCTTATAATCTTCAGAGGAGGCCCTGTTGCATGTCCCAGCACCTTGCGAAGTTAGGTTCAAGCGTACACGTAACAGGGCTTTCTCTGTGGCAGCGCCTTGACTGTGGAATTCTTTACCCAAGCAAGTTAAGCTTGAGTTAAGTTTGAAGTTAAGCTTCCAGGAGGGCAACCAAAACAGTGCTATTCTGCATGGCATTCAACGTTTGAAACTGCTGCTTTAACTGTTACAAAACTGGATTCTAGGATTCTTTTTAGATTGCTTTTAGGTGTTTTTAAAGAGTATTTTAGTGGGTTTCTAAAATATTTTTATCTTTGTATCATTTTAATTGGTTTATTTTTTCAGCACCACAAACCCTCTCCTAATGTCCCCCCAAACCCAAAGAAGGAGATGGACAAGAGAGAAGTATAGGGCAACCACTCTGGCCCACCTCCTTTCCCTGACCTGATCCATTTCTGCATCACACTGTTATAGTGCTATTATTCCACTTTCAACATCCTATGGAATTCTGGGGTTTGTAGTTTACTGAGGCCAAAGAGCTCTCTGGCTGAGAATTCTAAATATCCTTCCCTAAACTACAAGCCCCAGGATTCCACATGATGTTGAAAGTGGAATAATAGCACTATAACACTGCAGTGCGGAAATGGCCCTGATTTGGACCCTGGTTGCCTGTTCTCCCACCATGCCTCAGCCCCTCTCCCCCAGACACACATACACACATTTTGATATTGTGATTTGTCCGCTCTTGCAAGGGTCCTGAGCCCTTAACCCTAGCAAATGTGGAGGACCAACTGTAAATGACATAATGAAATAAAATAAATATTTTTTACTAATCTACTCCAGAGATCTACTTTAGATGCAGATTTACCTTCCCGGTTGCAGCCTTTCTCAGGCAGATCTCTCTGGGAAACTCAGCCATATTTTGAAACATTTCAAGTAAGCAGGCAGTTTTCTATTCAACAATCCAACTTTTGTTCTCACCCACTTGTAGCCAGCAGCTCAATGACATGCTATAACTCCATTTCTTCCTCTAGGTGGCACTACAAAAAATGTTTTTTTCCCTTTCTCGGGCTTCATGAGTTTTCCTACTGAGGTACCAGAAAACTTCATGGTGTTACTTCCTGCTGTAGCTTCTGGTCTTCCTTCTGCACCTGGTTTTCTTCCTTCCTGTACACACCAATCCAAATCTTGAGTTAATAGGCTACTCCACTTTTGAGAGGAAGACTTGGCAAAGTATCCTCTGTTGGCCACCCCTCTGTCAGTTGGCCCTAATTCGGTTTACATGGCTATGGTGATGCTAACTATTGCATTGTGAGAAATTAAAAGTATGGCTAGATACTGTCAGGCATTGCTCAGTGTCCTATGACAAATTTGTAAACATTCTTGGCCATAATGCTGATGATTTTAGACTGGGCAGAAGAAAGGGGGTTAAATGATCATGATGGAAGAAGAGAAGCAAATCCACTCTCTTGGATACTTTCACATTTTAACTGCAGGAAAGAATGTTAAAATAATCTGTTGTGAAATCAGTATTAACCAATGTTAATTATGCACTCACTAAGCAAAAGAAAAGAAGTGTCCGGGACGGAATGTAGTTCAATCACGTGCGTATGTACTCATAAGGAAATCCCACTGAATTTAGCTGTATTTACTCCCAGATAAGCATGCACATAAATTGAAGCTTTTTAATCGTTTCAAAGAATAGTGTTTAAATTGTTTATCAGGATAGTGTGGGCAGATAAATGAACTGACCAGAGATACCCATCACTAATTTGCAATACAAAACAAGGGACAACTACAAACTCATTCGATTCCCAAATAATCTCATGGCACCAAAAACTTAACAGATGTATACTGGCATGCACAGATGTGCATTAGAACCATTTGTCTGTCTGTGTACATACCTTCAACTGACACTTAGGCCATTTCTGCACTAGACTATTATAGTGCTATTATTCCACTTTCAATATCCTATGGAATCCTGGGGTTTGCAGTGTAGGGAGGGGCCTCAAAGGCCTCCCTAAACTGCAAACCCTAGGATTCCATAGAATGTTGAAAATGGGAATAATAGCACTATAACAGTATAGTGCGGAAATGGCTCTAGTCATCTGTGGCCAACTAAAAATATACCCTGTGGCTAATTAAGCATGTTCAGTCCCAATTAGGCTCTATGAAGGAGATGGCCAATTTGGGAAATATTTGTTAATTGCAGGCATGCCCTGTCTTTCTTCTACTGAGTTTAAGATAGCTTGTTTTGCTCTTTATTCCTCACAACCATCCTTTGAGGTAAGCCATACTTACAATGACCCACCCAGTGAGTCAACCAATGAGTGTCATGTCTCGGTACAGTTTACAACACAGGTCTCCCAAGTCCTATTCCAACACAGTGAGCACTACATTGTCCTGTCTCCTTGTTTTTAGTATCTTTTAAAACTGTTTTTGCATACACACTGCACAAACCTCCGAGCTTCCAAGCATGTCCAAGCTTCCTATTACTTTTAAGGGGCCTTGTTTCAGCTCATTGCCTCAGTTGAAGATCAATAATGGATATAGGTTGCTACCTCCAAAAAATGTACAGTATTCACTACAATAAATGTTACCGTTTAATCTCCAAGGTGCAGTGGGCAACATAGGACTAGGGTAGCCACAGGAAAAAGAGGGCTCCTCTAACAGATGTGAGGCACAGTGCATTTCAGTAGGTGTTGTTTGCATGAGACACGGCTTCCTCCCTAGTAAAATCACCCTTTCTACTACAGAACCATCATGGCCATTTCTGCATTACACTGTTATAGAGCTATTACTCCACTTTCAATATCCAATGGAATCCTGGGATTTGCAGTTTAGGGAGGGGCATTTGGAATTCTCAACCAGAGAGTTCTTTGGCCTCAGTAAACTACAAACCCCAGAATTCCACAGGATGTTGAAAGTGGAATATTAGCACTGTAACAGTGTGGTGTGGAAATGGCCTATAACACTCTATCCCATTTTATCTGCTGAGGCAACTTACCACGGAATCCTGGGATCTGCAGTTTAGGGAGTGGTAATTAGGGAGGGATAATTCTCAATGACCTCTAGTGGCTCACCAAATTACAAGTCCCAAGTTTCCCTCAGAAAATACCATGGCAGTTAAAACAGAATACTATAATTGTGTAGCATGAGGGTGTCTCCACACTCTAAAGCCATGTGATACCACTTTTACTGCTATGACTGCATCCTGTGGAATTCTGAAACTTGTAGTTTCATGAGGAACCCAGACTTCTTTGGAAGAGTTCTAATGCTATAGTTCAAGGGAGTTCCTTAGGGAATTCAAAGCACCTCACCAAACTACAAATCCCAGAATTCTGTAGTATAGAGCCATTGGACTTAGTGGTATCAAACTACAATAGTAGCGCAAGCTGAAATCCACCCTGACAAGGAAACAGACCTTATGTAACATGCTAACTTTTGTTTTAGCTGGTTTCAAATTTTATGGTAGTTTGGTTGTTTTTTAACTTACCCAAGGTAACATTTGACTATGTTTTGACTGAGTGTGTATGTGTGTGTATATACTGTGTGTGTGTGTGTGTGCGTGCATATATATGTATATATATATATATGAATGAATGAAATGGTCACTTGAGTATGCAAAGACATGAAAGAGAAAGAGAAGAGTGAATCAAGGAATAGGCTAGCGCGGTGTAGTGGCCTGAGCGTTGCAGTACACCTCTGGAGAACAGTGTTCGAATTCCCTGCTTACCCTTGGGCAAGTCACGCTCTCTCAGCTCTCACAAGAAGTCAAAGGGAAACTCTTCCCTTGCCAAGAAAACCCCATGATAGGGTCCCTTTAGGTTTGCCATAAGTGGGCCTTTCCACACTACACTGTTAGAGCGCTATTACTCCACTTTCAACATCCTTTGGAATCCTGGGGTTTGCAGTTTAGGGAGGGGCATTTAGAATTCTCAGCCAGAGAGCTCTTTGACCTCAGTAATCTACAAACCCCAGAATTCCACAAGATGTTGACAGTGGAATAAGAACGCTATAACAGCGTAGTGCAGAAAGGCTCAGAAACGACTCGAAGCCGCACAACAATCAAGACGGGAGAAGAAAATGGCAAACGTTCGATGGCGAAATGCAAGAGAGAGTCTGCAAGTGGGTCTTTTTCTACATTTAAAAAAAAATGCAAAATTCAGATGCAGAGACGCTCGATTGCCCGATCCAGCCGTTCCCCTTACGAAACACAAAAAGGCAAAATCAGCGGGTTGGCTGCGGAGGCGAGAGTTCCCGGGTCCCTGGGGCAGAAGAAAGGCGGAGCCGGCGAGGGGACGGCGAGAGAGGGATGCGGACCGCCGAAGGCGGGGCTGGGAGGGGCGGGACAGGCGGCTGCATGCCGATCGGGGCTGCGGGGCTGAGTGGAGACGCCGGTCCCAGGGCTGTTAAACCGCGCGTCTGGTTGGCAATCGCTTTACAGCCGTCGCGCCGCGGCAGAAAAAAAAGAAAAGAAAACTTGTGAGCGGCGGGAAGTCTTCGGCAGAGAAATCCTCCTCCTCCTCCTCGTTTCAGGTGGGACTCGAGGATCGGATGTGAGTAGCCCGTTCCCGGAGCCAGGCTGGGAGGAGGACACGTCGCTAAACTAAATATTTGCTGAGCCGGAGATGGGCGTTCCGGAGGAGGCTGTGAATTCTTTTCCCACCCCTCCGTCCCTCTCCCCTCTTAGGACGGGAGGCGGCCGACGTGCCTCTGGTTTTCCAGGCAGTGCCAGTTCTCACCTCCTTCAGCAGCGCTGGGACTCCCGGTGCCCTTCCTGTTTTGTTCCTTTTTCCACCCTCGCAAGGCAAACAGGAGCTTTTTAAAAACAGATAGATAAATGCATTGACTGCCGCAAAGGGGGTTGATGAGTTAGGAACCACGACGGTCTCGCTTACCTGCCTTACATCACAAGGAACAAATTTTTGCAACAGAGGGGGTGGGTTGTTTGAGACTTGTGGACTAGATATATGAGTTTTAGCACAGGAAAAAATACAACTTGTTTGAGTTTTGCAGGCTTTAAAAATCCAAGTTACTATCTCTGCCAGGAGAGAGAGGGGGAAAAGTTGTGTTCAGAAATTAGGAGACGTGGTTGATTCATTTTGTGGAATCGTGGAGATAAAAATCTGCAGAGCTAAGAGTTCCAAACTTGGAAAATTCCACAATGGGGAAACAGCTCTTCCAAGTGGAAGCTTCAACAAAATGTTGTAGTGTGCTCCTGTTCAGGGTACCAGCCCCATTAGTCAGGCCATTTCTGCACTACATTGTTACAGTGCAATTATTCCACTTTCAACATCCTGTGGAATTCTGGAGTTTGTAGTTTCCTGAGGCCCAAGAGCTCTCTGGTTGAGAATTCTAAATGTCCTTCCCTAACCTCCAAACCCCAGGATTCCACAGGATGTTGAAAGTGGAATAATAGTAATATAGCAGTGTAGTGTGGAAATGGCCTCAGTTTTGTCACCAGCCATTTTTCCACACAAACACAGTTCTTATAGACAAAGGGCTTTTTCTAGTCATCTGATAGTGTCAGCCCTCAGTGGATTGTTTGGATCTCCCCCTACTCCTCTGTTGTTTTCTTAAGTTTTTCTTCTTTTTGGAGGTTTCCCAGATTTTTTTATGCCTTTCTCTTGCGCAGCGATGGAGCAATTTTGATCGCAGATAGGATCAGCTCTCAGAGAACCAGTTGGCTGTTAATATACAGGAATTTACATATTTTGTTTTTACACCATTTTTGTTGGCAAAGGTGCAATGCCAGGAGGCTTATCTCTCTATAGATGTGTCTACAGCTGCCTGAAGCAGGACTTGTGCTGCATCAGCAGACCTTCAGGAAAGAATAAGCAGAGAGGAAGAGAAAGGTATCAGATCTTGGGTACTTGCAGAGCCAAAACTTGGAAAAAATTAATATTTTTGGACTACAACTCTCCAGGTGTTTGGACATTCTGAGAATTTTAGTCAAATAATAAAGGAAATTTTCCAAATTCTCTGAAGGGTGGGAGACCACACAAAGCATGTGGGTCCAGATGAGTCTAGGAAAGGGTTTATTGGACACAGCAGGGTGGATTTACAGGAGTAGTTTTATTCTTTTGGACCTATAATGGAGGATGGCAACTACAGTATGGCCCTTACCACATGACATTGTCATCCCGGCAGGATAATGCATTGCCCCGGTCCATGACACATGCCACCACATGACGTCATCGCTCACCCGCTGCCGTTGCCATCAGCTGCTGTTGCACCCTTTATTACCAGAAAAAAATCGGTAATGACTCTTTCCCACGACAATCCCATCAGCTGTGAGTGTGCAGCAAGGGCCAAAGCGCTTGATAGCACTTCCTTACATAGTGCAGCACAGGAAAAGGCAAGGGACTCCCCACTGACACTATACTGTAGGAGAAAGAAGAGTGTGCCTGACATTACCTATCTGCCGGCAGCCAGCTGAGTTCTGCGGGCAGCATTCAAGCGCTGATTCCATCCTGGCAGTGGCAGTGCTGGGATCCCACTGGGACAACATGCTATTGGGCCATAGTGCAGGAAGGGCCATTGTCAGACGTTAGGAAGTATGATACCAAGCATACATATGAGCTGATTTTTATATTATTATTTTACTCATTTATATCCTTTTGTTATTGTTGTTGTTAACTGGCTTCAAGTCAACTTCAGCTTATGGTTGAAGAGAGACTTCTAAGTCAGAACCTTATCACACTATGGTGTTATACTCCCAGAGTGATGTATTAGCCCCACTTTTGCCTTAGCTTTATCACACGGCATAGTTGCTTTCCAGGCATTATTGCATTGTAGGGTCATTAAAAATGTTTTTATTCTTCACACTGGAAATAAGCCATTAATGACCTCTCTTCCTGCAGCAATTCAGTAACCATTTCAGATGCAGATATCTCATGGCGCTTTCTTCCGCCAGATTATCCCTCCCTCAAGCATCAAAATGTCATAGCGTCATGATGGCATACTGTTATGGCACTATTACAGCTAGAGGAGCTAATCATGAAGTGAGAGTTAGTGTACAGGAGTCAGTAATGATACCTTAAATGTAGATGAGTGGATGAACAAACTGTGCAAATGATGCTGTTAAAGTGCAAATGTGGCAAGGGTACAATAGAGAGCATCAGCAATCAGCTACCCTCACAAGAATGGCTGGCGAGGATTTCAAACAGAATAGCATGGCATAAAGGAGAAGTGTGATAAGGCTCTAACTGAGTCATCAACAGCGCTACTCAGGTCTTGCAGACTTAGGGCCGTGGCTTCCTTGATATAGTCTCTAATGAGGTCTTCCTCTTTTCATACTGCCTCCTACCTTACCAAGCATTATTGTCTTTATTAATGAGTCATGTTTTCTCATAATATGGCCAAAATACAGCAGTCTCAGTTTAGTCATCTTGGTTTCTAAGAGAGTTCAGGTTGGAATTGTTCTAGGACCCATTCATTTTACCTTTTTAGGAGTCCACGGTATCTGTAGAACTCTTCTGCAACACCACATTTCACATGGGTCAATTTTCTTTCTGTCAGAGCTCTTAACTGTCCAGCTTTCACAACCATACATAGAAATTGGAAACACAAAGGCATAGACAATCCTAACTTCGGAATTCAGTGATATTTGAGGATATTGTCTAGTTCCTTCAGAGCTGCCGTTCCAAGTCCTGGTCTTCTTCTGATTTCTTGATTACAGTCTCCATTCTGATTAACGAGTGAGCAAAGGTATGGAAAATCTTGAACTGTTTCCATGTCTGTATCATCTACTTTGAGGTTGTGTAAATCATCTGTGGTCATTATTTTTGTTTTCAGCTGCTACACTGTCTTTATATGATATACCTTGACTTTCTTCAATAATCATTACAGGTCTTTGCTATTTTCTGCTAGTAGTATGGTGTTAGCTATAAATCTTAAACTGCTGACATTCCTTCCTCCAGTTTTCACACCTCCTACCTCTGAGTCTAATCCTACTTTACATATGATATGTCCAGCATACAAGTTAAACAGATAGGTTAATAAAATGCAGCCTTGCTTGATCCCCTTGCTAATTAGAAACCATTCTTTTTCTCTGTATTCTGTCCTGCAAGTAGTCTCTCGTCCTGAGTACAGGTTACACATGCAGAAAATTAAATGTTGTGGCACACCCATTTCTTTAACAGCAATCCATAGTTTTTCAAGATTTACATGATCAAAGACTTTGCTATAGTTATAAAATAGGCTGATTTTATTCTGAAATTCTTTGATATACTCTATTATCCAACATACATTTTCAGTATGATCCTTAGTTTCTCTTCCTTTTCTGACCTAACTTAGACACCTGATATGTCTCCGTCCAAAATAGCTGACCCCCATTTTTCATTTTGTGTGATGAAATTGTCTGCAAGGCTGGCAGGAATGTGTTGGACCTTATACTCTTGGCAGAGTGTGACTTCTAACACATACGGTGGTTGAGCTCTCCCATTACCACTATTTGATCATTTATTTTAGGAAGGTGTCATCTAAATCTTCAGTCTGGCTGAGAGGCCTATAGTAGATACCTACAATGAGGTTCACTGTTGTTTCTCTCCTTTGATTTTTTTACTCAAAGACATTCAACCTGTTTTCCATGTTCTAAGTCATGGATCTCCTCACAGATGTACACATCCTTGACATATAATGCTAGTCCCTTTCCTTTTCAGTTTGGTCTATTTCTTTGAAATAGGATATACCTTTCCATTACTATATTCCAAACACAAGATTCACCCCACCAAGTTTCAGTAATGCCTGTTTAAATCATATTAGCTTTCTGTGTTAAGACTTCCAAGTTCAACTTATTTCCAATGCTCTGTGCACTAACATAGAGACATCTTAGACTATGGGTTGTTCTTTGTAGCCACTTCCCTCTTGGCTTTTTCTGCCCATTCTTGGTTTCTTGTGCTACTGGCTCAAATGACCTGTATCATTTAGGGTATTGTCCCCAGTATTGGTGTCCCCCTGCACTCTGGAATACAGTCTCTCTTCCCATGTAACTTAGTTTGAAGCCCTTGTGATCAGATATGCAAAACTCCTAGCAAATACATTCTTTCCAACTGCTGTCAGGTTCAGTCTGTCGCTTGCCAGAAGGCCTTCCTCATGGTCCAAGAAGCCAAATTTTTCTTGATGGTGCCATCAAGAGCCAGTTCTTTACTTCTGGTGTTCTTTTCTTTCTTCCTGGGCCATGCCCTTCGAGAAGAGGGAGTGATGAAATAACAGCCTGTGCTGCAAAGTCCTTTAGCTTCCTCCCCAGAGCCTCATAGTCCCTTGGAATATGTTGAAGGCTGTATCTTCCTGTATCTTTTGCTCCAGTGTGGGTGAAAAGGAAGGGGTAGTGGCCAGTGGGCTTGATGAATCTTGTCTGCTGTTCTGTTACATCATGAATCTTCACCACAGGAAATAGCATACTTAACAAGATATCTTATTGGGCCCACACACCAATGTTTCTCTTCCTCACAACAGGGAACCACTACTACCACTGCACATTTCTTTTTTCTTTGGAAGAATATAGCTGTTCCATCTACAAAACTGAATGCCCCCCCATGGTTGCCTTCATGACTTCAGAGTTGTGAGTTCTCTTGTCGCTGGGCCTGGGCCTCATAAGTGTCTTTTAAGGGGAGAGCTTGGAATCAGTTATGTGGTTCCAAGCTTGAAGCACTGTTCTTGATAATTCTCCTTCTGTGCGTCACATTCCCCCAAGGATCTTCCTCTTGCGTTCTGGAATTGTCATTCTCGACATCCACCATTTCTTATCTTTCCAAAAGAGTCTGCTATACGCTTTCCAAAAAAAAAAAAAAAAGTCAAAAACAGGTCAGAGTGTAGATATGCAGGCTTCACGTTGCAGCAGCTATTCTTGCAACAACCAGCTTGCACTTTCTACAGATATAGCACAGTAGATCCTCTGGCAAGAAAACAAACATGGCACAGATGTGGCAGGTCCCTGCAACAACTGAATCACTATCCATGTTTGCCTTCCTATATGTGTGATATGGTGGTTGGTGATGCAGAACCAGTTTGGTGTAGTGGTTTGAGTGTTGGACTATGGCTCTGGAGACCAGGGTTCTTAATCCCTGCTCTGCCATGATAACACACTAGATAACCTTGGGCAAGTCACACTCTCTCAGCTTCAGAGGAAGGCAATGGCAACCCCCCCTTTGAACAAATCTTGCCAAGAAAAACCTGTGATAGGTTCACCTTAGGGTTACCATAAGTCAGAAATGACTTGAAGACACACGACAACAACAAAAGTAGTAAGTGGCACAGCTTTCTAGACTTTCCCCTGAAAGTACTCCATGAAATGCCCACTTTGTATTCCTTATTTGCTATTCCCCTCCATTTGCTGAGCTCCAGAGATAGAGGCAGCAGTTATATAGAGGCACTGGTTGTAACTCCGTCCCCAACCAAGTTCGTAATCCAGCAGAAGTTCTACGTCCTTAGATCATATGGTGTGGGAGAATGTATGGCCCAAAACTAAAGCACTCATACAAGTCTGCAGATGGCATAGGCAAACAAGCAAAGCTGACCTCCAAAACACAGCTCTCCTTCTCTCTGTCTTCAGAGAAGCTCTCCTTCTTCCCCTCTTCAGAGACTGAGCTCCAGAGATTGATGCAGCAGCTATGTAGAATTAGTGACTGCAAACTCTGCCACCTGGTGCTCTTGTCTCCTCCTGCCCATGCAAACACCTGTATCTTGAATGTGAGCTGGGTTACATCTCTGTCACCTCCAACAAGTTCTAAGGAACAATCCAGACTCTAGGATCAGTGCATCTGCACTACAGTGAATAGTCTCAGTCATCAGGGTAAAGGTAGTCCCAGGTCTGTAGTGCTTTAAAAGAGCAAGACTAGCATTGGAATTAGGGCCAGAAATGAGTCAGTAGCCAGAACTGATAATAATAGAATTGGAGTCACATCCTCCATTTCACACTTTCTGGACAGAAGCTTGACAGCTGTTTTCTAAGCCATTTGTGGTTTCCAAACTATCTTGAAATGTAGTCTCACATAGTTCACCTTGCTAAACTCCAGCCTGGAAAACATTGGTGCATGAATTACCAGTACCTGAATCAACATAGAACATAGAGTTTTTCCAAGTTCCAATTATTAAAATAACTTGGGCTCTTCATACTACACAATTATAATGAAATATATAGCATTTTATTAACTATGGGAATACCCCAAGACATTCTAAGATTTGTGTATTAATGAGGGGCATTTAGAATTCTCAGCTGGAGGACTCTAGTCACTTCCTAAACTGACATAGAATTGAGCCATGATAATTCAAGTTGAATACAGTGCTATAAAGAGGTCTTGTGAAAGGGCCCCTTAACTGGTAGCATGTTAAATAAAATGTAACTGTTTTAGATCAGGCAATACATTGAGCAGCAAGAAATTACAGAGTGTTTGGGAAATGAAAGGGTCCGCGTCCCATTCATCTTAATAAACAGCTCTGTATAGCTAATACTTTACATGTTATCTATATTTTGAGATTTATTCTCTAAAATCAATTATCCTACTTGCATTGTGTGTCTCTGATACTGGCTCCCAGCATCTGCTGCCTAGAGCAGATGCCTCACTCTCCCTGCTGACTGAGTAGGCCCTACTTAATTGCAACACAGAACTCTGTAACCTTCTCTGGAATTTTGAAATGTTCCTTTTTTTTTTTGTTTTTGTTTTTTTGGACTACATCTTCCAGAATCCTCTAGCATGCATGATCATTGGCCATGCTGGTTGCGGGTTTCTGGCAGTTATAGTCCGAAAAGGTAATATCTCAAAGCTGTTTCAAGACACATTGGAATATATTATTTCTGCCAGGAGGCTCAGCTAATAAAGGCCAAATTAATTCTCTCCTAATGTCATGATAAATGTACAATATAATACATGCATCATGGTCTCTAAATCCTTTGAGCCACAAGGATTTATTGGCTTCAGTGGAAAATGTTTATCGATTATCTGTCTTCTGAGACCTACTGCTTAACTCTCCCTGATTTTTATCTCTCTTTCCCTGTCTCATGTAACTGTGATGGGCTGTTAGTCCTCTAGGCAGTGGCTATTAACTTCTGCCCATGGCTAACACCTAGCACACTGCAAATACCAAAATAAATAGCAGGGAAGAATTGGAGCAACATGCTCTAATGTTTTCACTTCCAGCATCTCTACTTAGAGATCAAGGACCCTGAGGCTGTGGGAAACAGTGATCAAGGAAATGTACTTCCACTGCACTGCAACTACTAGCTGTGGTCCACTTCTGTAGCAGGCAGAGTCTAAAAAGCTTCCCTTATGAATGGATTTTATTCATGGCAATATGTTTTTGCCTCTTAGCATGAGTCCAGACTGAAGCAGGACAATGATGTCAACTTCCCTGTGAAAGGTCTGAAATTACTGCTTGCTTAAGCAGTCTAGGTTTGTTTTATAAATCATATTCCCTGTTGAATAAATGTCTCAGCCATACTCTCCCTTGGGTTTTATGGTAGGTACAAACAAAGATACATATTATTTTATTATTTTATTTCATTTCTGTGTTTTGTTTTGTTTTTTGTTTTTGTCCTAATACATGAGTAGAATGGACCAAAACATTCAGGTATCTTCCAGAAAATACCCTATTTCATTTCTTTGCTTCCTGTTTCACCTCAGAATCTTCTCCTTTGGAAAGATAAATACTTTGTTTTCATCCCTTCTCACTTTTATTGTTTTGAAAAAATGGGAGTTTTAATAGCTCAGATCTATTTGTCTAGATCTGTCTGTTGCAAGTAATTTATAAAGAAAATTAAAAGAGGGTATCTTTAAAACTCTACATCATTTGGAACCACAATTGGAATATTTGTGGAGGGGACTGCAGTGGAAAACTTAAAGGATCACATGATAGCCCTGACCTGAGATACTTCTGATAGACCCCATTCATATGATGTGATAAGCCAGGATTACAAGCAGCCTGCTGGTGTACACTGTCCAGTCTTTCACACTGCAAATAGGAGTAGTTAAGCAAACTATGTACTTTCTATCAGTTATTTGTTTATTGCGATACCTAAACTTGATAGTGTGGCTTGCCTTTCCATCAGCAAACCAGAGAGATGAACCAAGAACAGGCTATTGATTATTTCTCCAGTTTGTTGAGGGGAAGAGAAACCAGATTGCCAGATTCAGACACAATGATAAACCAAGGATGGAACATAGTTTTAGCTTTTTCCCACTGGGTGAGGGAATGATCAGGCAGCGTGCACTAATGTGCTGCCATTTTCAGGATTTGCAAGAATTCTGGCTTATCACAACTTGCCCATTGTATGACAGAAAAATATCTGTTGGAATCCAGATCATCTCACCCTTTGCTTATTCAATGTGTACATTTTAAACTCGCAGCCTTGCTTGAAAATACAAAAGTAGAACAAAATGAAGACTTAGGACCAAGAGAAGAAAGCTCCTAATTCTGTAAGTTTCACTACTAGTATGTTTTCAGCTTCTAACACAAAAACTGTTGATCAATGCAAGAAGTTTCGCTGTTCTGCACACGTAATCTACTAAATGAAACAGTGCCTTCAATTATTGTTATACATTTAAAATTCCAACCACATGCCTAACATCATAATGCCCCCCATCCTCAAAAATACATATGAAACTGTCTTTCAGAAATCACCCTGCCATAAAAGGAAGAATAGACATTGGTCAGAAACATGGATGTGGATGAAGATCAGAAAATGGATCATGAAAGAACTGGGGAGAACTTGAACAATCTGGTAACCTCATTCATGTGTGTTTACTGGAGCGACTAACAAAACAGAAATATTTTAAATTATGGCAGGATATTTGGACTCTACACTCTAGAACAGAACTGTAGTATCTTGCCATAATATTCAAATATTTCTGTTTTGTCAAGCACTCTAATAAATGCTATAGAAGAAGCTCTTATAGACATGACAAAAAGAATAGCATGAATTTACATTAAAAACAAGCATCAACAAATGAGATTAGTAATCAAAATAGCAATATAGAAAGGCTGAAAACTGACAAATATTAAACTTATAAAGTCTCTGTTAATTATACTGTACAGTAGAATTGAAACTTAACTCCTTAGTAAGACTAAGAACAGTTAAGAGCTAATACAGATTCTAAGTTACAAATCTAGAACCAGGCGATGTCTGGCAAATTTGCATTAAAATATGTTAACAATATGTTAACAAATGCCTCACTTCCGTAGCAGACTTAATATGTTTTGGTATTCTCAAAGCAACATCATAATCTGACCCATTTAATAATGTGATCGCTTTTACTCTTAGCATTACAGATCTTTTCTTCTTCTTCAGAAACAGAGCAATGTAGTTAGATCTTAAATTGGCATATTTTCCAAACTTGCTAACAAAAAATGAATTCAATCTTCTACCGCCATAGAGCCAAACAGGCATAGCCAGCATTTCCTGGGAACTTTGTGAAATCTTCCCTCTACTTCCTTCAATGGGATACTATTTAAACAGCATTTAGTTAAGTAAACCTAAAGCTGGTAAGAGATTGGGTGAAAAGATATTGTGCTGTCTGGTTAAGAATAGCTGACAGCTCAGCATATAAATCATTTAATCAAATTTGCCATCTTGTCCATATCTGTTTGCCAGGCTATATCCTCGCACCTCTGCTTTAAAAGGAAAGTGGCCCCATTATAACTCTTTGATAAGAGAAATTTAGGAGGAAACCCAATCTGAGCTACGTAGGTACTGATTTTACAAGACCATGCACTGGGCTTGTTTACCATTTCTTCCCAGGCAGACAAAAGCAGTGTGAGGGCTAGCCAGAAAATCAGTCTAAGGCCATTTCCACACTACACTCTTATAGCGCAATTATTCCACTTTCAACATCCTATGGAATCCTGGGGTTTGCAGTTTAGGGAGGGGCCAGCCAGATTCCATAGGATGTTGAAAGTGGAATAATCGTGCTATAACAGTCTAGTGCGGAAATCGCCTTAGCCATAGGCATACTGCTGCCTTTATTGCTAAGCAAGAGATGGATGGAAGGCCAGATTCAGTCCTCAATAACCCCTTGAGGTATTTCTTGGAATACTTTGGGACTTTTGATAAAAACCCTATGCTGAACAAAATCCATCTCATTCAAATTGGAAATAAATATAGATACCTAAGTGATCAACTGCATCCTTCTGCAATTGAGAACAGACTTGTCTGTGGTGCTGTTTGCTGCTTTTTTAAAAATCATATATATATATATATGTATGTATGTATGTATGTATGTATATGTGTGTGTGTGTATATGTATATTTGTCTAGTTTACAAATGTTATATTGTCCTTTGTAAGGCAGTTAAGAGACATGAAAAAAGAGTTTACTGCCACCTGGCCTCAAGGGTGAGTAAAAGGTAGATCAGGATCTGCTGATAGATCTCTGGCTACACTGTAGTAGATCAACAAGCATCTCTGACTCCCAGTTGTTTAACAATAGCAAAATGACTTCTACCATCTAAATTAGGCTTGTGAAATCAAGAAGGCTTGGAATCACTAGGAGATGGGTCTGTCTAAAGTAGAGCTTTCCAAACTTTTCATATTGGTTACACACTTTTGAGACATGCATCATTTTGTGACACAGTAATTCAGTTTTACTAGCAAACTAGAGGTTAAAGTAACCCCTTGTAAGAGATACAGACACATACATAAATTGTAATAACAAAATGTATGGGAGAACAACATATCTTATATGATTTATAAATAATAACATACATTTCCAAGATTGTTGTCATTTATAAGTAAAAATATGTAAATATATGCAAGATGCATAAGGTTGATAGGATGAACACAGCTTTTAAATATTTGGTGGAATATTAGATGAAGACACTGGCATTTCATCATCAAGCATTTTTAAACTTCCATGTTTCAGCGAGGAAAGACGCCAGAGAGAGCGTTGGTGATGGGAGAGGCAGCCCCCCCAGGCCTGGCCTGCTGCCATCACCTTCAGCAAGGAAAAACCCAGTGAGGGTGACAGCAGCGGGACAGGCAGCCCCCCACCTGATCCTGGCCTGCTGCCATCGCCCTCGGAGAGAAAAGACCCTGGCAAGAGCAGTGGTGGCGGGCCAGGCTTGGGTGGAGGGGTGGGTTTCTTGGCCCAAGGGGTGACACACCTACACACTGCAGGCGACACACTAATGTGTCACGACACACCATTTGGAAAGCCCTGGTCTAAAGGGATGGTGAGTTCAGTGCATAGTTCTGGTACTGAAAACAAAGTCCTGGGAGTGGGTGTAAATTTCCAGTTAAAGAACCTTGCTCTTTGATTTTAAGTGTCTAGCCTTTGTATCTCTCTCTAATTAGGGGATTTGGGGTTCTGATCTTTTTTAAAAAGGAGGTCTAGAAAGCCTGAAGTTTTCCCACCTCTGCCTTATCTCATGAAGCATACTGTCCCACTTCTCCATTTAATCCTTCTCACTCTGAGCTACCAAGTTCAGAGGGTTTTAAATAAATGGGCTCCTCATTTGCATTCCTCCATTATCAGTGAAACCCTTGAGAAAATATATCTAGCATGTAACCTTAAGTTCTTTCCATTCAGTCCCAATAATGTAGCCAAATTCCTGTAACTTGCATCCTTTGGGAAATCAATTATAATGTAATGTAACTGTCTGTACTGTTGGACTGGGATTTGAGAGATGCAGATTCAAATTCCCAGTGAGCCATGATGTCACTGGGTGGTCTTGGGCCATTCAGTGTCTTAGCCTGATCTGTCAAACAGGTTTGTGGTTGTGAGAATAAAATATGAAAGAGGAGAACATGTATGCCATTTAAGCTCTTTCGAGGAAAGTTGTAATACAAATATAAATAATATATCAATACTAGTAGCAATATTTGCGTGGGTACTGGGATTTAAAAGAAAAAGAGGTGTCCCGACCTGAATGCAATGCAACAACGGCTGAGGCACCTAGTAAAGGAGGGATGGAATCATATAGCACTTGAGACGGTGTTGAATTGTAACTCCCATCAGATTTCACCACTATAGTCTATAATAGTGAGGAGTTTGGGGACTTGCAGTCTTACAACAACTCAAGGGCTATCTGATGCCTTTTCCCTCCTAGTGTAAAGAAATTAAAAGTCATGTTATCAGACTGCCAGGTGATGATGTAAGAAACCCATTAAATATTGTACAGAAGAAGGAATTTGAATGGGCTTTTCATTGGCAGGCTGATTTCAGTGGCACCTGCTGAAATACATCTCAGTGTGGAAACCCTACCCAGACAGAAACACAGCAACCCTAGTCCTTTCTTGTGCTGCCATGCCCATTTCCAACTCACAAGTCAACCAACCTAAAATTGTCCAGAACATAAAAATAGAAATAGCTTGCTCTTTCAAGTTACCATATCCATTCATGTGCTATTTAAACTGAAAAATTTTCCCACATCTTTTAAGGGGCATCTCTCTTCAAAGGATTAGAGAAGAAAAGTAATCAGTGGAGTAGCTAACTTCCTCAAATGAACACTGATGCTTAAAATCATGAGTGAAAAGGGCATCTAGCGTGTAACCTTAAGTTCTTTCCATTCACTCCCAATAATGTAGCCAAATTTCTGTAACTTAGAACTACATGCACAGATTAGAATGGCTTCAAATGGAGTGTGTATAAGTGGATTTGTAAAGGGCAACAATGCAGGGATCTCCTAATAGTGATTATGCTTTTAAATCCCTATTAGGTTTAAGCATTGTTTTTTTTTTTTTTCTCCATCTAGGTCATGGATTTACAAGTGACTGGCTCACCCAAAGCAGCTGATTTATCCCATATTCATCAAAAAATCTATATAGATGAGTTTGACTCTCCTCCCAATAAGCACTGTAAACATGAACTTTTCCCTAGATGGCATTTACCAGTTAAGATAGCCCTGGTATTATCTTCGTTAACCTTTACATACACTTGTCTAAGGGATGTCATCCATCCTTTTGTAACTGCTCAAGAAAATGTATTTTATAAAATTCCAGTCCTGGTCATCAACAAAGTCTTACCCGTGGTTTCAATTACCCTTTTGGCCTTGGTTTATTTACCGGGAATATTGGCTGCAGGTTTCCAGTTCTATTATGGAACCAAATACAGACGCTTTCCACAGTGGTTGGATAGATGGATGTTATCCAGAAAACAGTTTGGGCTCCTCAGCTTCTTCTTTGCCTCAATGCACGCCTGCTACAGTTTGTGCTATCCAATGAGGAGATCTTACCGATACAAACTCTTGAACTGGGCATATCAACAGGTACACCAGTGTGTCTAGTCTGTCTGTCTCTTTTATTATGCCATAAAATCTCTATAAACTGATGGTCACCTGCCTCGGGAACAATGTGCTTAATCCTGAACATATCAGTCTCAAGATGGATATTATCAAAATGGTGGGAAGGAACAAATTCCTATACATATTTACTCAGAAGTAAGCCCGGTTGAATTCAGTGGGGCTCACTTCGTTGTAAGGAGAAGCTGGGCCAGAAAAGGAAGACAATTAAGTTGGGATAGTCGATGTTGAAGTTTATCAAAGTTTGCAATATTAATTTTTTTAAAGTTTACTCTTTAAAGTAGCTTGTTAAAATTAAAAAAGTTATTTATAGATTTTATATTACATTTTTAACCCATCACTTTTATTGGCTTTTTTTTATTAAAAATACTTTAAATACCAAAGGTGACCCCAGTCCTTCAAAATCACACACACACACACATGCCTGTTCTGAGCTAGAATTGGCTGTACTTTGGGGCCTCTTCAATACTTGCTTTGGTAATGAAAACTAGACTGCATCACTGTTAAAAGACAAACTTAAAGAGTAATAAATGATGCAGCAGATGGTAAGAGAAGATCATGGTCCTTTAGCTGATGGGATCCAGCATCCCCTTGCAGTGATTGCTAGAAGTGGGCCCTAAACAATTCTCTGCAAATTGTCCCAGGGCCAAGTTCCAAGATCCTTGTGGGTGGTTACAGGTTGCCTGAGCTAGGGTGCCTCCTCCCCTAGCTGAGGTTAGTGGAAGATTTACAAAGGTTATATAGTGCAAAAGCAAACAAAAGAAATGCAGAAGCAAACAAAAAAGGGACAAAAGATTCCTAAAAGCTAAAACAACTACAGGAAAGTTTACTCCCCTGGCCTGTTTCCACTTGTAAACTATCTAGCAAAGCCTACTTAATACAAATTAACTCTTTCTATGCCACTGGATGGCTGTTAACACTTGGCCTGATGCTGACAAGGACTCTAAAACCTACCTTGTCGACGTTGTATGCCTTCAAGATGTTTCCAACTAAGGCAAGCCTATCTCAGGATTTTCTGGGGCTGAGAGTGTGTGATGTGCCCAAGGTCAGCCAGTGGGTTTCCGTGGCTAAGCAGGGAATTGAATCCTGGTCTCCAGGGTCATAGTCCAATGTTCAAACTACTACACCATGCTGGCTCTACTTGGTGACAAAGGCCATGCTCACTACACCTCTGAATGTCAGCATTTTTTAAAAAAAGGAACTGTTACTTGTTACCCTTCTCAAAAGTAGTGAAAGCACCAGTCCTTATGTTAATTTTTAAAACTATCTGAAGTTGCTCAAGAAGCAAAAGAACAAAATAAAGATTAACACTGAGCTCTCAAAAAATTAGTACCCTAGTTTATTCAATCAAATTATTGCCATTTGGTTCAAAAGAAGCAAAAGGAATATTCCCCACCACAACACCATAATTAACTTCTGAAAATTGTTGACACAAGATGTGTCGGTAACTATTAAACTGAATGGCTTTAGCAACAGAAGCAGCTCAAGTAACCTATGTAGATCAATGGTTATAACAAAACAAAAAAAAGTATAGAAAGTAGAGTTCTATTAAATTTTGGAAGCTTGTGAAGACTGAGGGAGACAGGACCCTGATTTGGCTGAAATTCTCTTTTTTCTTAAAGTTTCTAGAGCCCTGTTCTTCTTTTGTACTCTGAGAACCAAGTTTTAATTATAAACGCCAACACCACAGGAGTTTTTTTCCTGTGTACAGATCTATTATATGTATTCTTTAAAAACAAAAACACCTGAACTATATGGTTCCCCTGGCATGATGACAAGAATTGTCAAGAATTCCTGCTGATTAGCTGCTTAAAATACTGTTTCTTAGTGCATTACCTGGTGTTACAATCTGCCAAAGTTGTATTTAGTCTTAGATGGAATTCTGTTCTGTCAGCAAATAAAGGCAGGCCTGCTGAGGAAATCAAGTTAAAAAGGGATTGGAACAAACCTCCTTGGAGGTCAAAACTCTGCTGAAGTAAGTAAATATTTCTTAGTCTAACTGATTTTTCTGTGGTGGTGACTGATGCAATTTTCATTGTTGTTGGTAAAAACAATGGCTCAGTTAAAGATCAAAAAATGTGACCATTCTTAATTTATGGCACATGCAGATGAAAAGGAAAATCACAGCCAAACAACAAATGTATCTTGGGGACCTTTCACACTATGCACTTGTAGCACTATGATTCCACTTTAACTACATGGCTGCATCCTATGGAATCCTGGGATCTGTAGTATGCTGAGGCACTATTGCTCGCTGACTGAGAATTCCAAATGCCTTTACCTTAACTGTAAATCCCACAGTTACATAGGATGAAACCAAGGCAGTTAAGGGGGAATCATGGTGCTATAATTGGGTAGTGTGAAAGAGCTTTTGGTTTATTCAGCTTTGCTGTTAACGTAATAATGTAAACTGATGTGAACATGTGGGATGGTTCATACTTGGTTGATCTTTTTTTAGCGCTCCTCACCTGAGGATTTCTTCCATGTACACTTTGAGCTGAAGAAGCCTCAGTGCAAACTGGGACATGTGCAGAAACAGCCTATTGCTGTTCTCACAAAAGTTACAACTGCAAAAAGTGTGTCTTTGAACAGAAAAAAGACTGCATCTTTATCAAGTCTGACCTTCCACAAAACATTTCTCCATTCAGTCCACATACACAAAAGAGATTGCATCCCAGGCAAAAATGCGGCCAGCCAGCCCTGAATCTTAAGTACATTGGAGCCCTCCAAGTATCATTTTGACATTTTTTAAAATGTAGCACTCTCTCCACAGGTGAAACAGAAAAAGGAAAATGCCTGGATTGAGCATGATGTCTGGAGAATGGAGATTTATGTGTCTCTAGGAATTCTGGGACTTGCTATCTTAGCTCTGCTGGCAGTGACTTCAGTTCCATCTGTCAGTCAGTCACTGACCTGGAGAGAATTTCATTACATTCAGGTAAATGTAAATAAAACTCTATAGATTGTTAGGCAGGGATTGTATTTTGCTGGGAGGATTGTATACCCTGCAGTACACATTTGAGATTCATCTCTGATATTGCCAACTGAAAGGATATAAACGCAGAAAAAACATTTCTGCTTCAAAACCCCAGATGACTTTTATCAGTCAAGCACTGAGTACTTCCAAAGGGTATCTGGTGTAGCTGGGTTTTCTTCTACCAGGACTGAAATTGATTAGTCCTTAAGATTGCACTTTGTATTAAAAGGTTTAATTCTAAAAGGTTTCATAGCATCAGTACAGCCATCCTAAGTAGACCTACCAGTACATAAATATCTTAATCTACTATTTTATAAAGCAAGCTGGAACATTCACAAATAATTTCTATGCTATTCTCTAGCTTGACTGAAAAATAGGCAAAGAGCAATTTTGGACTTGTTAGAATAGGGCAGGGCAACATTTGTTGGTACAGAGGCAGATTTCCAAATGAATGAAACCACCACCACCACCTCAAAGGAAGTGACTGGAAATCTATTTCTTGTTCTGGGGGGAAAAATGGGATTTTTTAAATTGTAAACAATGCAAAGGAACCCTGCAACCTGTTTGAAAAAGCAAATTGTTGCTCCTGGAGGATTCCAGAATAATCAGTTCACCTGTTGTTGTTGTTGTTCTTGTTGCAAGAAAAAGTGTAATCCAGGAAGGACTGGGGCCAGAAAATAGAACTGCCTTGCAGGCTGTGCTTTGTCCATTCTTCTGCTGGTTTAATGATTTGAAAATTTGATCCAGCTTGCACATGCTGAAAAAGGAGCAGCCCAGCAATCCCAGACCTTTGCACTGTAGTATGGGAGTGGCAAGGCATTATGTATCTCAAGTCCAGAAAATACAACAATTGCTGCACTTTACTTCAGGTCTGGTGGGTTACATGGGCACTGTGTCTTAGTATAGTGTTTTGAACGTCAGACTCAGCAACTGAAACCCAGTGGATAATCTTCGGCAAAACACATTCTCTTAGCATAAGAGGCATAATTCCATTTCATTCCATACTACACTGTAAAAGTTTGGGGTCATTAAAATGGCAACTTTGAATGACTAATGCTGGGAAGACCCTATAATAGGGTCTCCATAAATCAGAGTCAGTTTGAATGCACATAACAATTAAACTTGTGCCATAGAGGTTCAGAGTTAACACCTACCTTATTAATACTTAACTAGCTTTTTTTTGGTATAAAAAAATAATACTTAACTAGCTGATCTTTTGGCGTCAGACTGAATATCCAACAAGAATAACAATTCTGGAGAAGCAGACCTAAATAAACCTTGGTGGGGCTTTAATAAAGCTAAGTTTTCCAGTTTTTTAATTGAGTCTTATAGTTGTACTTTAGCTGTAAACAGCAAATAGATCTGACGCAGTTAGCAGATGATGATACCTCCACGCATGCTGGTTTGTGCAATTAAGCTGCTGTTAAATTCATAGGAGCAAACCAAGTTGTTTTTCATAGTAAAGTGGCAATCCTTAAATAGCGTGCACTACAGTTTATTATAACTTTATTTTCATTTTTAAATCTAATCTATTGTTTTATTTATTTCTTTCCTAGAGCAAAATGGGATATTTAGCTCTGCTGCTATGCACTATTCATGCCCTAATATTTGCATGGAACAAGTGGGTTGACATAGGCCAGTTTGTATGGTATACTCCCCCACCTTTATGATAGCAGTTATTCTTCCAATTTTGGTTTTGGCTTGTAAATGTATTTTGCTTTTCGCATGCCTCAGGAAAAGACTACAGAAGATCAGATCTGGCTTTGATGCTAACACAGTGACGAGCAGGACACAGATGGCTTCCAGACTGTAGATTTAAGCATGCATATACTTTGCTGCCAATATGCATTTTTCCACAGTCTTAAAGTAAATTATTACTGTACCTAAGACTCCAGTTCTCTGCTTACAAACATGGAGTCCATCTATCGAACACAGTGAGGCTTCCTTTTGTGTATACATGCTTAGGATTACGATGCACAGGAGAAAGTCAATCTACTTTTGCAGTACTGATGGTCAGCATTTATGTTTCATTACAAATATTTGTGCAAATGTTGAAATGGTGAATGTAAGAAGATGATATTGATATTCATCAATATTCCTCATTTGATTTTCTGAAAATACACCAGTTTTTTTAAAAGCAGTCTAAATTGTTTTTAAGGAAATAACTGACTTAAAATTAGGCCAGTTATGGCAACGTGGCCTTATTCATATAAAAAAATGGTGCAATACACAGAATGGTGTTTAAGAGCTAAAATTCAAACACAGAGCAGCCTTTATTAAAAGTGTCTAAATTCAGTGGTTGAGCCAGATGACACAAAAGCAATTTCCTTGTCTCTGACTGATTGATTATTTGTTTAATGGGATCTCCTGTTTATACCAAATTTCCAGATGCTCATCTTAATGTATTCCCAGATGAAGAGATACACACAGATTATTTCCATCAGAGTTGGATGGACTTTTGTCTTGGTTAGGATTGCCAGGTGAAAAAACGGCAGTACAATCTAATGGTTATGAGAATTAAAGACTATACCTGTACCTATACCCTTAATGGCTGTGTGGAAGAAGGAATTTTAAGAGGTAGAGCTTGTGTAAGAATCAACATCTGCTGACATTTCTTCTTCTATACAACTATTAAAGGGGCAGAAGTCCTTTCCTTTTTTTTTTTTTTTCCCGGATACTCTAAGCTTTTGGAATTATTTTGGGTTTTTAGTAGATCCCTAAGGTCTACCAAGTGGATCTGGATTGCAAAATATGAGCCTGGGCAGGTGAACATGTGTCAAGAATTAAGAGAACCTCTGAGCACATGCTCAGGATTTGTGATCAGTATCAGAATCAATCTCATGAGTCTGGCACATAAAAATTGACTTGTTTCCTCCAAGTGTTATTTTGCAATTAGGCTGCAGCAATAGGCAACCTAATATAGGAGGGGATAGGGAAAACATTACATTTATGCTATTGTTAGACCATTGGGAATTAAAATCTATTGCAAATCGTTTAGAGATAATCCAGCAATAGATCCAGTCTACCTGCTGCCCACCCCAATATATGTAATAATGTCTACATTATACAACTTTCATAGTTGAGATCACATTTAAGAATGCAACTTGTGACTTGCTACAGAAGATTAAACCATTAAAGTGGTCTATATTGATTTCATTATTGGTGAGCTAGATGTCTCTATGCAATCTCAAAGCATAAAGGAAATCCCAGCCCAGCATCTGAGCTTTGGAACAGATTATTTCTGAACATAGACATTACATTTACCTATTGTGACGAATGGTTATTGAAAGAGTGGCCCATTAACTTTCCAGAGCTTGGAAGAGTTATGTTTTTGACTGTAACTCTCAGCCACTGGTCATGCTGGCTGGAAGATGTTATAGTCCAAAAATAATAACTTATCCAAGCTTTCGTATATTTAGTTCTTCTGAAACCATCTAAACTAATAAATGAACACCACATTTTATGCCAATAAATTCCATAAGTTAAATACACAGCTTTTTTTCCCAGTTCTGAGCCTTTGTCAAGACAACTTTGGCTGAACCCAAGTTTATACTATTATGATAGAGTTAATTAATTACATCAACTAATTTCTTATTTCAGTCTTTTCAATATATTATGGTAGAAGGTGTTGTTTTGGGGTTTTTTGGCATGGATTTGTATGATATTTCTTTTGCAACTTCTATTTTGCATTTCATTTCCTAGAGACATTTTTCCCTGGCAGAATGGGGAGTGAATCCTCCAGCTAATCGTAATTTGGATTCTGGGAAATCTCTCATTTTCTTGTTCTTGAACCTCTGATGCAGTTTTGCATTTCTTGAAATTATGATGTCAACATAATTGTATAAATAAGAATATAAACACAAGTCTGTTTTTGGTATATTTGTAGTAAACTTTGTTAACATCTAGTGTATTTAAAATAATAAAGCCCTTGTTTTTTTGCATTTTTTTCCACCTCTATTCTCCAGTAGTCTTGTATATAAAAAACATAAGTGATGGCTCTTCAAATGAATACTGGAAGTTTGTAGGTACAAGGAGTAAACAGTTAAACTTTTTCCCCTATTGAAAACCATGCGTAGCAGATAGTGACTCATTCTGAATTGGGGACAAAGCCTTAAACATGGGGGAATGATACAAGTTTTCATGGGAAAGAAATACCATTCAACCAGCACAAGAGGATTAAATTAGCCATGTGATAAGTTCTCAGCCTAGTTCCAGATCCAGCTTGAGATATGTCTGAAGGACTTTTCCGCACATTCATTCCTTACTGACTCAAGACCACAATGTTTAGAATAGGTGTGAGTCAAGATTGAAGAAGATGAGTACAATTTGCATTTGAATGTGATATGATCCACATTCATGTGCAGAGTGTGACTGGAAATATACTCCCTTGTCTGTCTAGAGTTGCCAAAGTGAAAACTGGAGAGGGTTCTCTTATCTTTAAAGGTTGTGTAGAAGAGAAAATTTCAGCAGGTATTGCTTCTTACCTGGTTGTGTGACAAGCAACATCAGCTGAAATTTCCTCTTCTATGCAGCCATTAAAGGTTCAGTTTTCCTTCCACACTGGACAACAAAAAATTTGTTTTAGATAGCATACATTCTGAGGTGTACAACCATATAGGAATGAAACAAAATGGAAAAGGGGGAGAGGCCCAGGCAAGCAAGCAAATGGAGATGCTAATTTTTTATATATATAAAATCACACTTCTGTTCCATGATAAGATAGAACTGCAAATGGTGGAGGTGCTTCTGGGAAGGATCTTGGTTAAACCAAGAGAGTAAAACACACTGTTTTGCTTCCCCTTTGCTGCATTCAAGCAGAGCAGCAGCTAATAGAAAACAAATCTGAGAGAGAAAGGTCCATATAATCCATCCAGCACTAAAGCCACATAGTGCTGCAGCTAGGTAAATTTAGACTCTGGGATGTGGCTTATATGCCATGTCTATGTATGTATTTTGTGTCCCACCCTTCTTCCAGTGTGGGACACAAGGGAACTTATGATATAGATTAAAACAAAGTACAGAGTACAACCAAATTCAGTTATAAAAGCAGAACGCAATTTAAAAAAAAACTTCAGATTAAAATAGTACTGAATTAAAAACAGGTTTTTTTAAGCATCTAAAACAGAAGAAAAACAAAACAGTACAGCAGCCTTCCACCCCTGCATACATCTGCAACAACCAATTGATGACCCAAAGATCTTTGCCTGCTGATGGGAGAAGAGCGGGAGGGGCAGACTAGCCTTACATGGGAAGGAATTCCACTTCCCCAGAGCTACACATGAGAAATCCTATGATTGTGGTAGGACAAAGACAAAAGCTACCAAAGATCTCAAAATGCAGGCAGATTCATATGGGGAGATAACAGTCATTCAAGATAACCCCAACCCAAGCCACACAGTGCTTTATAAATCACAACCAGTACTTTGACTTGTTCCTGGAAAAAGACTTATGGCCTGTAAAGGCCCTTAATGGGAATTATATGCTTATACCCATCCCCAATCAATGGACTGGACACAACATTTTGGACCTGTAGAAACTTCCAAATAGTTTTCAGAGGCAAACCCATATAGACTATACAGTATTCCAACTACAGTTTAATCAAGGCATGTCACATATCTCCAGGAAGAAGTACAACTGGTGCACTAGTTTTAACTGTGCAAATGCATTCTTGGTCGCTATTGAAACTTGGACCACTAGGCTCAGTGCTGAGTCCAGGTGTACACCCAAGCTGCAAACTTGAGGTTGCAGAGGAGTGTAACCCAATCCAGGCTGAATCTTCATCCTGTGATCAACATTTCAACTGAGCAGGAGCAAGTCTGTCTTGTTTGGATTAACCTTTTTGGTATTTACTCTCATTATTGTATTCATCCATGAGTGAAAGCAAACACTGGTTCCATACTGAAATGACTTTGTTGGAATTACAAATAAAGATGCCACTACCTCCATCATCTGCCACTCTTTGGATGAGGAGCAGAGTTGGGCCTTGGGCTTTGCCTCAAGGTCCAGTTCTCATTCGAGCACTGAGAACAACAGTACCAAAAAAAAAAAAAGCTGATTCATTATTAAGTGATTTCAATAAGCTATCAGATGAGGATTGCACCTATAAAACTATACCACTTTATTTAGTCAAAAGAATCTTTCCAAGGATTTATACTGCTTCCTGGCAAACCTCTCTCTGATCCCATTTCCTTGATCTGTCAAGCTGGGCCATTACAAATCCTAGCTTGACCATGTTTCTGCCTTTCTGAAAAAAAATAATGGTTTATTGGAAATACTTCAGAGTGGAACTTGTCCTACTGTAAGATGGTGAACTATAAGATGAGAAGATTCCATAACTGAAAACACGGAGATGCCTTCCTGTTCACTGGATAGAGTGGTGTAAGCCATTCAAACCGTTTTAAACTGATGGATATTATAGTTTAGAAGACAAGAGCGATAAATATGAAAGAGATGATAATTACCATCTTAAGAAAATATATAGATGGATTTTCTTTTCCTACTGAGGTGCAATATAGACCTAACTGCCTATGAAAGTTTTGTACCAGAGTCCTGCCTCAACACATTGCCATTACAGATGCTGTTCTCTTAGGCAATATCCACCTATTTGAGTACTTCACATAGTGCTCGTTCACATAGTGCTGATTTCCACAATCAAATATTTAAATGTGGAGGAACTTCTGACCCCATTAATGCTTAGGACATCAACTCTCAGAAGTCCCAGCTAGCATGGCAATGGGGACGGATTATGGGAGCCACAGCTAAAATCCTATGAAAGGCCAAAGATTATACTTTCCTTCTCTGCTCAAGACTGGAAATATTCAGAAATAAGTCATATCTCATTGAACAAAACTTCCCTTTTGGATAAAGTTTGTTAGGATTGCTGTTTTCAAGCAGCAAGTATTTCCATATTATGAATAATATTTATCTTTTAACAATAGTCCTCCTGAACATTGACATATGGTCCCATAATCACTCTCAGGCCCCACCATTTCCTTTCTTTCACTCAATTTTTGCATGGATACATATGCATTCTTAAGAAATCAAGATCATTGCTCAGCACAGATTCTGCTGTCATGTGAGAGTCTAGCTTCATTGTTTGAGTGGGGAGGAGGAGGGAAAGACCGGAAATAGTTTACACGCCAAGCCAAAATTTCTCTAATCACTAGTTTCCCAGGTACCTCTTCTGTCTGTAACAGCAGCAACTCAGGAGCTATAGGTAGATGGCCAGGCTGAGTCCCTGAAGATTTTCTCTTCTTCCTTGCTCACCTGGAGCCATCAGAGTAAATAACACAAGAATTTGTAAGACAGAGGTGGTCAACATGTTGTCCTCCAGATGTTTGAGACTGACAACTTGATTTATATCTAGAAGATTTTATTTGGCATAAGCTTTAGAAAAGATAAATATATTTGCATCACATTAATAGTAAGATACAGACCAAAAAAGGCTTATGCCAGATAAAATTGAGTTCTCTGTTAATAAGCCTGTTGGATCCAATGGGATTTACCTGTAGGTATGCATGTACAAAACGGCAGCCTTATTCTTTAAGGGTTCACAAGACTTTCTCTTGTCTTGGATGACTATGTCAATAATTTTTCTTACAGTCAACTAGATTAGTTTTAGCAGCTGAATTAATTGTTTGGAGATACTAATTCTATGCATATAGATACACAAGTAAGTCTTACTTCATTCAGTGGGGCCTAGACCTAAGTAAATAAATATAAGATTGCAACCTCATCTATTCAGTTGTCCATCTGTTCAGCTTAAGCAAACAACTGGGTCAAACCAGATAACATTGTGCAGAGAGGAAGCAAATATATTACATGAAAGAAGGGCATAAAAGACTTAAGTGGTTAAGTGGTTAAAGGTTAACAGTTCAACTGTCTATGAAAGATAAAGTGGCAGAAGGTGAAGCTACCAGTGTCCATTCTTTTCATACTTGTTAATAAATGATCCTGTAAAGGTAATGTCAAAACCTTGTTTATTGCTGACAGGCTGAAAACCAAATGGATAATAAACAGCCATTCCACATGTCTACATGCACAATATTGTATGGGAAATGTGCCTGTGTTTGCATGTGTGAGACTTCTCATTTCGTGTTAGAAACACTTAAAATGTATTTTTAAGATGATGTGAGAAGAGAAAAATAACACTAATTAATTTGGCAAACACTTTTTTTTCATAACCAGTGCCCAAAAGTACAAAGTCAACATGACATAATAGGAAGAAGTTCTGATCTAATCCTTTGTGATTTGTGTCTTTATGGAATTGTTTCTTTAAAAAAATCACAATTCATACCTGTGTGCATTTGGATTATTTTGCAAAAATTATCTAATGCAATAATTATACTGATTTTCCCCCCATGTATATAATATATCATATCAAAGTCCAGTACACTATACAGTTCACATTATACCATATTATACATAGTATAGGAATACCTAGCAAAGTATGAGGAGCCTTTGGTTGAAGTGTCCCATCCTGGTAGAATAAAATTGCCTGGGATCATTCTGATAATTAAATAAACACAGTATAGTAACATTGATGGGCCATATCAAGCAATGCCATGTTTTCATAATCTAGGCCAGGGAGTGGGGAACCTATTTTCTGTCACAAAGCATGTTTTCTGGAGGTAAACATATCAGGTGCCTCATGCCAGCAGGTTACCAATCTAAAGCCAGGAATGGGCAGGTCCAGTCACAAACTGGCTGTTTACAGTCAAAAATTGGCTAATTGCTTTTCTCTCTACCACCACCCTTTTTCTCTCTCTTTCTAACAACCACCACCATTACCTCCTTCTCCTCCCGCTTCTTTCATTCTCTCTGGTCCTTTCTGCACTAGACTGTTATAGTGCTATTATTCCACTTTCAACATCCTATGGAATCCTGGAGTTGTAGTTTACTGAAGCCAAAGAGCTCTCTGGCTAAGAATTCTAAATGACCCTCCCTAAACTGCAAACCTCAGGATTCCACAGGATATTAAAAAGTGGAATAATAGCATTCTTAACAGTCTAGTGCGGAAATGGCCCTCTCTCTGAGACACTCACATCTCTCTGTTCATCTTACTTTTTGCTTAGTGACTTGCTGGCAATTGATGGGTAGTGCTACAGATCTAAAGTGATCTCTTACAGAGGGATTTTGAAATATGATCAAAGGCAATTCCCTATTCTAGGAAATTTGTTTTGCCTGAATCAGAGCCTGACAGAATTCTCTTTTTCAAGACACACTCCACACTACGCTGCAGTTCTGGTAGTGCTCTGATAGGTTGTCCCTCTTTAATCAGAAGTATTAATTTGCAGCTGAAAAGCAATTAAAGAATAGTATGCTTTTCTTTAGCACTACGTACTACATATATTTAATTTCCATACACAAACTCAGTCGAACCAACAAGCTTAAAGAACAATTAACGCTACGTAAGAATCCTGTTTCTGAGGGGAAAGACCTGAGCAATGTTTTTTTACTGACCAGCAGACTCATAGTAAAAGAAAAAAGTCAATTATTTAACTTGTTGAATGACTGGCCTCTTGAACACATTTTCATAAATACGCCTTTCATCAGTGCATGACTTGGGGCAGGGCTCTTTGTAAGAGCAGCTTCTGAGTGGCTCTTTAGTAAACCATATCTTCAGCTAACATTTTTTTTAATTGTACAGGCAATTGGATGTTGTGTGCTTGACAGAAACTTCATCTTCAGCATCTTGAAAATCTTTCCTAAGAGCCCAACTACATGTTACCTATAGCAAAATGCTTGTTTTTTTTTCCCCCTCAGAGTTTTCCTTTTAAAAAAAAACTCAAAGTACTATAGTCTGTGAGTTTTAGCAGAGGTATAATGGTTGAGAGACTGCTTAATTCTTTCTTTTCCTACTCAAAGTTCTCCACTGGTTGCTTGCCAATGGCCATTGCCACACTACACTGTTAAAGTGCTACTATTCCACTTTCAACATCCTGTGGAATTCTGCAGTTTGTAGTTTATTGAAGCCAAAGAGCTCTCTGGCTGAGAATTCTAAATGCTCCTCCCTAAACTACAAATCCCAGGATTCCATAGGATGTTGAAAGTGGAATAATAGCACTATAACAGTGTAAGGCAGAAATGGCCAATGTCAAAGAAAAGACAAGCCCCTGTATAATTAGTGGATGGCAAATCAGTAAGCAAGACCCAGTCCAGAGAGTGACTGCATATGGCTTCTAGTTTTGTCTCTTAATTTCTCCACATGCATGTGTCAAAATCCATGCACACATCACTTCAGTGGGAGTCTGTGGGAACTTCTTTACAAGGTTGATTGTGAAAAATCATCATCAGGATGGGGAAATCTTAGCTGGAAAAGTTAAGACATAACTGTCTTTTCACATTACAAGTTCAATGAAGATCACCAACCCAAGCACCCACTTTCCGCCAATCTGGCTTGAAAAGGACTTTCCAGTGGTTCCATTGGGGATATTTCTAAAGCACAATTTCTGCAAGTTATCTGGTTGCATGACAAGCAGCACTTGCTGAAATTCTACTATCTCTGATATATAAAAGTCAAAGTTTGTTTGTCTGAGTCAGGCAAAGACCCCAAATGACTGGCTGCCTAAGAAGATTCTATGGAATCCTGCAGCCTTTAGGATTCTCAGCTAGAGAGATCTTGGACCTAAGTCAACTGTGTCTATCTGGAATAGGCTGGCTGCTGTGCAGACAAGGCCTAGCAGCAAGGAGGAGGGCAGTGTATTCCCTCAGGAACCCAACCTCTGTATATCAATTACTCTGAATATAGACTGGATTGGGAAAGTTACAGGTATTGGACGAAACAGTTTAAGGAGTCAGAGACACAGCATCTCAAATCTTTCTAACAAGTATCACCTATGAGAAAATAAATTCCGGGGCAACGCTGAGTATATAAGCTAGTGACCCATAAAGGTACAGGAGTTGTCTCCACAGTTTTCAGTCTGGCAACCCTAATATTCAAAGGGCCAACCAAAAAACATGAAAACGTGTGCAGATTTTAGATGCCTCGATTGCTATAACAATGAATTACAAATTCTTGAAAATGAATTTACAAGAATTATAAGTTCTTCCTCACGGTTTGCTGATGACTCCCATAACCTGCTGGTGTTTTGTTTGGAATCTTAGGCCATTTCTGCACTACACTGTTATAGTGCTATTATTTCTCCTTTAACAACCCTCTGGGATCCTGGGGTTTGCAGTTTAGGGAAGGGCCTTTAGAATTCTCAGCCAGAGAGCTCTTTGGCCTCAGTAAACTGCAAACCCCAGAATTCCACGGGATGTTGAAAGTGGAATAATAGCACTATAACCGTGTAGTGTGGAAACGACCATCCTGTTAGCTGCCTTGAACGTTCCTTCTTAAGAGCAGAGAGAAAAGATTACATACACAAGGGGTAGGAGTATAAGAGAGCACGGGTGACAGCTCTGGGGGCTTGTCCTGGTTCTCCACACCCACGCACTCATCCCTGGGTGACAGGACGGCCGAAGTCGTGGGCAGCGGCCCCGCGCGGCTGCCGCCTCCCTCTCCCTCGCTCTCCCCCTCACTGCACGCACACAGCCGGCCGCTTCCCCCGCCTCTCGTCGCCCCTGCAGCAAGGACGAGGGAAGGAAAACGCTGCCCGCTCGCCCTGTTGTTCGCCTGCGGCACCGCATCTCTAAGAAGGCCGGGTCGAGGTGAAGGGGCGCGGGAGGAAGGGAGAGAGACGCCTCCTTTCTCCTCCCCGCCGCTGGGAGCTGAGGCGAGCGAGCCGGAGCGCGGGAAGCGACCCTGACTGAGGGAAAAAGAGATTGAGAGACATCCGCCGAGGCGGCCGGGCGGGCGAGTGGCGTTGCTAGAGGTGAGCGGAGCGGGAGGGGAGGGGAGGGGAGGGGAGGGGAGGGGGAATAACCGGCCGCCCCGTTGCTGAAGGGCCTTCGAGTCCCCTCATTGCAGCCCCCGAGAGGAACCGAGGGGAGGCCGAGCCTGCTGTGGTGTCTTCTTCCTCCTCCTCCTCCGTGTTTGTTGTTGTTTTTTCCACGGCGCCCCAGTGTGAGAACAAGGTGGGAGAACAGGAAACCCCTGACCGCGGGGGGTAGAGGAGGAAAACGGGCCAGAGAGGCAAAAAAAGGGCAAAAGACTGGTTTTTAGCGAGGCTTCCATGAGTCTAATTTGATCTCCAGTCATCCCTACAGAACAGAATATGCAACATCCCTTATTATTATATTATTGTGGTTGTTATTTCTTTTACTTCCTGCCTTTATCCCCCCGCTGGTACTCAAGAGGGCAGTATGATGCCTCTCTGCGGCTTTTAAGAAGAGGTAGAGCCCCCCCCCGACCAGTACTGTCTGGCATCCATCCTTCCTCCAGACCGTTCAAGGGCAAAGGCTGCAGGACGAGGCTGGCATTTTATGCAGGACTAAAGCAAGGTATAATGACATCTGCTCGGGCTGGGTCATAGGCTAACGAGGCGTTTATTAGACCTTGTTTGTTTATTTATTTACTTCTGCTTTCCAAGATGTAGCGGCTGACATAACGATTAAGAGTTCCTTGTTTAAACTGCTGGAGATGCGGTGCGGGGCATCCAGAGTAGTTTAAATGGAAAAGGTAAAATTAATAGGGTATTTATTCAGGGTCCCAGTTCATTTTTGGGCAGCACACAAGAGGGTGAGGCGGTTGCTGAGTTTGCATACATCTCTCATGCTGCACAGTTCTGTGCTTTGTTTACTCAGAAGTTGGCCTCACTATCTTTATTGGGGATTACCTCCGCAGGCATGAGGGTTCGCAGCTGTAGTCCTGGTCAGGTCTCAAAAATGATGAGATGACAGGAGAAGGCATGTAGATGCAGTGTAGTTGGTTTTCTTCTCTCACATATATTATAAATGGGTTCTGCTGTTGGTTTCCCAGTTATGCCATTCGTTGTGGGGAAGGGCAGAGTTTGGAAAAATTACTTTTTATAGTTTGAAACATCCATAATTCCCCCAGTCAGCATGGCCACTAACTGAGGGATTGTAGTAAAAAAGTAACTTTTCTAAGCTCTGAGAAGGGGGCAACAGGACTTGAATTCAAATGGCCTGATTGCTGCCTGGCACCTTTGGAAAAAAGAATGGTAGCATTTACTGTTTCTATAAGCATAATTGTCTTGTTAGGCAGATACCCTTTATCTGTTAATATTGCACATGATGGGACAAAGAAGGGGAAAAAAGGATTTGTCAGGTTGGAACACTGTGTGCATTATCATTGGTAAGCTGGTTGTTTACTCTGTTCAAATAGTCAAATTATCTTTGTGTTACCTTGGAGTAGTCTAGTCAGTTGTGTCTGCAAAGCTGATAAGGAAGACTTTATCCCAAAGATGGGGAATTTCTGTACCCTCCTCCAAAAAGCTGATATTGGGTACTGCTCTGATCTGTCCTCACTATCAGCCAGGGTGACAGGGCTGATGGGAAATGAAGTTGACCTGCAGGTAAAAGAACAGAGTTTTCTTAGCCCTACTTTATCCATAGTAGTTATGTGACTGAATTAACATTTCTCCTAATCAGCTGAGACAACTTTCCTGTGCTCTAGGTATTTTAAGTTTCAGTTTTTTCCGTCTCTAATCACAAAAGAATACCACAAGCAAAAATATTTCCATTCATCCAGTTCAGTGCCCTAAGCTCTTATTTTCTTACTTTGGGGTTTAGAAAAAGGCTGCTAAAGCAAGCTGCTGAGCAAACAACCTGGTCAAGTATTTTTCATTTTGTACCCCTTCAGTATCAGCTTTTCTTCTTCCTCTGTCTTCCCTCAGTGCAAGACTCTTAAGAGAATATTGCTAAAACTCAGTCATAGCATTAAAAAACAGTTTAAAAACAAAGAGCTCTCATATTAAGAATAGCACTACATTAAAACAGTTTAAAAGCATTAAAACATAACAGATGAGGAAAAAATACGCCACTCCCTAAACAGTAAGCTCTCTTTGCCAGAAAGCTCTAATACTGTAGTTCAGGGGAATGGACTAGAACAATGGTTCTTAGCAGGGACTCCCCCTTAAATATTTTTGTTGCCATGGACCCCAAGACTTAACTCAAGATTTAAAACCCTGCATCAAATAGTATGCACCAAATATTTATTTAAAATTGCTCATCAAGGGCCTTCAAATTGGAAGAAAAGGGAGAAATAAGTAATGCACACTTCCCTAAGAGGTGCTGGAAAAAGACTTTTCTCCTGCTTCTTCCTGCCAGTTTAAGGCTAGAGTGGATTGAACAGCAATTTGCATGCCCTGCCAGTCAGCCAGCATTTGCCTTTCTTTCTCTCCCTCCTTCCCTCTTTTCCAGCAATCCAGTCTATCATAAACACTCAAAACATCCCCTGCTCCAAGTGGGATCCTCGATACAATGTGGTATCCAAAACTGAACAAGGATAGCAGGAAAAAGTGGGGCCAAATGAGAAGAGAGGTTTCTACTGCAGCAGGTGGCACCCCTAACAAGACACTGGAAGTTGGACCAATGGGTCATTGTTGGCAAAGTAAGCCACCACTTGATTCAGACGAAAGCACATGCACTTATGAATGGAAATGAGTAGGCACACTTGGGATCTTTTATAGCAGGGTTGCTTCAACCCTTATTATTTGCATTCAGCCTCCAGTTTTGGGTGTTGGGGGGTTGCCTTTTTATCCTCCATCCCTGCTTTGCATAATAGTCTACTCTTCTCCTGGTGAAGAAGGTAAGAAACAGGGAGGTTGAACATTTTTGATAGTACATGGGACTCTTTTCCCCTGGAAAGAAAGGGAGGGAGGGAGAGAGGGAAAGAAAGAATAAGAGCAAATGCTGGCTGGCTGGCTGTGAGCTCTGCTGTCATTCAGCTGCTGAGTCTATCTCCTAACCACAGCACGTGGCAGGCAGCCAGTCTGCCTACTTTTGCCTTGGTTCCTATCACATTGCCACTCCATGGTGGGAGAAGGAGGGCTAAGCCAACTTTTGAGCTTTCACAGAGCTCCTGTGTGGATATCATGGACCGCTGGGGTATCATGCACCCCACATTAAGAACCACTGCACTAGAGAATACTAAGGACCTCACCCAACGACAACTGCAGGATTTGATAGGATGGACCCACAGGAGCTAAAGTGACATCGAACTGTTATACTTGTACAGTGTGGGTACAAGTTTATATTAGTGACATCCTCTTCACTTATACACTTCTGTTTACAGATCTTCTTACAGTACCCATGATTGTTGCTGCCTACTGCTAAAAACAAAAGGTTGTCCAGTGACTTTGCACTAGGATATGGTAAAATCTGTAAGTTCCCTAGGTAGAAGAGTTAGTTCATCAAATAAAGGTGGGGTGGCAGAAATCAGATCTGTTTATGATGTGGTTTTCTTGGTTTATGAACATGCAACTATTCTGGGAAAGATCCTGGCCCCAGGAAGTCAAACATTTATTCGTGTATTAAAGTATCTCCTTATATAGAGATTTAAAGGTCTACACATAACAATTAGAACTCTGATAGACTCTTCTGCTTCCTTGTATGTTTTGGGATATTTTTCTGTGAAGAAAAACAATAGGATTTTTTTATTTTTCACTTTTTACTTTCATTTTTTATTAATTGCAGCTTTTCATTATGTTAAGTATATTTTTGAAATACTTAATTTTTTTTCAAATAAAATATTGTATTTTTTTTTGAAAACAAATGAAATCATAAAGTGATTTTCTGTATTGAAACCGTTTACTATTACAACAACAGGAAAAAATGACAGATAGCTCAGGCAATAGCCCCCTGTATGTTGGCCCACTAAACTTTGTAGGTTTACTTCCTAGTAAAATGGATGGGCTTGGTTGGTGTACCTCTTAATAGTACAATTATGTGTATATTTACCCAGTGGGGCTTACTACCTTGTAGCTGAATGAGCCTTGTGATATGTGTAAGGTTGCAATGTCAGTCTTTAAGCACTTCCAGAGAGAGAGCAAAGATCAGGGGCAAAGTACAACTGTGCATGTTTTTTTATTATATGTCACTACTGAATACCGTGAATTAGTGAGGCCATATTAGTCAGGAATATTGCTTCAGAATATGTGTCATTTTGCTCCTTCTCTGTTTGTTCCTCCAAGCATTGCCTTTCATTCTGCAGTCATGAACGAAGCTGACCCTGAAGTCCATAAATCTGAATTTAACAACTGTTGCAATACTTGTTTTGGTGCACAGAATTTAATCTCACATGGCAGCATTTTCCACTGTCAGAGCAGACACTTTTGAACAAAAAGGATTTTTTTTAAAAAAAGTCTTTGTCTTTTCATTGCAGTGCTAGAAATTGTCCTTGTAAAAATACCTATTAATTATTTTAAGCATGAATTTACTCAGCAATGCTTTTGTAACTCTGTCTTATTTTTATTCTGATGTTGCTGAAACATTTTACATTCAGAATCCTTTGTAATAGCATAGTCCTGTACATGGCTACTCCAAAATAAGTTCCATTGGGTTCAGTAAGGCTTATTCCTAGGTATGTAGACATACAGTTATTTCCTCATTCTGCTGTATTATCGTGGAAACTACCTCACCCACCCTAGCCCATAATAACCATTTATTTAGTGAATGAATGCATGGAGATTCTCACCCATAGTGACGTGCACCCCACTAATGGATACATTCATTGGTTCGGCAAGATAATACTAATGTTTATTTTACCCAGAGTGCTCTCATTTTTGCCTTACTGCATTATGTCTTGTCATGGAAGGAACCAAAGAGGCCACCTACCCATCCTTGAGACATAAGACCCAGCCATGGAGACACATACCTTAGTTATATCCTGTTTGGATTACTGTAACACAGTCTGCATGGGGCTTTCTTTGAAAAGTGTTCAGAAACTTCAGCTGGTCCAAAGAGCTGCAATCAGATTGTTAATTGGGGCTGGCTGCAAGGATCACCCAACTCTCTTGTTGCAGCAGCTCTCCTGGCTGCTTATCTGTTTCTGAGCACAGTTTTTCATTCTGGAAGGCCTTTGATAAATGATTTTTCAGGAGAAAGAGGCCTTGTATAGTGTGCTGGACTATTTTATGTTGCTGTTGTTTTAATTTGTTTTAATTTTAAGATGGTTTAATGGCTTTTTTTAGCTTTTTGTACACAGTTAATTTTCAACTATGTTTGTTTTAATTCTTGTAAGCCACCTTTAATCCCAAAATGAGAAGAATCTGGGAAATAAATAAATGCTATATAGACTAGTCCTTTGTCATGCAGGAATACAGAGCTAAAGCACTCCTGATAGGTGACCACCCAAGCTCTGTTTAAAGTCCTTCAGTGATGGTTAGTCCACTGGCCTCTAAGGCAGCTGTTCTACTGTCAAACAGCTCCTAGCATCAGGAATTCCTCCAGTATTCAGATAGAATCCCTTGACATTTCAATTCCTTGGTTTGTATTTGTGAGGAGAGGTTGGACATAACCTGTAGTCCAAATAAAATATATATGGTGCACATTGAGGTTTGCACCTGGGAATGACAGTGAATGATGTAATCCCATGTAACTCTTGCTGAGACATTCTAATATGTAACCAGGGCAAAGGGTTGCATCATACATGGGAACATGCAAAGTTGGCTAGAGTTGCATCAGAAATGTATGTATATAAGCGAGTGTGTTCTAGCCAACTGTGCCCTCTTGATTGTCTGATGGAGCGGCCGGAGGCTATGTTGGATGCATATCTTCACTTGCTGTGGAATGCTGAAACTCTGTTGGAGTACTGTATATATGTATGTATCGTAACTGGAAAGTAAAAGCCTCCTGTTGGAAGATAAGAAGGTGTGGGCGTATTTTGTGGCTTCAGAGCATTTACTGCTAGTGTTTAAACTCTGCTGGGTACGCTTCTAAGCTGTGTGTACATTCTCTGCTATATGGTGATTTTCGAAACACTTGACTCTGGTAAACTGTTTTTGCCAGGGCTCAGTGCAGAAGGGAAGTCCTATCACGGTTTTGTGTACCTCCCATCATCCACTGTCCCTCCACAGTATTCTGGTCTCTGAAGCAGCAGAAAACAAACTAGCCATGTGACTTTCCCTGAGACATTTAAAGATGGCTATCAATGTCATCTCTATCTTCTCCAAACTAAACATACTTAGCTCCCTAAGCACTTAGTTATAGGTCTTGGTTTTTAGACATTTTACTGTCTTGGTTGCCCTCCTCTAGACATGTTCTAGCTTGTCAATATCCTTCTTGACCTGTAGTGTCCACAACTGGATACAGTATTCCCAGTGAAGTCTGACTGTGCCTGTCTAGTTGAATTAACGTCTGACCGTTCCTGCCGTGCACTTGATTGCTGTGTAGCTTTCACACAAGGGTGAACTAACTATAGTAGAATTTGGCAGCTCTTTCAGTGTAGTTCATTTATAGAACTTAACAAATGATATGTCAGACAATCATGGAAATATTGTCTACTGAGATCTTAGGGAAGCATTGTGTACAGGAAGTTTGGCACAAAACATCTAGCATTTCAATATTTAAAAAGAAACTTCTAAAACTGAGATTCTTTGTTTCAGGGATATGGTAGCTGGAAATTGAAAATCTCTCTTTGACAACTGATATTAGAAAATTTGGTATACTTCTGAGCAATGTGCTTAGGAGAACAGTTTAAGCCTTATGGCAAATAGTAGAACTCTTAAATACATAGTCAGGTATGCTTTTTAAATACATGATCATGATCCCTTGCCCTTGTTTGAAGAGTAAGGAAAATGAAGTGAATCTTCCCTATTCAATTCCTTGGGCTCTTACTGCTGACTATATTTTGTCTTCTGTAAAACAAATGTTAACAAATAACTAGTATATTTCACAATGTTCCTTTTAAGCTTTAGAATGCTCCCTCATTGGCATGCAAAAGTTCACATTTTGTCAAAATTTGCTTGACTGAGTCACAGTTCCAGGACAGAAATCTTATTTCGTCAATGTTTGGCCAAAATGCATGTTGACCAACATACTTACTGGATTTGTAGCTCACATTTAAGTGTGAATCATCACTTAGGGCTCAATAAAGCACAAAAGCTATTGGGAAATTATTTCAGTGACAGAATTACAATAATAAAAACTAGCAGTTTTGAGAGCCAAGTAATTGCTTTTCCATGTCACAATAATAAATTATATTTCTGTCATTTGTATTATTAGCCTCTGCCTTCTCTTAGCTCCAACTCTTTTAGAAATAAGAGAAAAAGCAGTCTAGACTTTTCAACAAGTAACTAAAGCCAAAATCAAGGTCTTGTTGACCTAGATGTTAGATCTTCCCATTAATCCTATATTCTTGATTCTTTCATTTTATACTTTCTCTGAGACAAATGGACATTTAATTCCATGGATGAGACAAAGCAAGACCCAGCATGGTGTAGCCATCTAAGCATTTGACTGTGACCTTGGGCACCAGGGTTTGATTCCCTGCTTGACCATGGAAACCCCTTGGGTGACCTTGGGCATGTCAAACACTGTCAGACCCAGAAAACCCTATGGGTCGCCATAAGTTGGAAATGACTTGAAGGCAGATAACAACAACATGAGACAGAGTAGAATACAGAATTTTTAAAACAGGATGTAGAATATAATACATATAGAGGAGGACACATCATGTAGTATCGAGCTTCAAATTTTAGAGCAAAATCCAGCATGATACAAGTGGACTTCCATTCATACAAGGGGATTAATCTCTTCTTCCGTCTCCCTCTTATCCCCTGATACTTCTGAATTCTCTATGTAAGGTCCTCAGACTTCTGTAGTCTGTTTTGATGACATGCAGGAGAGGAGGAGGGTGTAGGGGGCATACACATGGAAGAAGTTGTCACAAGGAAAGGTAAAGATTAAGGGGTCATGGACATGAAAGGTTTACATTCTTGCATGTAGGGTAATTAGCAATGATAGGTAGAACACAGCTACTAAGCAAGAACTGATTTTTTTTTAATCTGCACATAAGATGCCAGTGATAATGTAGTTCTAAGGTACTTCTAGCTAACAACTTAATTGGTTTGTTTGTTTCTCCTTGTTTCTAAACTGCTGAAGCACAGGTAGATATTTCACTGTGGCTATTTTGTTTTTTCTTTGTTTGTTTCTTTTCCTCTAGCTCGGGGCTTTCCAAATGGTGTGCTGTGACAGATTAGTGTGTTGCCTGAAGTATGTGGGTGTGTTGCCTACAATCTTGGAAATGTATGTTATTATTTATAAATCATATATTTATATATTATTTATACATCATATATTTTTAAAAATATATGAAAGGTTTTCCTGAGATATGCTGTGTCCCCACACATTTTGTTATTATAATTTATGTATGTGTCTATATCTCTTATAAGGGGTTAGTTTAACCTCCAGTTTGTTAATAAAACTGAAATTACTGTGAGGCATGTCTAAGACCCTTTTTGCACCTTACCCTTTCATGGTGCTGGGCTCTCGCAGGGACTCGCGCAAGAAGCCTTCGGAGGAAGGCTCTTGCATCCCTGCTGCTTCGGCTCCGCAGCTGCTTCCTGGTTATGCGAGTGCCCTGCCTCTTCCCTTCGCAGTGCAACCTGGGACCTTTCCCAGCCTGCACTGGAGAGGAAGCGCAACCAGCCCGGCTCCCGAGGCTCCGCACGCAAAGTAAGTGTGCACAAGGCCCTGGAGTGATGCTCAGCATTTTCGGCTTTGAGACGAAAATGAAAAAATGCATGCGCAGTCTGCGTCAGGCCCTTGAGCGTCATGCAAGTTTGAGTGCATCATGTGGACCGCTCCTCACATTTATGCGACGCTCAAGGGGCCCTTTCGCTTCAGAAATGCTGTGCAAAAAGGGCCTAAAAAGTGTGTCAGCAATATGAAAAGTTTGGAAAGGTCTGCTCTAGCTGCTTCTAGAAGTGTCTCAAAGGCACTGCCCTAGAGTTCTGTCTTGGCTTTTGCCTCACAATGAAGAGTGCACAGGCACCTGAAGAAATCTTGTGCTCTGAAGCACATTTGTCATAGTTTGAGTGGCCCGTGCAAAGGAAGCTTTTGTTTGCTTTAATGTACCTTTTCATCCACCAGTCACTATAGTGTCTAATAAAAATCTGTGTAAATATTTTACACTGTATTCTAGACTACTGTTGACTCTAGTATAACAGCAGCGAGTGACCAGTTAAACAAGGCAGTCTCTGTGTAACAGGAAAGAGGGAACACATCATTCCTGTGATGCTTTTCTGTGTGATCATACATGACACCATTATTCTTCCTGTTGCAGAATGTCCTATGACTATTGAAGCATCAGAACAGCACATTGCCTTAAGCTGTAGTCCTAAGTCATTTTCATTGGAAGCAAAGACAAATATTCTAAGTAAAAATGAGTAGAATCAAGGTATTTGCTTGCTATAATAAGCATACTTTATAAGGATGCAAATCCTACTGGGCTATTGGTATAAAATTTTTTGTCTTCCATAGCTTTTTCACCCCTACAGGGCTGCTGTTCTTAGCCAGTCATCATGTTTACTTTAGACAACAGGGAATGATGATGCTTTGAGAAAACGACTGAATTCTTCATCACTTTTGGTGGGCAAAGATTCATTTAATTTACAAATATGTCTAACAGTTTGCCTTGGGCATACAAATATGTCTATAGAATCTCAAAATTTCTAGTTATGGCCCTGCTTCCATTCCAACTGCCACTGCTGTGACCTTGGACGAAAAGAAGAATAGGCAGGCACAGTTTCATTGTGCCTTAGCCCCAGTAGCAGATAAGAGACCCTCTCCTCCATTCCAGCTGTCATCCCTGTGGCCTCAGGAAAAAGGAGAATAGACAGTATCTGCTAGGCTTAATTCCCTCTTCCACTGCCATTCCTTTTCCCCTATATTTCACGTGTTATTTGGACTGTAAGTCTTAAGGCAGAAAACTATCAAATTAACAATTTGTAAGGTGATCTGCAAACTTTTTTGGTTGAAGGGCAGAGTATAAATACAAGAAAGAAAGGAAGAAAGGAAGAAAGAAAGAAAGAAAGAAAGAAAGAAAGAAAGAAAGAAAGAAAGAAAGAAAGAAAGAAAGGTAGATAGATGTGGAGAATATTTTCTCAACTTGTTTACCATCCTTTCTGTGGAATTATAAGCAACATTCCGTAGGGAGTGTTCTCTTGTTTATGGATTCTGTGAAACATCTCTGAACAATGTATTTTCCATACTGTTGATGTCTTTTTAATTACTTTGCCACCAGGTGCTTTTCTTCCACATAGACTTTGTAGCCATAAGAGTTGGAAGATGCCTTGTGCTTGTACAACTGAAAACTTTTGCTTGTGACAGAGAAGAAATCTCTTTTCCTGCTGTACCTACTTCTGCCATATTCCACTCTGTTCTAGAGGTTTCCCCAACCTCAGAGGATTAAGGGGTGGGAAGAAAAGAGGTGGGTAAGCCCAAATCCATGAGCTAGAGATTGGGGTCCAAACTATAGTGTGTACTTTGTTTTAATTAATTGATACTAGAACAAAAATGTCTGCCTTATATAAAATTATTTCTACAAAGAAGTTGATACAAGGTCTGTTAATGGATAAATAATAGCCACATATATTTCTTTTTTCTTCTAGAAAATATTCCTATAATTTCCATCTGTTGAGAATATGGAATCAATTTCTATGATGGGAAGTCCTAACTATTTAAACGAAACCTTCCTGCCAAATGGGATAAATCGTATCAAAGACAACAGTAAGACTACGATAGGCATAATTGGAAGCGGGGACTTTGCTAAATCTTTGACCATTAGACTTATCAGATGCGGTTACCATGTCGTCATTGGAAGCAGAAACCCCAAGTTTGCTGCTGAGTTCTTTCCACATGTTGTTGATGTCACTCACCATGAAGACGCTGTAGCAAAAGCAAATTTAATTTTCATTGCCATACACAGAGAACACTATTCTGCTTTATGGAACCTCAAACATTTACTGGTAGGAAAAATCCTTGTAGATGTCAGCAACAACATGCGAGTCAACCAATATCCAGAATCCAATGCAGAATACTTGGCATCCCTTTTCCCAGATTCATTTGTTGTCAAAGGATTCAATGTTATTTCAGCCTGGGCACTGCAACTGGGACCAAAGGATGCTAGCAGACAAGTAAGTTATCTATTTGAGTGTTTTAAGCAATGGAAATAAAAATACTATTTGTAACATGATTAGCTTACTGATATCAACACCCACAATTGTCCTGTTATGGCTTACTTTGTAATAATATGCTATCCCAAAACCTCTTGCAGTAACTTTATTCTTTTTCTCAGTTGAATTAGTTTGCCATCTAGTATTTGATCCAGCACTTGGTGCAGGCATTACTCTCTGACTAAGGTGATAAGAAGTTGTACATGTTGCTGAAGTGGATCTGAGCAGATGCCACACATGAAAGTGCTAAAGTAATCCAGAACTATAGCACTGGAAAAACTTGTGTTGCCTATGAACTTTGATTTGTTTCTTCTTACACTTTAAAAGCAAGCAGTGCAGACCTCCTGGCTTTGTTTTATTGGCTTTGCACATCATTGTACTTTGACTGACCTTGATCTTGTATAGGATCAGGCTGCTTGTTTTACAGACCAAAGCGGTCCATACTATATATAGCATTAGGTGTCAGGAAAAACTTGTGCATTTTATCTAAAGCTTGGAATCATGGAAGATGCAATTGTGAAATGATTTATTCAGTCAAGTATCAGACAGTTTTCCACCAATCACCCAGACAGTATTTGCACAGAAACTGTTTCTATAGCATTCTTACTCAAGCTATTAGGTTCTCAATGTTCTGAACTAGAGTTCCCATTTTCCCCAAACAGCATAACCATTGGGGATTACTGTTCTATAAAATAAAATGAGGAACTTCTTAGTTTCATGATTATAGCAGCGCTAACATTCAGTTATGTCCACAGAGAAATAAAAGATAAATGGTGTATGTTTCTTATTTACTGTAGTTATAAGAGTAATAATGATGATGTTTTAAATAGCTGTTGTTTTAAAAGAGGCTTTTCAGATCTGGTTCTTCTGACTTTTAGCACACGTGCAGTAGTACCATACTTGTACTTGGATTTGGACTTGGCAGTTTGTGCTGTGGTTTGACCATTAAGTCCATGCATTTGTCATTATCCTTTTGTCTTTGTTGTTCCTTGTTTGTGTCGTTCTTTACATCAAAATATATAATTAAGTCTAGTTGTGTGTTTTTTTTCCTTACTAGGTCTACATATGCAGTAACAGTGTTCAAGCTCGCCATCAAGTTATTGAACTTGCCCGTCAGCTCAGCTTCATTCCCCTTGATTTAGGCACTTTGTCTTCTGCAAGAGAGATTGAAAATATACCTCTTCGATTGTTTACACTATGGAAAGGCCCAGTAATAGTGGCTGTTAGCCTGGCCACCTTCTTCTTCATCTATTCGTTCATCAGAGATGTGATACATCCTTATGTGAGGAACCAGCAGAGTGATTTCTACAAGATCCCTATTGAGATTGTGAACAAGACATTGCCAGTGGTTGCTATCACTTTATTGTCTCTAGTGTATTTAGCAGGGCTCTTGGCAGCTGCTTATCAGCTTCATTATGGCACTAAATACAAACGATTTCCACCATGGTTAGAGAGCTGGTTGCAGTGTAGAAAACAACTTGGACTGCTTAGTTTTTTCTTTGCAACAGTGCATGTGGTTTACAGCTTGTGCTTACCCATGAGGAGGTCAGAACGATACTTATTTCTAAATATGGCTTATCAGCAGGTAAGAAAAATAATCTATTGAAATCAAGTAACTTCAGAATGTTCCAATACTATTGCACATATGATTTGTCGGAATATTTATGTGACCACATTACCAAAGATGTGAAGCCCCAAAAAATACTTAGAAAATTTAAGAATATTTTTCCCCCAAGGATATTTTCATTTTTTCCAAAACACTGGAAAAGCTGAAAACATTTGGGTTATGAAATGCTTTATTTTACAGAGATGAGCAATATGTTTAAGACAAGATGTAAATATTTTTCTTCCTGGACTTTCCTTCTCCTAAGCACAGTAAGCTGGAAAGGAACTTCAAAATGTTTTAAAGAGAGGAATTTACAAAAATGATAAAAATGAAAGAGAAGAACTGAAAGAGAAACTATGAGTAGTGGTAACTCAGCAAATTAGACTGTTTGGGTGAAATTTTGTGTAGCAAAATCAATATTTTATTATTTGTTCCTTAGCCTGTTTCCCATGAAAATTAGTTCTTCCTATGCCTGCTTGACCCTGTGGAAGAAAGAAAGTTGCACAATACCCAATTGCACAGTAAATTTCTTTATTTTACAATGATGTTGATGACTTATGTTTCTCAGAAGCTAGCAAAGCCTAGAAGATGCTAAATTTCTCAACCGCTGAAACTCCATTTGTGACAAAAAACATTAAAATATTGAAAGATAAATTCTATTAGTAAATTTTAAATAGTTTCTGGATAAGCTGCCCTTAAATTTGGTAAACTGAACATAATTCTATGAGGAAATCAAGTTACTCATAATAATCTTATCTTCCTGAAATTAAAAAAAAGTGACTTTAAATCTATAATGGTCCCAAAAATTACTGCAAATCTTTACAATTACCCCAAAATTCCTTGGAATTTTAGGGAGGAGAAGAGGGGAGTTTAATGTGCTCAAAATGTCAGTAAGTTTTCCATCTTTATGCATTACTTTGTACTTCAAGAATACTGCAGCAACAAGCATTGAATTGTACGTTTAAAAATATATTATTTTTTACCATATCACGCATGTATGTGGCTTTAAAATTGTAAAGGATCAGATTTCCTGCCTGACAGAGCTCACAGTCTAAAGGCAGGGAGAGGCAGATGGGGAGTGAGGTAAATTTTCCTTTTTCATGGAGTTTCAGTTTTTCTCTCATCCATATTGATCAAGTCTGTGTCTGCTTAGCTTCTGTAATGCTGCAGAATCTGTTGTTCTCAGGGTCCATTTACAGAATCCTGCACACTTGTATAAATTTTCCAAAAGAAGTAAAATTGTATCTTTTTTTATTAGACTGTACAATATATTTTGCTTCTTCTAATTGTCAGAAAAAAAGATATGTATTCAGTGCACTAAAACCGATTCTTAATAATTGCTAGAAATCTGATTCCCTTTACCTCCTCTCAGCAGATTCTTGACAGATCATTTGTAAAAACTTGCATCTTCCAATTAATTAAAACTCCTTTGGCATAAATATGTCAAATGTTCGAAAAGTTCAAAACCGTCATTCCTTTTCTTTCCACAGGTCCATGCAAATATTGAAAATTCTTGGAATGAAGAAGAAGTGTGGCGAATTGAAATGTATGTCTCGTTTGGTATAATGAGCCTCGGGCTGCTTTCTCTTTTGGCTGTAACTTCCGTTCCTTCAGTAAACAGATCATTAAATTGGAGGGAATTCAGTTTTATCCAGGTGTGTATTATTGTAAATCACTATGTTATAAAAAAGTCTAGCACAAAGCATTTTCATAGGTTGTGATATCTAAGATAATTGAATAGCTCCTAGTTTCTTCCTGATATATTAACAATTTCCAAAATGCTAACAGTTAGGCATGCAGCCCTGGAATGTAAATTGATTTCAGCTGGAAACTAAGAAATGCTTAGTTAAAGTACATATTTTGACATTGAACTGATTTCATCAGATCCAGTTGTGAGTCTTTTACAGTGTGTGATGAGTGGACAGTTACAAAACAAACACAGAGAATTCCACTCCACCGTTCTGAGTCTCAGCAATTCCCAGGCATGCCTGGAAGTTGTAAAGTTGCAATGAAGATACCTGCAATATTTTTCAGATATCATCCAGAGGCCTTTTTAATATACAATTTCTGATTTCAATAGCAGTCTTTACTTTCTGCACTTTAACTCAATTTCACTATAAGTCCAACAGATACAGCCATCTCTGTCAGTCCTACAAAAATAGTATCACCCTGGCCCTTTTCAGATTTTGACCTGTTTTCAAGTATCCTTCTTAAGGTTTTAATCTGATAATTTAGAAGGCAGTAGCCTATTGAGCCATCATGACAAAAAGAAAAGTGACATGCTTTTATTAGGCAAACACATTTCAAAATATTGAAAGCAAATGTTTCCTTTATGCTCCATAAGCCTTGTACTATGTCCAGTCCTGAGCTGTGTTCAGCCTATTCGTACACAAAGCTAGGCAGGTAAATACATAAAGAAGGCAATAATGACTTTATAACATTGGGCTAAATCCAATTTCAGATTGAATTAGAAGAGAACCATTTCAATTAATGGGACTTATATTAGTACTGATTAATATGTTCTATTCATTTGAGTGGGTCTGCTCCAACTGGGACTGAAACTGGATGAAACCCGTAGTTTTGTGAGCATTTCTGAACACTTTATTACTTATATGCTAATCAGGATTTCAGTATTTTAATCTGTATTTGTTTCTCATTTCCTTCCTCAAAGTCTACACTTGGATATGTCGCCCTGCTCATAAGTACTTTCCATGTATTAATTTATGGCTGGAAAAGAGCCTTTGAAGAAGAGTACTACAGATTTTACACACCACCAAATTTTGTTCTTGCCCTTGTCTTGCCATGCATAGTAATTCTGGGTAAGATCATTTTACTTCTACCGTGTGTAAACAGGAAACTGAGACGGATAAGAAGAGGATGGGAAAAAAGACAATATATGGACGATGGAACTGGAACTGGTTCACATCCCTCACCAGAAAGGGTTACGATCATGTGATTGTACAGTGACACCATTAGCCCTGTCAGTATTGTCCTTTCAAAATTATTTGGTTCATAACCAGCTTTGCTGCAGACTAAAAACTTAATCTAGAGGAGTCAATGATAAATGGTGGTAAATTATCAGGAAATGAGCAATAAAGATGAAGACAGACATAACATTTCAAAAGCATGGAGCAAATGGTTTGAATAAGTACTTTCAGTTTTGTGTTCTGAGCAAAGAAAGTTTATTCAACCCATTTCCAAAGTAACATTGATCTTAATGGGGTTTACTTTTGAGTAAACCTGCTTAGTATTGGACTGTTGAGAATCTTCCATCAGTCTTCAGTGGAAATGCCAGATTCAAAGCTGAACAATGGTCTTCTTAAAAATATAAAGTGGGCCTTTCTAGATCAGACACAGGCTGATCTAGTCCATCATTATATTTGCCCAACCAGGTGCTAATAGGAATCTCACCAGTAAGACATTTCTGGCCCAGCATTCTGAGCAATACTGCTGCCTGGATCTTCTATAGCGCAAGTTCCACAGCAGCTTGTGGCTAGAGGCATACTACCCTCTGATGCTGGAGGTAATACATAGCCATCATGACTAGTAGCCATTCAAAGCCTTAGCCTCTATAAATCTGTAATCTTCTTTCAAAGCCATCTAAAGTAGTGGTTGTCACTACATCTTGTAGCACATTCCATAGTTTGACTGTGCATTGTGTGAACAAGACCTTCCTGTTGTCTGTCCTGAACTGCCAAAAACCTTCAGGAGATAAAACACATAAAGGTTCTTGTGCCCATCCATGCCCTTTCCTTGTCTCTTGAGCACTTTCCCTGGAGCCCTGGTCATTTCTGTTATCCTTGGGAAGTTGCCAGGACCCAATGCTGATGCTTATCCCCTTAAATTTTTTGCTGTTTCCCCCTCTTGAGTCTAGAGTCCAAGCAGTGTTGCCTGCCTGAATCTACCTACACAGTGTCCCCAATTCCGGGCCGTTCAGGGGTATCTTGTCAAATGAAAATGGTAGCTAGATCTAGCTACTCAGCTGTGATTTTAGTGTCAACACTTCAGCCATAAAAGGGCTCAATGACGGGTGGGAGCAGGGGTGAAATTTCTAAAGGAATCCTTTCTCCAAAGTCTCTTCATAAATAGAGCTAGCTCTGACCAAACTGGGGACAGGCCCCAGGGAAATGAGCAGGAGAAACTGTGGTTGCTTTGTCACATCCTGTAGTGAAAAGTTTCAAAAATGTAGGAACATTCTCCAGCTTTGAATCTGGCAATACTAACTCAACTTTACTTTCACATGTAGAAGTATTTTAAAATGCTGCTTTCATACTATAAAATAATCAAGAGCTACTGATTATAGAATTTGTGCGCTCAGTTACACTGTCTTAAATGCCTTTTGTTTCTATAAGATGAGCCAGCATAGTGAAGTGGTTTGAGCATTGGACTACAGCTCTGGAGACAAGGGTTAAAATCCCCTCTCAGCCATAGAAACTCACCTGGTGACTTTGATCAAGTCACACTCTCTCTCAGCTTCAGTGAGAGGCAAAGACAAACCTCCCCTGAAACAAATCATGCCAAGAAAACCCCATGATAGGTTTTCCTTATGGTCACTGTAAGTTGGAAATCACTTTAAAGCCCCCAAAAGCAACAACATCATTAGAAGTGAAACTAGAAGGGATGAATGAAACATCTAAGAGTCAAAATAAGTGGGCCCAGGCAGCCCCTTTTTTTCCTACAACAAGAACAGCTATGGATGTGATGATGGGTTGCCCCAAAAAAACCAACACTTTTTGTATTTCGCTCTTCCTTGTTAATAGAACTGGAAAGGATACCAAGGGGATACTATCCAGCCCAAACCCCCATGCAAGTGCAGGATTCTGCAGTTAAAATAGCCTTGAAATATGGCCATTTAGCCTTTGCTCAGACACCTCCAGAACAGGGATGTCCATCACTCCTCCTCTAAGTTACAAAAAAAAAATTTATAAATACATAAATGTCAAGAACCCTGAAAAATGAGCCCTTACAAAGCAGCATTTGGGGGAACAACGAGTAAGTGTTATTTATTCTGCAAAAAAAGTTTAACATTACCAATCAGTGTGTTACTTTTGAAAATAAGTGATACTGATAACATAGGTGCAAAAGGAATGTGTGACAGGTAATGTCATTACTTTAAATGTATTGCTTCCAAGTTCTGGTTTTCCATCTCCCCCCAAGAACTTTCTCTTAAGTAAAGCTCCAGTGCTAGAAGTGAGGTTAGCTAAGAAAGTGAGCTCACTGGAGAGAATGCTACAGGGAAGAGAGTTCAGCTCCCTTCACTCACCTAAGGGCTCAGTGAAAACTATTTCCCATTGTTTTTAATAGGATTTGGACACTTTTGATGAACTGGATTTAGTATGTATTGAATGCTATTTTGCACAGTTTATCACAAAATCAAAATTTAGCCAACTTTTTCTAGACAGCATTTCTATTTCTTAGAAATATTTGACAAATTATTTCTAATATTAGCCTTAGATGTTCATGTTATTGTTTCTTTTATCAAAACTAGTCTTTTTATTTGGATCAGACGTGAGAAAAATTGTTTACCTTTTCCCATTAGGAGATTCACAGTAAGGGCATTACAGATATGAAACACCTGTTTTTCATGCATAAAACCATACTGTGTGCTGGTGCAAATTAAAGGGAAAAAGGATTTAGGCCTTCCTTGTGCTTAGATATTCCTGTGTATAGGTAAGCAGGTACAAATGTGCAGCTGTGAGACTGCATCTATTGAAGGATAGGCACAGAATCTGACAAAGAATCAGCAAACCTTGAGTTCTTTACATGAAATTTATCTTGACGCAGATAAGAATGCACATAGATAGTAGTCATTTTTTTTCCTCCACTAATCATAAAAAGGTCTGTTTACACCTGCCTAAATCAGGATTGAGGCTTTCTAAACCCTTTAATTTTAGAGAAATTTTAATATTAATATTTTAAATTTTGTAATTAAAAATGAAAAATCAGTAGTTTAGTGATATCTTTAGGGCTCTCTGACTTACTAGTACTATTTAAAATGTGATTTACATCACAGAAATTGTACTTTGTCTTATTTGTGAAAACAAAAATCAGCGAGTGCAATGAATGAGCAAAAATAAATAGGAGTTGTTACTTGCGTGAACGATCATTCTGGGATGACAGGAGGAGCAATCCACAATGCCTGGGATTCATCCTCGCCCCAGCTGACGCAGGAGTCATTCTCGAGCTTGCATTCTAAATCCTTTAAAACCATTTCCTGTCCCTCCCCCTTTCCCGTTTTTTTCGCTAGCGTGACCTCCTAACTATCACACCTGTTTCCATGTTACCGTATCTGACCTAGTGGTGGGTGTAGATTGCTCCTCCTGTCATCCCAGAATGATCGTTCATGTAATACCAACCCCCACTCGGGCTGACGGGAAAGGTCAATCCACAACGCCTCGGATTTTCCTGAGCTGTTATCTGGACGGGTAAATTGTTTACAGCACTGCCTGAAACACCTTGCGGCCAAACGCCGCCTGGGCCAACTTATATTTATCCAGTTTGTAATGTTTGATAAAGGTGGAAGACTCTTTCCAGCCTGCCGCCTCACAAATGTCTTCTAGTGAAAATGCGGACTCATATGCCACTGAAGTAGCCATTGAGTGCGTAGAATGTGGCCACACATTTGCTGGTCTTGGCTGCTTAGCGTAATCATAGCATATGAAAATACAGTTCTTTATCCAAGAAGCTATCACTCCTTTTACTAGCTTTCTGACCACGTGTCTTATTTTGGGAAAGGGGGTAGCAGAAGCGCATCTGACCGCCAAAACTCCTTTGTCCTTTTAATATAAGCTTTAACTACAAGCCTAACATCCAGCGTGTGCCATTTTCTCTCTAAAGGATGGACCGGTTTTGGGTAGAATGTTGGCAGATGTTCTGTTGTTGGTGTTGACATGCAGCCAAGCACTTGGGCTTAAACGAGGGGTCAAACCTCAAAGTCAACTTATCGTGATCGAATACACAGAGGTTTTCATTCACTGACGGGCAGCAAATTTAAAAATTCCTCCTTGCCGATGTTATAGCCAGGAAAAAGCTGTTTTAAAAAATAGAAGCCTCAAGGAGGACTCTGATAACGGTTCAAACGGCGCCATTAATGCATTCAGCATAAGTTCAGATCCCAGGGAAGGGAATCTGCGCACCGTAGGACCTGATTGCAATGTTGCCCCTTTCAAAAAACGTTTTATATGTGGATGGTTTGCATAGTAACAGCCATCCTCCATTAGGACTGCAGATAAGCAGCTACCTGCCTTTTCAATGTGTTGGGAAAACGAAGCCCTTCTCCATCCCATCCTGCGGGAAATGAAACTGGGGGTTTTTCCTTTTTTCTGCAGGGGAAATTCTCTTCCCTGTGCACCAGTTCATGAAGGTCTTCCATGTTCTATCATAAATTCTTTGTGTGGACTCCCTTCTGGAGCCAGGGATTGTATTCACTCCCTTTTTCCCAATAGCCCTTCTGAGCTAGGCATCTCCTCTCAAACTCCAGGCTGTTAGTTTTTAACCACTGGGGATCCGGATGGCTCACAGGACCCTGGGTCAGTAAGTCTGGTCTGCATGGTAATCTCCATGGCAGGCTCTGAGCTAACTGCAGAAGGAGTGGAAACCATGGCCTCCTCGGCCAAAACGGTGCTACCAGTACCACCGCGGCTTTCTCTAGGCGTATCTTCACCAACACTCTCTGCACAATTTTTATTGGCGGGAAAGCATAGTGAGTTCCTGGGGGCCATGGTACCAACAGCGCATCGCAAGCCTCGGCTCCTTTTTCCACGAATTGAAAAATATCTTTTTAACTTGGTGTTCTCTACAGTAGCGAACCTACTTGTAAAGGCCCAAAAAATTTTGTTTATCTCCCGGAAAACCTCCACATTGAGAGACCACTCTCCCCGGGTGTACAAAATTCCGGGCCCCAGGTAGTCCGCCTGTACATTTTGGCCCCCTTTTTTAAGTGTACTGCTGTGATTGACTGTATATTCAGTTCTGCCCATTTGAACAAACAATCTGCCTCGATTACCAGAGGCATCAAATATAGCCCTCCTTGTTTGCAAACATAGGCCTTGGCTGTCATGTTGTCTGTGAAGACCAGCACGGGGCCTTTCCCTTGCCCCAGGGGCCACCCTCTGAAGTGCTAGGCGAATCACCTTCAACTCCAGGAAATTGATATTGCAACGCCTGTCCCTGGTAGTCCAACTGTCCCTGGTAGTCCAGATGGAAACACCTGCACAATGGGCACCTCAACCAAAAGGCTGGCACCTGTTGTTATATGTTTTAACTTTCGTTTTGGAAAGGAATTTCTGAAGCTACATTCTTGCTGTTTAGCCACCATTGCATGCCAGTCTGAATATGATGAGGCAACAGCACCTTGTAATGTCGCCCGTTTGCAACTGCCAACTGATGCCTCATGAGCAGTCTCTGTATAGGCTTTAAATGGAAACTTCCCCATTGAATCAATTGAGTTGTCAATACAAGTGTGCCCAGCACTTTTGCCAATTGCATTATATCCATATGACTGCTCTGCATTACCATCCGAGCAGCTTGTTGCACCTTTTCTAATCTTTCCAAAGAGAGATACAACCTGCCCTTCATGGATTTTTCACGCCCCGTGAGTCAATTCCCTTGTTGGAAAGGAAAAACTCTTCTCTATGTTGAGAAGGGAAAACCCAATCTGAAAGTACCTGGATTGTCACCTGCACGTCCTGGTTTAGCTTGGGCTCTGACCATGCTTTTAGCAGAATGTCGTCCAAATATGGAAATAAGTGTACCCCTTGCACTCTTAGGAATGCAGTTAGGGGCTAACACCTTTGTGAATACTCTCGGTGCTGAGCCAGGCCGAACGGCAACGCCTTGAACTGGTAGTGGTCGTTTCGGTAATTTAAACCCCAGGGGGTTTTTCTTGTGGTTGGGACACGTGGGAATGTGTAGATATGCTTCTTTTAAGTCTATCGATGCCAAATAGTCCCCTACTTCTAAAATTTTTCCCGGATCATTTGTAACATCTCCATTTTTTAAATTTTTTTTATTCCCCAAATTTGTTTAGGTAACTGAGATTCAATACCGGTTGTGTTTCCCGTTTGGCTTGGGGGAAAAACAAAAAACACCGAGTAGACTCCTTTTCCTTTTTCTTTTGGGGGGAACCTTCTCTGTGGCCCCTATGTCCAAACGGTGTACAATCTCCTTTAACACCACCCTTTGTTTGTCCTGATCCCTTGGTACTGGAGAAGGAAGAAATCTGTCCTTGGGGGCAGTGTGGAAATTTATTTTGTAACCGTGTGTTACGACATGTAACACCCACCGATCCCATGTTACCTCTGACCACCTGCTCCTGAAAAACAGAAGTCTTCCCCCCACTTTCTTTATATGGTAGTCAATATTGTGGTTTACTGCGCTTGGGATTCACCCCAAGCTTTCCTCCTTGGCCTTGTCTATTGCCTTGGTATTGTCTCGTGAACTGTGGCTTTGTTCTATTCCATTGAAATCTGTCTGATCTGTACTCAGTAGACCTTCCTGAATATCCATAAACCCCCCTCCTCGAAAGGAATAATTCAAGCCCCTGTATCCTCTCCTTTCCCCCTTTCTTCTTTGAAGGGTTGGCATAACGTGCTTCTTATCCTTGGTCTCCACCAAGATATTTTCTAATGCCTTAGCACCAAACAGTAGATCCCCTTGATAAGGGACATATGCTAAAATTCTGGGGACTTTTGGTCAGCTTCCCAATGTCTGAGCCACAATGAACGTCCGCCCCCCTTTACCAAATTACGAAAAACCCCGCTGCATATATTTTAGCGTCCAGCCCCGCGGCTGCAACATTTTCAAAACTTTTTGTACTCGCTCTGTTGCCTTCATTATCTCATTCAGTGAGCAGTCCTGGGTCTAAAATTTCCTGAGACCACAGCACCCCTCCCTGGCAAACATTGAAGTGGCTGTAGATGCTCTAATTATTGCAACGCTGCCTCATGAGCCTTCCTCAGGCAAGATTCTGCCCTACGCTCATCCATTTCCTTGAGTTGCATCTCTCCCCCCCTGGGAACAATCGCACCAGATAGCAAACCTTCAATCGGAGCATCCACAGGAGGCACCTTGAGCAATTAACATCCTCCTCTCAGAAGGCATATAATCTACTTGTGTACGGATACTTTTGCTTACGCTACCTTGAGTATTCCATTCTGCCGTGATAACATCTCTAAACAAATCTGGCAAAGGGAACTCTGTGTTCCTAGCCTCTTTTTTTCCCTTTTTACTGATGGTAGTGTATACCCCTTATTCATCTTATCCTTGTTCTCCTTATCACCCTCCAGACCTAATGTCTGAAAACCCTTTTAGCAAACCTTTTTTAAAGTTTCAGACTCAAACATCCTGTCTGGTACCACCCCCTCCTCATCCAGATCAGAAAATAGGTTAGCCATTTCCCCCAAAACTCCCAAACCCCTTCCTCCTCTAATTTTTATCCATGAACTCTCTCTAGGGACGTTTGCATGAACCTCTCCTGACAGTGAGGAATGTGCTGTGTGTGTTGCATAATTTCCCTTGGAGGATGTGTGCTTCTCCTTTATGCCCATCTTTGATCCCTTGTCAAATTCAACCCCTTTTTTTTCTTTGTTTGGTGTTTGACCTGTTCCTCATTATTTTTTTGTCCTCATCTCTGCAATTCTTTTGGCTGTCACTCCTTTGAAATGAGTCCTGTTGCTGCTGTAATGTTATATGTGATCTTTGCCCCGCCAAATGATCAATGAAATAATTCGGATCTACCTGACGTGGCTGACAGTGTTCCCCCTAAAAATTCCTGAAGGTGTGCAGACACAGCCTCTTTTATCACTGACTGCATTTCATTGCGGAAAGTTCAGGCATACCCGGCCTGTGATAAAGTTGACCACCCCAGCATACCTGCTCCGGCATACGCTGTGGATCTGGCCTCCTCTGTGGTGCATTCAGCAACCAACATTCCATGAAGCGCCTCATTTCAGCACTCCAGGGCCCACAGTCAGCCGCTGAGATGGGGGCCCAATTTTGGGGCCCCCCAAATGTCCCGCCATTATAGGTGTGTCAGCTCTGCGTGCCTCCGCAGTCGCTGTTGTATTAGGCCCTCTTGTGTTTTTTGCACATGTGTTGCCACACCAAAGATGGCGTCTGCCGTGCCTGAAGGCGTGGCAGAACCCCCGGACGCCATCATGGAATTTTTATTTCCAAGATGGCGGCCGGGATCTTTTGAGGTAAGTGGCTTTGTACTCACATGGATTTTAAACCCCCCTTTTTTAATCTTTTTTTTGTCCTTATTCTTTGCTTTCTTATCCACTTTTTTTTCAGATGGGGTTTTTCCCCCCTGGTTTGTTACTGTTCTCAGTTTTTGCCTCCTCCACCTCGCTTTCACTAGACGAAAAAAAAATTCTCTGAAGGTCAGCAGCGCATTTCTCATCTGAGATTTGCTGCACTTTCGTTTTCCTTTCGCTGCAGCCCCCAAATATCCGAAGCCTGCCTTGCGGTGGTTTTTGGACGGACCCGTGCTTAGTAGTGTCTGAGCCCAGCTCCGTGCTGCTTTGGATCACTTCGTCAGCCATAGTTTGGTTCATGCTAAATTCCCCTTTATTAATACCACCGTTTGAAATCACTCTTGTGTCTATCTTACTATCTTTTTTACCCTTTCTATGGGAGAGAGATTCGTTTCATCCTACTGCTAGGCAGGAGAAAGGGAAAAAAATGAAAGAGAGGGGCAGGGAGTCGGTTTTAAAGGATTTTAAAACCCAAAACTCGAAACGACTCCTGCGTCAGCTGGCGCGAGGATGAATCCCAGGCATTGTGGATTGATCCTCCTGTCAGCCCGAAAATGGATTTTTAAAACCTTTTAAATACTTTATTTGATTAAAACCTCCCTTTGATCAGAAATTTTCTCTCTAAGGTTTAAATTTCCAGGTTCCCAAAATTTTTAGTGACATTGTGATGTTATTCCTTGTTGAATAGCACTTTGTTGAATAACACTTAGAAAACTGCAGCAGGTCTAGGGGTCAGTTTTCTCTCCCCGGGACCAACTGCTAAGAATGCTGAAATTAAAAACAAAACCAGAAATGCCTGTAAGTCCACTTTTAAAAAAAAAGAGTAATTTTTGATACTGAAGAGTACAAAGGGAGCCTTGTGTTATTGTTGTGTGTCTTCAAGTAGTTTCTGACTTATGGCAGCCCCAAGGCAAATCTATCACAGGGTTTTCTGGGGCTGAGAATGGGTTTCTGTGATCAAGCAGGAAACTGAACTCAAGTCTTCAGGGTACAACACTCAAACCACTACTGCCATGCTGGCCCTCAGGAGCCCTATAACCCATTTCAAATGCAAATTTCTGTTCAAAGAAATGTCAAAGAAAGGCAATTAACCCCTCCCCTTCTTTCTTTTTCCAGGACAGGGGTAATTCAGGGATTTTGGAGAGGTTCAGGGCCATCTTGGGAGCCACATGAGAGTCTATATCTGCACTTTGCCCACCTCTGCCTTAGCTGTGATTTTACTTTGTTGCTTTGCTATTTGTATTTAGGGAGAACTTGGATAGATTCAGCTAAACAAATTTTATGTTTGGGGGCCAAACTAGTTACGATGCCAAACGTATCATTAGATTGTATGTCAGAGTAGTTGCATTTTTTAAAAAAAAAAATAGTACGTGACTGAGGGATTTTCATGAGGATTGCAGTGGATGAAGAGAGGAGTTTTAACCTCCTCCCTGGCTCTGATCATCTGATGTCCAAATTAACATTATGTGTTTCATCTTAGAAAAAAAAAATACTTAGGAAAGTTGATCTGTTTTTACAGATCTTTCCCTCTTGTCCCTTTTCTTTTTGAGTATATGGGATAGCCAAGCCATGGGTAACCTACAATATATCTATAAACTGAATGTGCTCAGACCATGTAACTGACATCTGGCCACTGTGGGTTTTGTCACAACAGCTTTTGATCAGTCCATGCAGTAATCACAAACTCAGTAGGCTATGCAACACAAAGCTCCCAGTTGTATCTTTACTTTAGCTGCTTGTGCTGAACAGGTCACGTCACCATGATGGAGCACTTTTGTAGGCCATGTCATTCCTCCATTGAGATTTGAAATAACAGTCCCATGCACTCTAGGAAGTAAATTACAATGAAATTAATGGTATTTTCTTCTAAATGAACAGTGCTGAGGATCAGGCTGTATATTGGCCATTTTCATGCATTCAGATTCCCATACATGCAAGGGCTCTCCCTTCTCTGCTTTCAGGGGGAACTCTCAGTATGTACCCTAACAGCCTCTTGTATGTATGCGCATGCATCCATCTTTATGTATTTCCTTCTTACACAAAATAAGGCACTATGAATTCAGGGTTCTGATTACAGCTGATGTTTAGCCTCTAGCCTTAAGTGTTTTGAAAAATACTTTGTCATGGGTCAGGAAAGTGCAGCCTGTGGGTCATATATCCTCACTTTAGTATTAATGTTTAAAAAATTAGCTCAAAATGCCTTCTTTGTCCATGGGAATAGTTTTGCCATGCTCCCTGGGCTGTTTTAGACTTGGAGAGAGTGTTATTCAGACCCAGAAATTACTTCCAGTTTGTTTCATGGATTTTAAAAAGGAGCTTCCTGGTTTAAAAAGGGAGGGATGTACATGGTGAGATTACCCCTTATGCTCCCTAGAAGGTACAAGGAACATTTTAGTTTTTAAAAATTAAAACAGGTCATAGATGTAGGGCATTGCAGAAGGCACAGTCCTCAAAGGTCAAGTAAGGGGTTTACGTGGCCCACAGACTTTAGGTAGTTGCTCATCTAGGCTGCAGAAGTGTCTTACGTAAAGCAGTGTCTTCAGTTATTTTTCAAATTGTTTATATAAAAACATACAGATTATTTTATAAATCATTCAAACAGATATATTAATAAAACTATTTTTTGATAAAATCAGTGAAGAGTAACTGAAATATTTATGCCACATAAAGGGTTTTGCCACATGTAAACCGATTTGGCTATTCCTGGTACAATTGCCAAACCACTTAAACAGATGCAGGATCTTTTCATTTGTGCAAGCTTTAGGAGCATGTGAGTTGATGGAGAACTGTGGCCCAATTTACACAGTTCACTGTGGCTCAAATACTGCTGGCTGTATTAAATATAACGTAATGTTAAGTTCATAAGAACAGTATGATTTTACAATAGTTTTTTAAAAAAATCTCTCCAGGTTGTACTGTTCCTCTTAGCTGTATGTTCATAGAATTAAGCCTTTTGCAGAATATTTGTCATTGTTACCTAAAATATACATGCCATAGCCATACATAGAACAGGAAGACAAAGAGTTTGGTCTAAATTCAGGTGTACAGAAGTGAGCTGGCAAAAATGTTTTTTTTTTACCCTCTCTTCCATGAGGCAGCCTCACCAGTCCCCCCAAATTATGACAGATAGAGTTGGTGAGTATTGAATGGTGTGCAGGTCAGGGCAAGGAAAAAGGGCATTTCTGAAAATGGGGGGAAAATATCTTAACTGAGCAAAGTATTGCTCACAGAAACTGAGCCTCCCTGATTTTGGAGTCCCTTCCTCCATTTGATATAGTTTGATATTCTGGTTTGTGTTTGGGGATTTAAGCTTTTTTTTTTTTTTTTGGATGCAGTAGGAAGCCATGATTTAACAGACTCCTGAAGTTTTCCATTATGGTGTATGAAAGAAGAAGGAAACAAATAGTGTTAATACTATGGTTTTTCGCATTGAGATCATTATGTTTGAGTGGGTGCACTATATAAAATTGTCTCCAAATATTTTCTATAGAATCTGTGCCAATGTCTTATGTTTGGAGTGGGGTATAAGCCATAAAAATAATATATGTAAGAAATTAAATAAGAACTGCTGATCTATATATTTTTAGAAAACTTCAAATATTTATTTTGTCAGTTTCTTCTGAAAATTAATGTAGTTTTATTTCTCATTACAGTGCGTCACACTGCTGTAATACTGCTTTTAATGTACTTTGTGAGTGCTACTGAAAAGATGATTCCTATGCAGTAAAAAAATCGACTTAAAATAATTGATTCTTCTAATTTCAATTGTTGTAAAAGTTGTTTTCCATTTCTGTGTTTAATGTTTAGCAAATTATTTCTAATTTTCTGTGTTTCTAATTTCACAATATTAGTTGTAAATGATAGTTCTTAAGTGTACCATAATGAGATTTGAATTTATTCCAAGCAAATTGTTTTGAGGTTCTATTGACATTTACTGTACCTTTAATGTCTACTTGGCTGTAAAAATGTAGATCCAGAGATGGGTTCAAAATTTCAATTGTTCATGATGTTGTACAATTACATAACCCATTGTAATCACAATAAACATCTTCATTTGTGGAATACAGGTTCATTTGTGCAACAGAGGTATGGAGTCTAGGGCTGCACTAATCTACAAAAGCCCTAAATAAATACCAGAAATAAAAAAAAAGATGAAATTGGGGCCCTTCAATATCAGTATAGAAATTAAATCTTTAGTTCTCAATATGATTTGAAATCATAATCTTGTACATTCACATGGTACTTAGTAACAAAGCTAACTTGAGTTCAATCTAACTTGTGGAAGGATCTATAAATGTTCAAAGGACTTTTGAAGTCCTTATACACACCTGTATAGATGGCAATTATTTCTCATTTTACAGATGGAAACAGAGGCTGACAGATAAGAGTATCTCAAAGGCCATCTTGGAAGCCCCTGACTAAAATAATATAAGCTATAAATTAATTTTTTATTAATTCAGAAAGTCTAGGAGGGCATTTACAAATAAATACAGTGCAAAGTAACAAAGCACAAAATTATGCTAGCCATGCCATCTGATATTGATCTTTGGAATAAGAATACCATTCTCAAAAGTATAATTTCCAATGCTATACTGGAATAACATAACATAATTTGCAGTTTAAATTATTAAGGATTTTTCATTTCATTTATTTTGCATGTTAAATTGCCTTCATACAAATGCCTTGATGAAGTTTTTATCAATTTCTATGCAATTCTTGCCTGTGCTGTGTTTAATTGTATATTTTCGAACTTCCTCTTTTGTCCCTTTCATGCAAGGTTTCTCACATTTTCCATAGAAAGTTGTTTTACTGACATTGGTTAAAAAATTTCATACTGGATATATCTGCTGTTTTACTTTATGTTTTGTTTAATAAACTGTGTTGAACTTGTCTCAGGTGAGGATTACATAAAGTTTTATGTAACTTTATATACTCCTAAAACATAAACTGCATATTCAGTTCTTACAAACTGAAGTACTTATTTGTGCAATACAGGTGGCTGGGTTTAAACAACAAAACCCATCCTTATATGTTATTTTGGCATCTTTCCTTTATGATAGGGTGAGGAAAATCTAAACTGTGGCCTGCATATGGCCCCTGAACTTCACTTCTGCAACCCCTGAAGCTTCTCAGCAGTCTCCCAAAGGCCTCTTGAACCCCTCCAACTTGTTAAAAGTAGTTATCTGCCTGAAAACGGGGGCAAAGTGGGGGGGACATAGAAGCATGTCAGTTGCCTTTTAGCTGTGGATCAACTGAAAATAGCAACTGGAAGTGATATGGGAATCAAAGGGGGTAAACTGGCCCCCACCCATGCCTTGAAAATGTAGGAGACATTTTTAAAAGCTTGAATTGTTGCTGACTCAGAGTACTCACAGTTGGTAAGCAAGCACTAACTCATGGGACTGTGATTGGGGCATGAATGTGGGTGAGGTGTATGAAGCTAAATAATGAACTAAATAATAATATAATAAATAATAAACAATAATGAACTAATAACAATTGCAGTACTTTATGACTTTGTGCATGGTGACCCTTGACACATGAAAGGGAAGTATTTTACCCTTCAGGATAATAGGATACACAGTACTTTTAAGCTATGTATTTAGGATGAGAGTGGAAATGAAAGATGGCAACTGAGGAAATGTACAGATGTGAAATAAAACACACAAGAGCTTCACACAACTAATTTAAAGAACAGATGTGTTTTATCTAGCAGAAATTTGATAACTGATTTATACACACAATGGCTTTCTTTCACTAATGCTTCTATGTGGCAAGGACTAGAGCAACAAGAGTCATGTATCCTTTTCTAGAATAACTTCAACTGGTTTGTTCTGATTTACAAAGCTTTTGAAGCAAATTGTATATTTTGTAGAGACAGTTGTCCTCACTGTACCACATCTAAATACAGGTAGAACAAAGGATGCATGCTTATTCTCACATAAAAAACTAGCACGTCAGGAAGGCTAAACCCCCTTCAGACATGTAAACATGTCTTCAAAATAGTGTTTTGAAGTCAACAATGAACAATTTATGACCCTCTAAATATTGTTGGACTGTAGCTTTTATCAGCTTTAGACAACCAATGAGGTGTTATGATGGGAGCTGCAGTCACAACAGAAGTGCAACAAGTTGGCCACCACTACTTGAAGTGCACGATTAAAATATGCAGTTCTATTGATATTACTGTAAGTTGGCTTCATCTTATGGTGTGACCCTATGAATATGAGACCTCCAAAAGTGACCATAAGGGCCATCTCGTCGCTCCTTGATAAGCAGGAATGCACAACAAAAACACAATTCTTCCGTTTAACTTCTGTTTAAAGGTTGACCACAGAAGCCTTATTTAAAATAGATGATGAAAAGACTGAAATTTTTTAAGGTTTGTTTATACCTTAGTTCAGTCATCCGTCAAAATTGGAAGTGTAATCAAGAAATGAGGATGACTAGAAACTGGAAGAGCAGCCATGAAGGAACAAGATCAAATCAGGACAATCAAATGTGGTATTTCCACTTCTTTTAGAATAATCCATAGTTTTTAATGACTAATGCAATCAGAGATGTACTAAAACCTACGTAGCAGAGGTTTATTTTTTTTCTAAAATTCTTTGGTGCATTCCATTATTCTTGTACGCTGGCAAATACATTAGCAATATGATCTGTAGTTCCTCTCCTTTTCTGAATCCAGCTTGGAGATCTGCTATTTCTTTCTCCCTTTATGGTAAGTCTTTGTTATAAAATCTTGAGTATCATATAACCTGCAATGGGTGCAATAGCTAGTACAGACTCTGGTGTTACATTTCTTTGGGACTGGAATGTTTGTACTTGAATTTGTTGGTAAATGTTTGTAAGAATTTGTGAGAATTCTGTTTCTGTAGACTGAAACAGCTCTAACAGTATATCATATGTTCCTGGTGATTTATTTTTTACAGTGCTTTGAGAGCATCTTCCACTTGTAGGTTCATCAACAAAAGGTTCTTCCTTGAATGTATCCCTGGTCCTTTGATCTTTTTAATATAGTTTTTATATAGTTTTAATATATGTTTTAATATATGTTTCCACCATCTTACTCTTTCTGGATCATACAGTGGGTTCCCCTGCTGTTCATATAGCACCCACACTCTTGGTTTGAATTCCCCTTTGATTTCTTGGATTTCATGGAAGAGGCTTTTTTTCTATCTTTTCTGTCATACTCTGTTTCTTTGCACTGATTACTATTTATCCCTACACACAAGTTGCTGAAGGTTCTGGATTCTGACTCTATTTTGGTCACCTTTTGGTTCTAGCTAGCTAGCTAGCTTTTCTTCTGCCCTTAAGAGAGTTTAAAGAGTCTCATCAGTCACCCAATGAGGCTTTTCTTTCCTTTTGATTGCAGACTCTCTTTTTGCATACTTCTCTGACAATGTCCCTCATTTTGGCCAGAGTTCTTCTGGTTCCCTGTCAGTTATGCTTAGTAGTAATAATCTACTCTTTAAATGGTCTTTAAATTCTACAGTGATGTTCTTCATATTGTCTTTTGGCATTATGATTAATTTAGTATGCTTCTTTAGTGGTTCATGGTCTATGCCCCCATCTGCTCTTGGTCTTGTTGTTTGTAGAGGGAATAGCCATCCTCCAACCACCGCGTCCATTAATTTAGTCTATCTGATTTCTGTATTGTCCATCTAGTCACATCTACATATGCAGGTCTCTGTTCAGTTGCCTAAGAGTAGGTATCCAATAAATAAACTACTGGCCTCACAAAGTTCTATAGTCATTTTCCTCCTTCTTCATCTTAGTCAAATTCTCCTGCATTTTTTGTTTCTGCTCTGTTTCCTACTTTTGCATTCCAATTGCCTATGATTATCAGCATGCTGTTTTGGTAAGTGATTGATTTCCTCCTGAATGTCCATGCAGAATCATTGATTCCATCTTTTTCTACCTCTGTGGTGGGGGCATAAACTTGGATTATGGATATATTGATAGCTTTTCCCTGAAGTCTTATTGACACTGTTTGGTCAGACTTTTTATCATATCCCCACTGCTTTTGCTACATCTTTCCTCACTATTAATGCCACTTCCTTTCTTTTTAGATTGTCATTTCCAGAGTAAAACGTCATGTAATTATGATTGAAAATGTCCCATTCCTGTCCATTTTGTCATTCACACCAAGCATTATGTTTATGCATTCCATTTCTTGTTTGCAATTTCAAGCTTTCCTTTATTCACGTTTCTCACAATCTATATATTCCTGTTACTTATATAATGCCGCTTCACATTTTTACATCAGGACATATCAGCAGTTGAATGTCCTTTTGGCTTGAGTCCAGTTGTGCCATTAGACACAGTGGTTCTTATACGTGACTTCTGCTCTTCCTCACTAGTTAGTTGAGTGCCTTCCAACATGGGAATGTCTAAGCACCATCTATTGCTTCATTTTGGATTGTCTTATCATCATAGGGTTTTCAAGGTAAAAGGCACACAAGTGGTTTACCATTGCCTTCCTAAGCAGAGTACTAACAAGTCAACTAAAATGCCACTACTATTATCTCTTAAGTTACCTATGACCAGTGTCACACACTACTACTACTGCAGGTACCTAGTAGTTTCCCTTCCATGTTTTTTCCATAGCCCTTACTCTTCTACTGAGGCACCCTAAGAAGGATGTATTTTCATCTGGTGTTTCTGTTTTGAGCATTCTGCCTTGAGTGATCCTGCTTTCTGGTTTTGAGATATTATTATTATCAGTCCTCCTGACACACCAGAGACCCCCTCAAACTGTTAAGACATGCATCCAAGCCCAAGGTGCTGTTACTACCTCTGTTCTAATTTAGTACAGTGCTAGGACAGAAGTATACATACCCTATTTGCTGTATAAGACTCACTTTTTATCTGAAAAATACTGTTTGAAAATGGAGTGTCTTATACGCCAGTGGATCTTACACCAGGAAACAATATTTGCCAGTGTATAAATGGGGTGCCTCTTGTACGCTGGCAAATGCGGTATATTAGCATTCCATTTTCTGTTTTATATGATGATTCAAAATAAAAGGACTAAGTATAGAATAGTAATAGCTGGAAGCTATCCATCACCATCAATTTCCCACGAGACTGTAGCATCTATGGGCTATCTTGCTGCAAATCACTGCCCCAAATATATTTTTTTTCACTTAGAGACAATGTGCTGCATACCATGCCCTTCAAGAAAATCAGACTTACTTCGCCACTACACAAAGAATGGCTCAGAAAAAGAAAAAAGAGTTGGCAAGGTTGGGTGCTACCCAATACCAGCTGGGGAAAACGCCTGATTTCAAACATGGCATGTCAGCAATATCAACCCCATTATCAGCATAATGTTGTATTTCCTGATTTGGAGTCTATCTGTAATAAGGCAGCAAATATTTCACCCGTGTAAGCGTGCAGATGCTAATGCTTATAGATTTTAGGATTTGAGATGATGTAATTTAAAAGCTATAAATAAATTGGGATCCAGCTGTTAATTCGGTGGTTTAGCCGAAATAAATGTAACCTTTCTCCCAGCTTTCTGTGTAGAAATTCTGTCACATTCAAAAGTGCCTCCAGAATAACTATTTATTTCTCGCCATTTTTCAGTACTACTCAAGTTTTCAGTTTTCATAAACATCTTGAAAGTGACCTTGGCTAAGAAGGAAAGTCTTTCTGACTCCGTCCGTACTCCAGACCATTATTCTTAAAAAATTACGACGCTGATTTTATTCCTTCAGGGCTCTTGTTTTTCAATCCGACATTCAAAACATTCTGTGGAAAGAGGAGGCCTGGACGGTCTTGGCTCGCTTTTAGAGCCCTCAGATGCCTCCGTCCTTCGACAAACAACTGGATAGTCAAACTTTTCAATTAAGGATCAGCTGCAACCTCTGCCGAAATACTTGGCCCAGTTCGGTATTTTTCCCTGCCAAGAAAAAGAAAATCCCTACTACTATTTCTCAATAGTTTCACGTTGAGTGTCGGCGCCATTTTGACAGATTGTTTTTCTTCAGAGAGAAGACCGTCTTGGATGGAGTTTGTCCTTGAATTCGCAATGATCTGTGTGAGAAAATTGGGGCGTTTTCCCTCCAGAAAAGGGTACCAGGTCCCTCTAGAGGTGTATTAATTTCTCGTGTATAGCGAGGGGGCTCATATTTGGAAAAAAGAAAACGTGTGAAGGAAACAAAATGGTTTATTTATAGGCGGCGGCGCCTTCTTCCCTGCAGCGTCCTTGCTGTGGAGAGAAAAGGACACGATGCCGGGCTAAGGGGAATCCAGGGTGGCCCGTTCCTTCTTTTCAAGATGCCTGAGCGTGTTACCCAGGCCCTGACATCTCTTTGTTACTTTTCCTCCATCCCTGGCTGGGAGTTTCTGCCGCTCTCTCTCTCTTTTTTCCCCATTCCCTCCGCGCTCCCCGAGCTGGCTGGCTACTCTCGCTCCCATGGCAACCGCGCCCGGCCTGTGTTGTCTTCGGCTCTGTTGCCAGCTCGGTGGAAACGGCACCGGGCGCTGCGATTCTCGCCTGAGGCCTGAGCCCCCTAACCGGGGCTATGGCGTCTCCGTCCCGGCCCCAGCTTACGCCGAGCCTCCTGCTTCCCTCCGTGGCCGAGAAAGGGGGCTTTTCTCGTCTTCCTCCGGGCTTGAGCACCCTTTGGAGGGCGAACCGGGCGGCAGCCTCGAGCAGGTGAGGAGGGGGGAGACGGGTTGGTCATTATTCCGCCCACCTTTGGATTTCCCCTGGCATCCTGGTAGCTCCTTCTTTCATTAATTGTTTATTTATTCTTCGCAAATTTTAATGAGATTTTTAATCTCACGGAACAAGAGCAAGGCTTGGGTAGGACGCGTAGTGGACGCAGTGATAAAGTACAACATCCTGTGCAAAAGTACCACATTGAACTGTGGTGCTTTTGGAAATTGTCGGAAAAGTAGTTTCCCCAAGGATTAAAAAAACACAATTCACTTCGCAGAATAGTTGTCCACGTTCCTTAGAATTCATTAGAGAAGGACTGGTTTGGTTCAGGCTCTGGTAGACTTCTGGGAATGCTTCCTTCTTTTCCAGAAATAACCTGAATTTTAAAAATATTATTAGACCATTAGTGTGCATGCTGCTTTTACAAAAGGACTTTGGTACAGTGGGGGAGACAACAGAGAAGGGGGAAGGAAATGGGAATGAATAAACAGAGCAACAATATCCATTTATTTCACTTCCACTTTCCTTTGATTATAGTGAGCATGGAACCAACAAGGCTTGAAAGTAATAAGCTACAAATAACTAGTTACTTGTAACTCATTTCCAAATTACTACAGTAGTTGAGTGCCCGCGTGGTGTAGTGGTTTGAGGTTTGGATTATGGCCCTGGAGAACAAGGTTCAGTTCCCTGCTCTGCCATGGAAATCCTTTGGGTGACCTTCGAGGTATTGCATGCTCTCAGCCCATAAAATGCCATGATAGGGTCGCCATAAGTTAGAAATGACTTGAAGGCACACAGCAACAACAAAATAATTAAATTACAGTTGTAACAAGAGATAGCTTCATTCCATTTCCAGTGTAACTGTAACAGTTTAGCTCCTTTTATGGCAGTTGTCTTTATAATTTACAGTTGTAGTTCAGCCAAGTTTTTATGGTTTCGTGGTTTCATTTAATATTGGAAAAAGAATATCACAGAGAACTGGCATTTGCTTACACTGCTCTCTCTCTTCTCCCCCCCCCATGTTGTAAAGGTGACAACAAGCTGGATGGGAGCAAAGTGTGTGCTGTACTACAGCCCAATGGTTTCTAGCATTAAATTGTTTGCTTTGTTAAAGTAACTGTTTAGTTATATTTGATAAACAAGGAAAATAAAGAGTTACTTTTCAAAAATTATAACTATCATGGTAGCTAACTGTGTGGGCCTGACTCTCCCCTGGAACTGGAACTGCAACTAATAAGGTTTAAAAAATAGTTTTCCAAGGTGTGGGAATGGGCAACCTTTTCGGCACTATTTTGGGTAGATGAAGTGAGTGGAAATCTGCATGTGAATATACACACACATGTAAACTCCCCTTTCTCAGATGGGGGTTTAAACCTACCCTGCCTGCCTACAGGTGAGATCATGAGATGTGGGAGGAAATGAAAGCCTCTGATACCCCAGCAGTTCCAACTGACATTTGTTGTATCCTTCCTGTCATTACTGGTGGAGAAATTGCAGTCTTGCCAGCCTTGGAATTTGTTGGGTGCATGTAAAAGTCTTTCCCACCCATCTCCAGTGGTCCTGACCAAGATTGCTGTCTTGGTTGGCACAGCAGCTCCTGATCCATCGTTTGGCACATTTGTCAGTAGCTTTGCTATTCCTTTCCCCACTTTGCAAAACCTAGTTCTTTGATTACGTTGTACACAAACCACGTTGTGAAATAGCCAGTCCCTTAGCAGAACTTGAGAATATTGTGCTCCTTTTCAGAAGCAGTAGACTAGTAGAGTAAAAAATGAGCCTGTGTTATGAACACAAAATTATTAAATATTGATTAAATGAATCTTTTTAGGGTAATCATTGGAAATCTGTGGACCTTAATCATGTTATCAAACTGCTTGAAGAAACTGAATCAGTAAGTATGACCAAAGCAGTATAAACCTTCCATTTTTAAGTTTGATTACCAAAGACTTTCACAGCTGGAATCCATAGGTTGTTGTGGGTTTTCCGGGCTTTGAGACCATGTTCTATTAGCATTTTCTCCTAACATTTCGCCTGCATCTGTGGCTGGCATCTTCAGAGGATCTGGTGGCACTGAAGTGAGACAGAGTATACATACTTGTGTAGTTCCAGGGTGGGAGGAAGCAATTTGCATATGTTACAGTTGGCCTGTGTGATGGCCTATTCTTAAATGGGACATTGTTCTGACAACTACTATGTCAAACTACACAGAGAGACCATTGAAATCCATAAATGCTTTCCAACAGGAAAGAAGAAACTTGGAAAATAAAATTTGGTTACCAGTACTGAAGAATACTAAAATCAAGACTCAAAATATGCCAATGAACACCATCCAAACTCTGGGGATCCCTCTACAAGAACCAATACAGTAGATTGCTAATATACTTAATGCACTGTTATGCATATCCCCTGACTAAAAACATGACCCTGGGGGATATCCCATTTAACAATAGGCCATCACACAGGCCAACTGTAACATATGCAAATTGCTTCCTCCCACACTGGGACTACACAAATATATATACTCTGTCTCATTTCCATGCCACCAGATCCTCTGAAGATGCCAGCCACAGATGCAGGCAAAACATCAGGAGAAAATACTAATAGAACATGACCTCAAAGCCCGGAAAACCCACAACAACCAGTGTAAATCTAAGTTTGCAGTCAATGATCTAGGATTTTTCTAGTGTAACACCATACATGTCTAGTGAGCTGTAGATGTCACAGATGAGGAATTACAGCCTAAGTGAGCTTAATTTACTGCTCAGCAGAATGCCTCATGGTCTGAACAAGGAGAGTATTTCATCTTCATTATAGCAGAGCAGCTTAGAATTTCTTGTTGAGTTTACTAATGTAGTTGCCATGTTTGAGTTCTTTTGAGAAGAAAGCAGTAACTGTAATGGCAATTGATAGTGAAGTTTGGAGGTTCATGAGCTGAGAATAATTAAAAGCATGTAAGCAACCCAATCCTAAGGAGCCACCTCAGCTTCAGTGTGCAAACATTTGTTTTACAGCGGTTAAAGTAATATCCTGTGAATGGCAAGGAAACAGTCCCATGTTAACTGTACCTTGTTTGCCATTGAAAAGTGGCTGAAACTTGTTTTGTTCACTACAGGTGCAGTCTTGTCTGCTTGAGATGTAGAATAGTTGTGATGACCCCTTGGATATTCTGTTTCTCTATCATGGCAAATATTTTACCCACTATTCCTACAAACCGTGTAGAGTTCTTGTCTCATCCTGTTTTATTCTCTTTTGAAGGGTAATATAGAAGAACAGCTTCAAGAACTAGAGAAGGTTGCAAAACATTGTCAAGATGGGATTGTATCCTTTCTCATGCAATTTAGCAAGCAAACGTGGAAGATGAATGAAAAAGAAAATTATTATTGTTTGCTTCATGTTAAAGACACATGATATAAGAGAGGATTGACTTCCTGTAGGGCACTTTATGCAGCAAATGAGCATTAGAAATGTATTTGCTTGTTTTCAGTGGCTGATTTTTTTTTTATTGAATGTTACAGTTCCTGTATCTTTGAGAACAGAATGTTAAAAACAAATAAATAATTATTTTCTACTACTATTTGATCATAAAATAGAAGATTCCTTATACTGATACAATATTTGTGGTTTTAAAACAACAACATCCCTCTATATAGGCCTGAATGTTGCATTATGTAATTTGTGACTCATATGGTCATCATGGAATGGGCTGCTGTTAGAATAAATAAACGAGAAGATAGTAGTGCTGAATATGCATATAATGTTGTCCGGAGCCATTTTGTCATCACATGCAATTGCACCACCAGATATGTTGGAATGGGCGCTGGAGGGTATTGCAGAATATAGGAAGAATCCTCTTGGTGACATAGGCCAGCCTAGTTATGATCTTGAGGGACAAGATACAGCTCTATATATTTAGAAAGATACAGTGCTCCTCCTCAGGGAGTGCAACATCCAAGGGACTTGCGGACACTTCTTATCCACTGTTGCCATTGGCTGCTTGCAGGAGTGCATCCAGTTACATTGTGGCATCCTTTAAGTATTCAGGGAAGAAATTGGCAATTTATACTGCAAGGACAGACTGCTTATTCTTTCCTAGATGTCCAAGGACAGCTGGAATAAGTATACCTCCACAGCAGATCAGTGGCTGAGGAGACAGAGATGCATGTGTGACCCCCGCTCCCCCAAGCAGCTGTTATGTAGAAAAGTTAGGACAATCTCTGCTTTCCTGGACAATAGTATAAGTACACTGGAGAAGGTTTGTGCTCTGCCGTCATGCTTATTGAATCTCAGGCTGTGTTGCACAGAGCATAGCAATCAGGCTGCATAGAATAAATTCCAGTATCTTCTGTGAAGTTGCAAAGGCTCTTGAAGCCTTTCCACACTACACTGTTATTGTGCTATTATTCCACTTTCAACATCTCATAGAATCTTGGGGTTTGCAGTTTAGGGAGGAGTTTTAGAATTCCCAGCCAGAGAGTTCTTTGGCCCCAGTAAACTACAAACCCTAGAATTCCACAGGATGTTGAATAATAGCACTATAACGGTTTAGCGTGGAAATGCCCTTGGGTCATGTGTGACATCAGACATAGTTTTATTAGTGCTCTTAAAAATTTATTAATCTATATTTGGCTTGCTTAGGCTAGCCTTGGCATAATGAGTCAATTGCAGAAAAATGATAAAATATTAAAGGAAATTGCTCATTTGAGTGGATCTATAATGTGCGCTACACATAATAAATAAAACTTATACATGTATTATCTTTTTAAAAGCACTCCAGATTTATAGAATCTGAATGTATAATGGTAGTATTTTGCATCTCAATGATTTCAATAAAATATACTTCCACATAATGTCTGTAATCTAAAATTTCACTTCTATATGGTCTGCCAACAGCACAGCTGGTAACAAGAAACCCTTCTCACTGGCACAGACTGAATATGGGCTTTGTATTCTTTCATACAGAGTATCTGCTTAGTTTATGTATCAGATTTATGTGTTGGCAAAAAATACAATAAGCTATTTTAGGACTGGAATATCTCATCAATCAGTTTAATTATGTTTCTATAAATAGCTTGATCTTAATTTGGTGTGAAGGAAGTTGCTGTGAGACCTGTGGGTATTTGTTTCCTTCTCACTGGTGGCACTATTGCCTTCCTGACTTTTATCTAATTTTACAACTGAAGTTTTAAGGCATGGTATTTTTTTTTATTCTTTTTAAATGTTGTTACACATAATTTTTTCTTAAACTCACAATTTTCCTTGATTTTTAATAATTAAAAGCTTCTTAATGATGTAGCACAAATTTCTAAAATTTTGAACTTCTGTGCAGAAAGAAGCCAAGTGGACAGTGTTTTTATTGAACCTACATGTGAAATTCTTAAATTATTTGGGTAAGTATTGCACCAAATAGCAGCAGGTAGTTACAGTTAACTTAATTAACTGGATGAATTCAAGTGAAACAAATTGTTCTCTCTTTTATCTTTTTCCTGGCTGTAGTGCTTGTCCACTTTTTTTCTGAACCCATTTTGTTCCTGCTTATGTTTAATTTGAGGAAGAGCCAGGCAAGTAGTAAGACCACTACTAAATATTTTGAGAAAGAGAAGAGAGTCTTTTTTCCGTCACTTCCACTGTTAGCTCAGTTGTTATACAGGGTTTCTAGAAAAAAAAATTCTTCTCAAGGAAATGACTAAAAGGAGGTATCCAAAAGGTGGTATCCAAAGAATGAATTTAGGTCCCAGGAAGGCAGGGAATAAATGGCCAAAGTTCCTCTCAAACTTTATCTGGGACAAGGCTTTCTTTCTGAGCAGGCTGTGCCTTCATTGCTCATACTAGGTACAGTTTATGTTGAAGAACTGAGATAACTAAAACATAATATAGGTAAGGGACATCTTGTGATCCAAGCAGTGGCCCTCCCCCTGGTTTGGACCCTCAGCCTCTTAAGTTAGTAGGACATGTCAGTGTTGTGGTGGTAAATGGTTTCCACAGCAGCAGTGAAGCAGATATGACAGGGTTCAAATACAGTGTCTGCAAATTTCAGACAAATAATCTGCTGTCCTCAGTAAGATAAGCCAGATGTCAATATGCATTTGAAACCTTCCCAGACTTAAAACATCTGGAGGACATAGCAGAATTACCTTCCACACCCCTTGGATAGGTGGGAATGTTCTGAATAAAAACTAACATCAGAAATTAGGGGTGGGGTGCATATGATAAAATAACAAATTTGTTAAGACTGCTGAACCAACAAAGTTTTTACAATGACTAGCACAAATTAAGAGAATTCAGAGAGAAGAGGAACCAAATGAGACTGGCTACCCAGGAAAGCTATTAAATTGAGCCCTCCTTCCCATCTCTTCCTTATTTGCGGCCAGATATTAAACTGTAAGATAAACTTACTATTGAAAACATTTCAGTTTTAATTCTGGATTTTTGTGTTATGTCAGGTAGCAACATCCTCATATCTGCCTGGCAGATATAAGAGCATCAAGGTGATCTCACAGTAGTCATCAATAATATTCTGTATGCTAACTTTCGTTTTCATGCATCTGTAGGTTAAACAATTGGTGTTTTTTAACAGTTTCTCTTGTTAGGCAGTATCTAAGGACTGTGTTACTTTAAGGAAATGGGAGGATCCAGTGGAATCAGGAGGGGCCCATTCCACCATCCTTTTGCAGCTGCCTGAGTATCCATGGAACTGGTTCTGGGTTCAAGTGGGGATGGAGAGACCCTCCAAAATGTTTTGCTTGCAGCATGTTTTGCTAGCTGCAAGGAAGAAGAGAAAGCAGTACAGTTCTGTTGTGGCTGTCAGCAAAATGTTGGATTTAGCCCAGTATCGTAAATAAAATGTATCCTTGTTATCCCATATTATTTAAAATGATTTGTAATAACTACCTTTTTAAATATTGTAGGTTACCATTTTACAAAAAGAAGTTATCTGATGAATTAAACTATGCCAAAGAAGTTCAAGAAGCTATTTCACAATTGGGTAATTATAGACTGTGCACACACACACAGCAGGCATATGTTTCATTCCCAAAAATTACATGATACACTGTAGATCTGGTTGCTTATATAATTTATTCCAAACACAAGAATTACTGTAATTTATTACATTTTTATTGTAGTTGTTAATTTACCAGATTGGCTAGAGAGTAGAATAACAGTCTGGCTTCTGCCTTTATTCTCATGCTTTTGAACCATCCCTTTCTTCCATTTGCAGTGCTGCTTCCCTAGATTTTCATTTCAGTATAGATGGGACTTGGAAACCCACTGGGTGACTTTGGGTACATAACATACTCTCAGCTCCAGAAAACCCTGTAATAATTTTGCCTTAGGGTCACCATACGTTGGAAATGACTCGAAGGCACACAACAACAATAGCACTGCAGCATGCTACTTTTAAGTCTAACAGGACTTTTGTGGATTTTCATGTAGGAGAGCTAGAAAAGTTGTGTGCTTTGAGTTATATATTGTTGGAGCTTTACTTATCAAAACATTTAGTATTTTTCAAGTCTGGAAACCAAATTCGTTACGTTAAAATTCTGATATATGTATGTATATTACAATTATACAGGGACGGTAACTGATGTATATACCATCACAGTCTTACAGCTGTTTTTGTCTGTTTTGTCAGGTTGCCTGATGAGAGTGCCTTATTCTCAAGTAAGGATACAGATCTGTAAGTCTGTTATCAGCTTTTATCATGCGGACCCAACAAAGAAAGAATTTGAAGGTAACATTTACAAATATATAAATATTATACACACGCATAATGATACTTACTAAATAAAATGTAGTCAATTTGACATAACCCCAGTGGCCTGAAGACTCTATTTTTGTTGTGAAGTTGCTGGCTGGAAGGTTCTGAGAATTGTAATTTTCCAAGCTCTGATCATAAATAGGCCATTTCCACATGACAGGGCTGTGCCATTGTGGGGCCAAGATGGTAGTGGTTGACTACTCATGCTTCTGCATGACATCATCACTGGTCCACGACCATCTTGTCCCCAAGCGACATGCGCATGCAGCATTTCGCAAAATGGAAAAAAAAACTGTTTTGCATCTGCCGTCATGTGGCACTCTCGCCCTTCCAGGCCATGTGGGAGGGCCGGAAGCATGATGGCGATGCTTCCTTCCCCAGCACAGCAATGGAAACTGCCTGGCTGCACTGTGGAAGGAAGAGGTAGGGCCACCGCACTCCCTTCTGTAGGGAGCCAGTGAGGTGCAGAGGGGAGCCTTCCTGGCACACTCCCTTCCCAGCAGAGGTGCTGCCAGGGCTGTGACAGGACGACATGCAGGAGTGTTGTCATGTGGAAATGGCCATTGTTTTCCAAGTTCTAATTATTAGTGGACAACCTGGTGACATACAGAATCTCCTGGATTCTAGGACACCTCCTATATCCTGATTTATATCTGCATCCAGTAGAAAGCTGTACATCATTCTGTAAGGCTTAAGGTCAACAGCCAGATAACTCTTTACAAAGAAAACTAATTTTTTAATTAAATAGCACTATGTGTGTGTCACTATCATGTAAGGCAGTCATGGGCTTCCAAAAGTGCAGAGTTATATTCCTGGATCTTCTCCCCTATAGCTAGTTTCTGCAATAACTCCACCTCCCCATTAAGCCTAGAAATCTAAACAAGAAATTCTGCGTCATCATTATCTTCCTCCTCATTTGTTTATATAGTGTCACCATTGTACATGGCACTTTACAAAAGCGTTTACAGGTCCCTGCCCTCAGGCTTACCGTGCATATGAGCAGCTCACTTCTAAGGGCTGTATGCACTCCAGTCACTTTGCTTAGCTACATGTGAGTAAAATTTCCTTTTCAGACATTTATGTAAAATATTTGTATCATGCCCTATATACAAGGATCTCACGTGGTGGGTTTGGCAGGGTGGCATGCAATAAAATCAGTTCAGAACATTCTAAAATAATTTGAATAATTTAAAGGGCTAAAGGCATGTTAAACCATTTAATACTTCACATTTCTGTACTCATTATGATGGGTTTGGGGCAGAGTTAGCCGAAGAGCATGATACTGGGAGCAAGTAATATACGAAAACCCTACGTACATATAGTATGTGGATAGAGCAAATACATTCAGTAGTTGTCGTTCACTTTGAGCATTCTGCTTGTATGCTGCCACTTTCCTTTCTCTTTGTTATTCCTACTTTGTCACACAGATTGATTACTTCCAGATTGCAATCTTTATTTGAAGAGTTTCTCTCAAAGTACAATTAGTTATTTGGGTGTAATGGCAAAATACTGTTTGATTGAAACAGCATGTAATCACTTAGGCACTTTACATGCCCATAGGAAGGAGGCGGGAGAGAAGGGAGCATGCTGTTCACATTCTGAATGAGCTTATAACTGAAAAAGTTTTTAATGTATTTTTTTTGTTTCAAATAAAATAGATTTATTTGTAATTCATGGATATCAAAAACAAATTCTAAGAACATCAGGCCTAGAATTATGGCCAGTTAGTATAGTAATATATATACATAATCCATTTATGTGGAAAATACAATAGTTAGTCAAAGTAATGCTTTTCTGCAACTTTCTTTCTTTAAAGTAATATTAAATATATATATAGTATAATATTTTATAACATATTTCTTTCCACTCTTGTTTATGTAGTTTACCAACCTGTAAGTGCAAACTATAAAAAACATATGGTGGAATTAGGAGGTTTAGCAGAAACTTTGGTCTTGTCACTGACATTAGTGGATAACCAACTTCATGAGAAATTATGGATAGTTAAAACCATGCAGCATCTTTCCATTTCTGGTCGGTAACATTTATATTTTTAAAATACTATTGTTTCAAATCTGTGGTTGCTTTGCATTCTCTACCATAAAAATAGAAATATAGAGGTCATTTTTGATCCTTTTGTGTTCCAGAAACAAATTGCAAACTTATGATGAAAGCTCAAGCACCAAAAAGATTATGTTCTCATCTGAATGATGCTGATCCCACTGGGCAGCTGCTATTCCGTTCCTCAGAAATCCTGTGGAATTTATTGGAAAAAACATCAAAGGATGAAATTATTGATCAGCTCAATAATTTAGAATGTGTACAGTTAAGTGAATTCAAATAGTACATAACCTACTATTTTAGTTGCTAGTTCACATACTGCAAAGTACAAGCATTTTTTTTACTTCATAAATTTTTTGATACTAACTAAATATTTGAAAGATCACATAAATACCAAATATTGTTTACTACACTAATAATTTGTTAAAATGAATCATTAAAAGAGAAAAAAACCTTATGTTTTTGATTTTTTGTCGTTACGTTACAAAACTTGGGTAATTTGCCAAATTATGGTAAGGGTCATTGGCTCAGTTTGAGATTTGGATTAGTTAGATTCCTTTGTCTCTCAGTGGTTGTACCCTGTAATAGCTTAACGGAAACATCAGATTGAAAGATAATGTGCTTCTAAATATTGGTTATCAGAGGCGGGGGCTAAGAGCTAGAGAAAGCTGTTGCCTTCATTTCTTCCTTATGATCTACATGAATGCTTCCAGCTGGACAGTTTGCACAATAAGATACTGGACTTATTGGGCCTGGTGTGTTCACTTACCTGTTGTCAGCAGTCAAGTATACCTTAATATCTGATCCTCTGTTTTGTAGACAGCTCAAGATCTTAAAAGTTTTAATTTTTTTTGAAATGTAATTCACAGAAATCAGACATGGACAGCATGTAACCCACAGGCCATTTTTGGGGTCATTGGAAATGGTGTTGTAGAAGCAAGGGCAAAAAAATCTACTTTTTCCTCCATTTGCATTGTAAATCAAGGTGTACAGGGAATAAGCATCTTGTTTTAAAGCATGTTTGTACTCCATAAAGGGTTCCAGAAACATTAACCTACTTTAAACAAGGCCACTTTTGGCAGTGGTACAGTGAGTCCCTCCACAGATTCCACTGGGGAAGTGATCCCTGGAAGTTGCTCAGCCTGAACCCAGTGAAGGAAAATAATTTCAGATTTCAATAACCATTAGGTTATTTGATTAGAAAGAAGTAAAGTGTATATAATAAAAGTGAGTATTTTTTTTTAACCAGTGCTCTGAAAGAAGCATTTACACACTTACTTTTACATGGTTCCCGCCATTATGATCGTCAACTAAGAAATGACATTCTGGTGATAGCTACCCTCATAGCTCAGAACCCAGGAACACCAATGATTGTACGTATGCATGATTTTGACTTTCATAAGTCCATTTATGTGGCTATTTTGAAATTAAATATTTAAAGGTGTTTTCATGCATTCAGTTAGCTTTAGGATGTCCAGTATAAATGTGGATTTTCTATCCTAACATTTATTGTGTCATTTGAGTGCCTTGGGAAAAAAACCCTCAAGTTTCTTCTTCTGCACTATAGAGAAAACATTTTTGTAAATCAGGAAACTGGATTAAGGTTATACAGATCATTTATTGTGCCCCGCTTACTTAGAAAATCATAAGATTATGCTGAATGATTTGTTCTTTGTCAGTGGGGCATTGGAGCAGACACTGAGGGGTTAACTCCTCTTTAGGGAAGATAACACTGAAATCTTTGTATCTGACAAAAATGGGTAGTAACTTTTTAGTCTTGGTTCTGCTTTCTCAAAAAAAGTGTTTCCTAAGATTTGCTTAGAGAAGATGGAAATACTTAATTCACTTTGTTATTTATTATCTTGCCCTTCCTCTCATTTCTCAAATAGGAAACTCTAGTGTAATCTAGAATGTGTCAAGTAGCAAAGAGGACATACAGGTTCCCCTATGCACCATGAATCTCTTCTCTGTCATGCCATTGCCTTAAAAATTACTATCTTTGAGGGACTAGGTGATAGCAGAGGAGTTAGCATCTACAAGAACAAATACCACTTGTCATATTCAGCAGGTGCAAATCTTCAAGTATCAAATGCACAGTTAGCAGCATCTTTGTATCTCTTCGCCCATTTACTCTGGCCATTCCCTTTGTGGAATTTTCTACCTCAGGCAGTGCCTTTGTAGAAACCATTTCAGGGTCTGTTTTTCTGATGACAGACCAGCGCATATCACCTTAGGCATAGTATGTAACAAAGGAACTGAGAGGTACCACCTAGCAGTGTAATATTTATCTCCATATCTAAGGAAGGTTCCTCCCTTCTCCTCTTTAAAATAAAACAAATCTAGATTTTCTTGTTTTGGGAAACAAATCGGTGGCAAGTGTTAACAGCTCCCCTTGTGAGATTTTGAAACAGAGGATGAGGTAGAGAGTATTCAGCTTTGTCCACCTGCTGGTGCTCCAGCTTCACACACTGGCTTCTCAGTCCGGCTTTCACTCCTAGCACAGCAGAGGATACACATGATGCTACAGAAAGTCACACTGGTGGTCACCAAAGAAGACCATAAGAAAAAGAGCATCTTATCCAACAAAAAGCTAGCATGATCTTTCCAGATCACTAGTGAGGGTCCATGGAGATATCACTTCAGCCCTTGAGAAATGCTCATGTTTGCAAAGTACCATGGTGACCCAAGAGCCCCTGGAAAAGATTAAGATGTCACGTCATCAGTGAGATTCATCAGAATCAAACAAGTGGGAATTGGAATGTTCTGAAGGAGACCTCTCTCCACACCACCATATACATTTGCTGATTCAGGACAGGCTTTTTAACATGGCTGTATCCCTCATTATCTTTAATAGAACAGAGAAGCACTTGGAACTAAAATCTGCTTTGGAAGGGTAAAAGTTAAGGTGAGCTGCTGTACCGTTGCTATAGCTCATACATTCAGTCTATAAGTTTGTTTTAAAATTAACCACAAATCACATAAGTAGAATTCAGGCATAGATCTATGTAATATTTAAATTCTGATCAAATGTCTGGTATAGTAAGTTTATTTTGCTTCAGTCATTATCTGTAAAATCGCCTAGTCTTAGTCATCCAAACTGTGGGCAGCCATTTTGATTACCTTAAGATAGTTTCATTCAAAAAATCTTTTTTGTTTCCTTCCCTCCAAATTTATTGGAGGGAAAATTACAGTTACTACCTTAGCCAGTTGACCCCAACTTTTACTACACAGAATGCCTTGCCTTTTACAACACAGAATGCCTTGCGTCTAGCTTAAGATTTCTTGACTCATTCTACCAGAGTTCTTGCTATGAGTGCAGATTTTTCTTCCATTGCCACCTTTCAGGAAATTTATAGAGGAATCAAATAAGCTAACCGTTCCACTTTAAGCAAGAGATGAAAGACAAGTTTGCCTTGGGTACTGCAGCATGACCTCTTGCCTTTGAAGTCTCAGCCACCTATTCATCCTTGCTTGGTTTATCTTGGGAATATCCCATTCCTGAATGGCTCCTTCACACAGACTGAGAATGAAGCATTGCTCATTTATCATAACTATTCATTTCTGCGGCAGAAAAGGAACACTGCTGCAAAGATTTGTTATTTGGGATTTCCAAATTTCCCTTCTTTGCTGATGTTTGGAAATCCTCTGGGATTTTCTTACCATGACTCCTTTATTTCAGAGTTAGATTGCTTAGTTTTTTCCCAAGCCTCTTAGAGATCTCTCTTTCATTTCTTTACACTTATCTTCCCTTTTTATCTGTTAATTGATCTCGCTCTTTTAAAGTTGCTTATAGGAACCAATTATCAGTTTCTTCAAAATTTTGCAGGTTCCAGGAGAAGGAAGTTATGCCTAGTTTCAGGAGAAGGATCGCTTCTTCTTCGTGGTCTCTGTGCCTCATACATTAGGAAGTTTCACGCCTGTCGGTAGCGTTCAAGATTTTAGAGCTCATTACCTTGGGGGAAACCCCTCCCTCATGCCGGTTTTGCCATGTCCCCCACAACGGTCTCCCCCAGTTCTTTTTTCCGCCGTTGCGAACAAAATTTCTCGTTGGCTTGTGCTTTACTACTGATTCTTGGCTTTTTGGACTTTGGCTTTGGTTTTTTCAACTACTCTTCTGGGTTTTTGCTTGGCTTTTGGTTTTTCCGACTGGTTTGACCATTTTTTCGGGCTTCTACGGTTTTGGATTTTGGACTGATTTTGACGATTTGGACCCCCCCGTTCTCCCTCGTCTCCTGTTGTTGGTTTGTGTGGCCTTGTTAAAAAACTACGCCTTCTGGGGAAAGGAAGGTGTCCTTTCGGAAAAAAACTCCCTGTTTTGTTTGGACGAGGGGCACAACGTTCAGGCCCAGTCTGCCTGGGACCCATAAACCCCTCCGAACCGTTCCGCGAGGCTCAAGTCTCAATGTTGGGAGAAATCTTTGTGTGCCCAAAAGCCCGAGGTCACGGTACTATGGCCGAAAATGGGCGCGCCACCACTTCTTCTTCGGCAGTGGCGGGGCACCGCACCTTCACCTCGCGGTACCGGGCTGGCCCCAACCATAGATCCAAGGACCCCCCAAGATTTGGCTCCTTCGGCAGGGGAGGACCCAGGCTTGCAGGCCTCCTCCCCCTTTTTCAACCCCACCAATCCGGCCCAAAAACCCCTGCCACTCAGGACGCTGGGAAGGAACAGAGAAGAAGAAGAAGGAGAAGGAAAAGATACCCCCCCCAAAGGGAGATCGCTTGCCAACAGCTCTGCCCACCCAGCTCACCGAGGAACCCGAAGAGCCCCCAAAGGAGAAGAGGTCCTCGAGGTGTCCGAAGAGGAGCAGGCTGTGGAGGCCTTGCCCTGGAAAAGTGTGAGCCTGGGGGAGGTTTCCGGGTCGCTGTTCATGGCTACTGCCGGGAGGAGGCTGCGGTCAGAACCGCCCGCCCACCCATGGGCCAGCCTCTGGACGGGAGCGTCCCACTCTCCTGATGGGGGCCAGACCTCCATCCCCGCACACGGGAGATGTGCCTGGAGGGGGCCACTCTGGGGAGCCTGCATACTCCCCTGCCTCCTACCTTGGAGGATGGCCAGGAGCACCCTTGGCACGAGCCGGCGGGATCAGATCTTTTTCCCCGTCGATGGGGCCGGCCATCCCGACGTTAGGTACTGGTCACCATGACACCGGTCTCGTTCCCCATCCGGGAGGCCCATCGCTCCTACACGAACGGATGCCAACCCGGTCACCGCACTGCCGACTCGCCGCATCATTGGAGGTCCGGGGAGCCCTCCCCCCGCTACAGGGCAGTCTCCCCCCTCCAGGACGACCGCGGGGTGACTCGTCCAATGCCACAGACCACCGTGGCCCAAAAGACGTCGGCGACGAGACTGCCCTCAGCTCTCAGGGTGCCCCTGCAGGGACACCGAAAACCATGGCGCCCACGTCAATACCGGTGCAGCCCGCAGCTCCGATGGTGACCCTGGCCCCACCTGCATGCAAACCATCGCAGGAGAGAGCGGGGGAGAGGTCCCCGACCCGTCTTCTGAGTCCTCGAGCCCGACTCACTCGCAGTCGACCCGTCACACGAGTCGCCTCCGCTGGCCTTTGGAGAACCTGGTCCAAGTCGGCCCCAGAAGACATGAAGCAGTTCTCTGCAACCCCCCCCATGGCCAGGGCCCCGAATCTGAAGGGAGGAAACCCGGCTCCAGGGTGCAGGATCCGGTGTTTCAAATCCGAACCCACCCACCGTCGACAGCACCGCTGCTCTTCCTGCCAATGCTAGTCGAGGCAATGAAGCAGCCAGGGGCAAAACCGGGCATCACCCCACCCGATACTGCATAGGCTGGAGCATTTGTACAAGACGCAAAGAGAGAAGGGAAAGTTCCTCTTACCCCACCTGTACCTAATTTGATCATGGTCGAGTGGGCCCCAGAAAAAGGGGAGGAATGAGCTCATACCACCCCTCCGGATCGTAAAGGGCCCGGGAAAGTGGCCCTTTGGAAGGCGTTTCTACTCAGCGTCTTCCCTGGTGGCCAGGACCCTAAATCATGGATGCCTTGCGGCGTACCATCGAAATTTCCGGATTTCGCCCCGCTCCTAGCCGAACTGCCAGGGAGTCCCGCGCCGCCGCCACACAGCTCTTCAGCGATCCCTTTGAGTGCAACCACATCGCCTCCTCAGGACGCCAGGGAGGCACCCAAGGGTGATGGTGGTTCCGTGGCCCTCCGACGACACGCTTGGCTCCGGTCATCGGAGCTGCAGGACAGCCGTCGACGGATTGAAGATCTTCCGTTCGACCCCGGGGGCTTTCAACACTTCAAGACGGGGCCATGGATCACCTTTTTAAGGCCCGTCTGACGGTGAAGAAGATGGGCATAAACCAGCCAGCCCAGTTGCGCTGCAGCTTCGCCCCCAGGTCATTGTGGAAAAGGTCCTCCTCTTCTTCTGCGTAGCCGCAGTCTCCACGATCGACCACGTCCAGGCCGTCGACCCGTCCGCTCCATGAAGGCTTCCGTGATGACCCCCATCATCATCCTCAAAAAAGTCTTTTTCCGGGGCGAAGTCATGATTTTATGGCTTCACAGGACATACCATGCTGACCTTCACCCTTCCAGCAGACCTGTGTCATCAACCAAGCCTGGCCAGTCATCTCGCTCAGTGGCGGAAAATCACTTCGGACTCCTGGGGGTTAGCATCATCCACCTGGGGTACACCATAGAGTTCCAGGAATTTCCCCCGCGGGGGTCACACTACCCCGGCTAGCTCGGTACTCTTGGAAAATAGCCCCCAAAAAAGGACGATGGCTTTTTCCCCCTTCAGCCAAGACCACCGGCTTCTTCTCGGTATAAAAGGTACCAAAGGCGGACGGCCCTGCGGCCCACCTAGACCTCAGAGGGGTGAACGACTACATCCGCCCCAAGAGGTTCAAAATGGTCACTGCCCTGATCTTGCCCTTCCTCCGGAGAGGGGACTGGTTTGTGTCCATCGACCTCAAAGACGCCTCCCCCATCCCCCCTCCGCCCGACAAGACGGACCTCATTTGCGGTTACGGCACTTTTTACCAGTACCGAGTGCTGCCATTGGCCTTTCAACCCCCCACGGGTATTCACCAAGTGCATGGCCCCCATCATGTCTTTCCTAGGACGAAGGCGTCCCTTACCTAGGACGATTGGCTATTGGTGGGGCCTGCCAACGGAAACTATATCAAACCATTCACTGGACTTACCCTTTTCACTCACTCGGACTAGGGGAAAAAAAAGTTCGTAAGCCCACAGGGTTTTCACTTCATCGGGGCAACCCTAGATGCGGTATCGGCGAGGGCCTACCACCGATGGACACGGTGAAATTTGTCGGGGGCGCTGCCCCCTTCCAATCCCACGGAATCAGCCAGGACAATGCAGCAGCTCCTCGGCTACATGGCCTCGACGACCCCCGAACCTACCTCTCCAGGCTATGCGCTAGCCGCTTCAGCACTGGTTTGTCAGGGCCTTTGATTTCTCTGGGGTACCAGCCACCACTACCAGCTGCCGCAACAGGTGCGCCAATCACTACTGTGGTGGCAATCCACCCCATCTTCTGTGGGATGTGTCCGGCAACACAACCCCTCGGTACGGTGGGGGCGGATGCCTCGCACTTCAGCTGGGGAGCACACTCCAACAACCTCAGAGTCCGTGGTCGGTGGAGGAAGAACTGCCCCCCCATCAACGCTCTCAAGCTGCTGGGCCCTCGAGCTCTGCGGGGTTTCGCACCTCGTCGCGGGCTGCCGGTGTTGATCCTCACCGACACGACGCATCTGCTAGTGAACAGACAGGGAGGGACTCATCCACCACCCTCCTCAACATCGCCCTCAACCTCTGGGACCTTTACCGCTACGGATCCATCCGGTGGAGTTCACCTGGCGGGGCAGGAGAACACCACAGCGGATGCCCTCAGCAGGGACACTTCATCCCACCACGGGGGTCCCTCTCCAGCAAGGCCTTCCAGATGCTTCAAGATGATGGGGAGCTGACCATCACCTCTTTCCCCCCAGCCAAAGCGAAGTATTGTCAGTACTGTTCGAGGGCCAGCCGTGATCACCACTCCATCGGGAGCGTTCCAGTTTCGGTGGGACAAGGGACTTCTTATGCCTTCCCTCCGTTCCCCCTCCTGGGCCGTATAGCGAAATTTCCCTTCAACCAGCGGACGTGGTTCAGTGGCATTCTGGCTGAGGGAGAACTGGGGGGCCCCTGTTTGGGCCCGCGGGGATGAATCCTCTGGTTCCTAGGTACCAGATCCCCGCCATCCCAAAGGTCTCGTGCTGCACCCACCTGCCACTCTTTGGGCCCCCCATGTGAAGGAACGCCGGGAAAAGACCCTGTCATCGGAACGTCTTTACTGCACCAGGAAGGAATCGCTGCTAACTACCACTACAAGTGGCGGTGTTTCGTGACTTTTTCTGACGAACGTCGGGGCTGGTATTGCCTGTCAACCTGCGTACTGTCTCCACTTCCTGTTGCACCTTCGACAGCAGGGCCTGGCCTTCCCGTCGCTGAAGGTGTACCTCGCCGCGATTTAGCATACCAACTGCCACGATCCCCGTCGGTGCCTTCAGAGACGGACTGTAAGCAATACCTGAAGGGCCTGCAGCACCCTACCCGCCGGATCGCCGCCGTCCACCGTCGTCGCTATTGCTGGTGCTGTCGCAGCTGATGAGGCCGCCCTTCGAGCTGATGGCGACAGCAGATACAGGCTGCCCCCATGAAGATTGCTTTCCTAGTGGCTGTCACCTCTGCCAGGTGTGCGGGAGAGCTGACAGCACTTAGTCAGATGAGCCATACCTCGTCTTCCACAGAGACAGAGTGGTCCTTCGGCCTGACATCTCTTTCCTGCCAAGGTGGTGTCCAGTTTCCATCTGAGCCAGGACATCATCCTGCCCACCTTTACCCGGACCCACTACACCTCTGGAGTGTCCCTTCCCCTCCCTGGATGTCCACTCCCTGGGGTTCTATAAGGACAGGACTGCCTCTTATAGACAAACACCGCACCTTTTTTGGCATGGCAGGCGCTAAGAGGCCACAAGGTGTCCACCCAGCGCTTTTCCAAGTGGGTGGCCCAGACGATCCACCTGGTATATGAGCTTGCCAGAAGCCTCCGCCAGACCTTCTTTGGGTCATTCCACAAGAGCCGTGGCGACATCTGCAGCCCTCTTGCAAGGGGTTTATCTGCAGGAACTCGCCATGTGGCGACCTGGTCCCAACCATCGACCTTCGTGGCCCCTACAGGCTGGATGCCGGTTGGAGGATGCTCATTTGGACGTGCTGTGCTGGCTTCTGTTCTGTAGGACCTGGAACCTGACCCACCATCCTACCATTAAGCTACACAGTCTCCTAACGTACGAGGCACAGAAACCACGAAGAAGAAGAACAAGTTGCTTACCTGTAACTGTGGTTCTTCAAGTGGTCATCTGTGCCCTCATACATGCCCGCCCAACCTTCCCCTCTTTTTCAGGTCCCATTCTACTCGGTGGACCAGAACTGAGGAGGGCTGAGCATGCGCGATACCGGCATGGGGGAGGGATTCCTGCCAAGCTAATGAGCTCTAGAATCTTCCAAACGCTACTGTGCAGGTGCGAAAGCTCCTAATGTATGAGGGCACAGATGACCACTCAAAGAACCACAGTTACAGCTAAGCAAGCTTTTCTTCTCATATTTTAATATGAGAAGATTTCAAGCTCTGTCTTCTGACACAGGACAGCAAGAGTGACCCAGTCTCATCTGTTTTAAAACCATGACATAAACCAAGGAAAAGACATAGGTCCAGTTGGTGTCATTATGGAAAAGTTATATCAGATGTCCCATCATAGTCAGTGTTTTCTAGAAATTAACAAGAAGATCTGCCATTTATTATTATTATGTTTGTTAGGAGTGTCCTCCACCTACCCACCCATCTTTTGGTACTGTTAATTAAAATAAAATTTAAGCCAAAGTAGTATTTTTGTGATTTAACTGTACATATGTATTTTATAGGAAACTGGATTTGCCAAGCAGTTAATACTCTTTGCCACCTTTGCTGAAGGTAAACAATTTAGCATTTTTAGCAATTGGTACTGCAGTTTATTAGTGAATTGTTACAATTATTTATTTATAAAACAACATTTGGTTTTTTTTTTCACAGTTAAAAGTCATAATCCTTTGATTAAAGGCCTCAAGCTTACTTACTCTTATGAAGATTTTGAGTTGAAAAAGCTGCTGCTTAACATGCTTACCGTACTTGCAAAAGATTTATGTACTGTGCAGGTAGGACATAACAGAATGGGCAGGATGATTCAATAATTTATTATTATTAATTTATTATTTTTAATTAACCATGTTTAGAAGTGCATTTGTAGAAAACTGTGTAAATGGGCCATTGTCATACATACTAGGTTTAACCCGTTGTACACACATTGTCTTGGAGGTCCTGACAGGTAGAGAAACAAAAATGAAACGCCATAAAGAAAGAAAGAAACAAACAAACATGTAGGTTGAAATAAATAAATTTAATAATAAAATTATTAAGTACATAAATGCCCTACCATATCAGTTGATTACAATATAATTTTGATTAAAAAATTATGTAAGTCTTTAGGCTATAGTTGTAGGCTTGCCTACGTGTATTGAAGTACTTCCAGAAAATTGGTGAAGAAGCAATTCCCACAGATCACTTCGTATCACTTCCTCTTTTTTTACAAAGGCCTCTCCTGGGCCTAAATTTGTCCATCGGGCCAAAAAATGTGGTAACATGCTTGGAAGCAAAATATTGATCCTTGAAGGACCATAAAACAGTTTGGGGAGCTGCAGATGGCCTGTACGCTTCACTTTGCCAAACCCAGTCTAGAATAGTATGTAATCAGTGATATATGACGAGCACCTCATTCTCAGAGATGAGTTCAGGAAGGAGTGATCCAGGAATGGGTGTTTACCCAGGCTCAGTACTCACTGCACAGAGGCCAAACATGCTGCGTGTTGTAACACTGGCTATCACAAGCCATCTAAACAGAGGTATGTTTACTGATCTTAAGATTATCTAGTGAAGGTAGACTGCTCCAGAGGGCTGCTCTACAGATTAAGAGAAGTGTTAATGGAAAACACTTCCACAGTAGCTGTTGATCTGGTAGAATGAGCTGTAACATTGGTTGAAGCAGATGCAGAATATCATGGGTGGCTTTTAACTACCTAACTAAAGTGAAAATGAAGGCTTCACAGTGACCTGGGAAAAGTGTGTCATCTGATTTGTTGAAAAACCTTTGGTGGAGCCAGTAAAGAAAAGCCTTCCACATGGCTGGACTGGAGGAGCTTCACAAAGAATGAAAGGTGTTAGCAACGTTAAAAGAATACCTAGATTTTAGATGCGAGTCTTGCTCAGACATTAGGTAGCTAAATGGAGGCAGCTTAGGTCTGAGTGTTGTAGTAGTCTCTGAGGCAAAATATGACATAGTTTGAAGATAAACTATGGCCTTTCACTGGCTCATTGTAAAATAGCCAAAAACTACAGACAGCAGGGCCATTATGCTTTGGCCAGCACACCAATACTTTGGTTCTTCTTTGTGGTCTCTGTGCCTCACACACTAGGAGCTTTCGCAGATGCACGGTAGCATTCAGAAGATTCTAGAGCTTAGTAGCTTGGTGGGAACCCCTCCCCCATGCCTGTACTGAGCATGCTCAGCCCGCCGAGCAACAGTCACTCCTCAGTCTTTTTTGTCTGCCTTAGCGAACGGAAGGTTCTTCCTTAGTGGCTAGCTTTTCTTGGCGTTTTTCTTTGGCTTGAATAACAGATTTCGGACTTTGACTACGGCTTTGGATAATGGACTTGACTTCTGGTATTTTGGACCCCCTCTAACTCCCTTTGCTTCGCCTCTCTTCGTACCCTTCGACTTCTCTTCTCGTCTGTCTAAGTTTTAGCTCCTTCATCTTCGATTCCCCATCTGTGTCGGCTCTCTTTAAAAACTGCATAACTTGTGGATGGAAAGTCACTCTGTCCAGCGTCCACCGCGAGTGCCTCTTTGGTTTGGGGGAAACCCACAACGTAAGGGCCTGTTCTATTTGTCGGGAGTTCACATCCCAAACTCTCCGAAACCACTCATCAAGACTCAAGTCACACTGTCGGCAGGAGTCCCTGCGAGCGAAGAAACAGCCCGAGGCTCACACTATGTCTCAGACATCAACTTCGGGGCAGACATCGACCATTCCATCTATGGTGTCGGCGGTTGCCGCACCGTCCACTGTTTCGGGCTCGGTACTGCCATTGAGACTGCCCATCTCCTCGTTACTGAGGATTCCGAAGCTGTTAGCGGCAGCTAAATCAACGGAGGAAGCACCTGCGGGCTCGCAAGCTGCTAAGTCATCCAGACCTCCAACTGCTGCTCAGCGGAAACATCCTGCCACTCTGGATGTCACCAAGGACCAAGGACCACTGGGGATCCAGGCGAGCAGTCGGACCAACAAGAGGTCCTTGAGGTGTCGGATGAGGAGCAGACCAAGCACTCCAACGGCCTCGTCCTCCATCTGGACCTGCCACTCCTGGCCCTCCATGCCTGGAGGATATCACCCTAGATGATCCCATCATTGGTAACGTCTTGACCACGGCCAGGAAGGAGTCGACACGCCACAACTATCATTACAAGTGGCAACGCTTCATTGCTTTTGCCGAAGCACAACGCGAGCGGTATCACCTGTAAACCTGCCTACCGTGCTCCACTTCCTTCTACACCTTCGACAGCAGGGCTTAGCCTTCCCTTCCCATAGCAAACCACACCTTGCCACTATCGAGGCATACCAGCATCCACGGTCTCCATCGGCAGTTCTCTTCCATGATGCTACCGTAAAGCAGTTTATGAAGGGCCTGCACCACCTCTATCCACCTGTATCGCCACCGCTACCACCATGGTCGCTGTCGTTGGTGCTATCGCAGTTGACGAGACCGCCCTTCGAGCCCATGGCAACCGCAGGTGACAGGCTGCTCACCATGAAAACTGCCTTCTTGGTGGCTGTCACCTCAGCCAGATGGGCGGCAGAGCTGACAGCCCTGCGGTCTGATGAGCCATACCTTGTCTTCCATAGAGACAAGGTGGTCCTTCAGCCTGACATCTCTTTCTTGCCGAAGGTGGTGTCTAATTTCCATCTCAATCAAGACATCATCTTGCCAACCTTCTACCCTGACCCGTCTACACCCCTGGAGTGATCCCTTCACTCCCTGGATGTTCGTTGGACCTTGGGCTTCTACACGGACAGGACTGCCTCTTTCCGACAGACTCCGCACCTCTTTGTGTGCCATGGCAGGCGTCGAAGAGGCCACAAAGTATCCACCCAACGTTTTTCAAAATGGGTGGCCCAGACTATCCAGCTGGCGTACGAGCTGGGCAAGAAGCCTCCGCCAGCCTTCCTCAGGGCTCATTCCACCAGAGCCGTGGCAACATCGGCAGCCCTGCAGGAACTCTGCCGTGTGGCGACCTGGTCCCAGCCATCGATCTTCGTACACCACTACAGACTGGACGACCGGTCCCGTAGAGATGCCTGTTTCGGACGTGCGGTGCTGGCTTCCGTTCTTTAGGACCTGACCCACCATCCAACCGGTAAGCTACGCAGTCTCCTAGTGTGTGAGGCACAGAGACCACGAAAAAGAAGAACAAGTTCTTACCTGTAACTGTGGTTCTTCGAGTGGTCATCTGTGCCCTCACACACACCTGCCCAGCCGTCCCCTCTTTCTCAGATCCCTCATTGGCAGACTACAGAACTGAGGAGTGACCGTTGCTCGGCGGGCTGAGCATGCTCAGTATGGGCATGGGGGAGGGGTTCCTGCCAAGCTACTAAGCTCTAGAATCTTCCGAACGCTACCGCACATGCGTGAAAGCTCCTAGCGTGTGAGGACACAGATGACCGCTCGAAGAACCACAGTTACAGGTAAGCAACCTGTTCAAATTAGTGATGTGGGTGGAAAAACATAATGTAGACTTCGTGGTCACTAGGCTGTTAGGTCATGGTGATGATGATGAAAATGATGATTTTATATAACGTCATCTGTATTTCATGCTTGTTGTTTAAACAGTTTATCATTCCATTTCTTCACTGACATACCTTAGAAAAGCTTTGGCAGTTTTTTGTTTCTGTTTGTTGTGAATAAGTCTGTTTTCATGGAAACAATAGAGGTTGGTGCAGGTTGAACACTGATCAATCTAAAGCTGGGGTAGGCAACTGTGGAAGGCTAGGAGGTTGCATTAGTCCCTCCCAGAAGAAGTTGAAGGGCTACATCTTTTACCACACACTGCCATAAATTAAAAAAAAAATCCCTAGAATGCCTTCAAGAAGATTTGAGAGCATTTTCACTAGGGATGGGCCAACCGAATCTTCAAATCCTGGGCAAGGATTTGAGATACATGAATACGGATTCGTGTGCCAAAATAGGCAAACCGAATCTTTCGAATCCACCAACCAAATAGTTTGTTGGAGACTGAGACGTCTGAAAACCTGGGAGACCAGACACATAGGGGAGATGGCAAGTAGGTAATTTTTTCGCTTGGAGTAATAATAGCCTTTACTAACAGTTTCAGAAATTACATCTGGGGTTGTATTCTAAGATATTTAAACTGAACATTTATTATTTCAGTTCAGCACTTGACTGGAAGGTACAGGCTTGAGATTTCAAGGACAGCTGAAAGATTCCTTTGCATAGCTCCCTTGCAAAGCTCTTTTATACACAGTTCTGGGGTTTGTAGTTTTACAAAATGTCACAGCCTTCTCTGCCAAAGTGTGCTGGTGCACCATCGAATTACAAACCCCAGGATGCCATAAGGAGCTATGCAAAGAAAAGCCAGTTTTGACCTGGATTATCTCTGTACTGTAGTGGTCCTGTTTACACAGTCAGGAAAATGTGGGATTAATCCACATTTTCCTGCCTGTGTAGAAAGGGCCTTCATGTCATTTTCAATCTGGAGAGATCCTGAGGCAAAACTATGACAATTGTCCTGGCCAGATTTCTTCAGAGGGAGGCTTGCCCTTGCCTAGGCTTTTGCTAAGGCTGAGAGAGTGTGTCTTTCCCAATATTATCCTTTCCCTTGCTTTTTAAACCATTTTTTAAAAAAGGATTCAAAAGATTTGAGATTCATGGGATTCGTGGATTCCCAGAACCTTCCAGGGACTTGGAAAATCCTGCATTCGTCCCATCCCTAATTTTCACAAAATTTGTAATTCCCTTGGGCCTAATGTGGCAAAAATGCCCACACTAGTCCCCTAGAAGATTTGAAAGCAAGGATTTTGCAAAAAAAAAAAAATTGACCCACTAGGGATAGAGATAAAAACCGCCCTTTAGAGCACATTTTGCCCACTCCTTATCTAGACTCCAATCTCCTCAGCATACAGCAGTATTGCTGTGAATACTGGTCTTGTTGAGCACGTTCTTGATGTTTTGGTCAGTTCATGATTTGATGTATGTCTCTGCCCACAATAAAAATGCAACAGTCTCTGTGCAGATTTTGGATTTTTAGTCCTGCTTTGATGATTTATTTGGACTTTGACATCCCCACTGTCTAAATGGACTAGAGTATACTGATTTTTTAGAAGGGTTTGAAAATGATCTAATGTGAGATGAACAGTTCACAACCAGTCTTTGAACTGTCTGACCCAGATACAGAGTGCTTCAACCTGACTAGCTTACCTGTAAAGGTGAGTACACTGTCTGGATCTCTGAGAAGAATATCTTCTGTGAGATTTGCCAGCCTAGACCATCACATTAGTGACAAATAAAACTCTGGGGTGATCCACAGTGGAGGGTGCTTCTTGAGGATTGTCTCATTTTGGACGGGTAGCAGAGCCAGTTGTGGTATTCCTGTATACAGGAAATCATTAGGCCTATCAAGTGTGATAAGAACGTTAAATTCACTCTTCTCTCTTGTCTGCACAAGTTTTGATTTCCACACAAGTTTCCAAACTTTTCAGTGACAAGGAAGCAAGACTCTTATATGGGATGGCTTGCAGATTGACCAGCTTCCTGGCAAGGGACAAATATCTGTTCTTGTAATTCATGGGAAGCCATGGGAAGAAAGGCAATTGAGAGTGAGCTGGAGATACCTGTGCAATACAGAGAGACTGGGAACTATGATCAGGCTGAGTCACTTTGGCACAATGATATCCTGAAGAAGGAAAGGTGGAGGGAAATTCAAATTGGCTATCTGACATTTTGAAGGTGCTAAAATGGCCACCAGGACACCTTACATTTTCTAGTGCACGTCAGCAGTTTTGAACAATAATTTCTATAAGACCTTTCTGTGTTCTTTTTTGACCCACATTTAAAACAGTGGCTGAAGCTTCTCCATCCCCTGGCTGAAACTTCCATTGAGCACTGTAACATGGAAAAAAATCCTGCTCAACACTGTCCTGCTCAACAGTATCAAGAATCATTTCTACCCTAGCAAATCAGATTGGGCTGCCATTCAAGCACATGGCTACTAAATTGCCTTCTTATGGGGAGCATTGGCGCTTTTGAAACAGGCATGATTCCTCACTCCCTCTCTTTAGATTGACAGATTGAGAATTCATTGATATCTGCCAGTTGATTTTTATCTGTTCGGAGGTCTCTTTTATCACCCAGGCTCCCAGCTCATGAACCATGGCATCAACACTTAAGCACTCTTTTAAGTTTTGGATTCTCAGGTTATTTATACATGGGAGAGTGTTATCGTATTATACATGGTCACAGATACACAAAGATAACTCCCCTTAGAAAGAAACATAGCCTTTTTAATGTCTAGGCACATGACACCCTTACATTACAGTTCAGGTAAGACATCATACATCTTTCATGCTGTTACGGTGTCCTAGCCCATAGATGATCTGTGGAGGAAACACTCAGGCATCCAAGGAAGATAATATCCCTGGCCATTGCTTTATGCATAACAGCATCCATTGTGTACCTATAAACAATTATAAAGGGCATCCATTATCTCTATAATGGGCATATATAGTTAGGTAAGGCCCTTTCCACACGTGGAGGGAGACACGAGGTAAAACGCGCAGAAACAGAGCTTACCAGAAGCCGAGTAGGTCCGTCGTCACAAGGAGCAGCGCGAGTGTCCTGCTGTGTCCAAAATGGTGGCTTACAACTGGCAGAGGCTCTCTACCAACCGGAGAAGCTCGCCAGCCGGAAGCCCTCCCCCTGGCAGAACTGCAGGCACGCACTTGCGCGCGCCTGCAAATCTACACCGGGCGCTGCAACGGGGTGGAACAGGGCTGCTTGCTCGTGTTTTATAAAAGCCACTTGAAAAGTAGTTTTAAAAAACACGCAGCGCCACCACTTCCGGTCGCTTCAGGGCAGTTTGAGGTGTAGAACCTCAAAATTATAAATGCACCAGCGCATTCCAGGGTGTAGACGACCTCCATTAGAGGTTGCTCTACATTGCTTTAATTACCCTGTGTGGAAAGGGCCTAAGAGCTACATCTAGGCTATTTGAGAGCAGAGGTTCTCTCTTACCAGCATTATCTGAATAGTTACCAGTTAGGAACAACATAGCTGTTAGGAACATTTATTCTCCAGTCCAAGCAAAAGATCTTTACTGGTCTATATGCTGTGATGTAACACTTGAGGACCATTTGTTCCTGGCTGCCTTCTATCAGACTGCATCAGCTGATACTAGTAATCCTGTAAAATCGGGTTTGTCATAAGTCAGGTTGCTGTTTATATTCTCTTTCAAGCTTATCATTTTCTTTATCATTAGATTGGCTTCATGCCTCAAATCAACGAGTGCCTGCACCCTTAGTATTACATACAATCATTTCTGCTTTATAATTTCTGCTTTATATTTTATTCTTTACAAACAGTCTGACTGCATTGTTATTAAAGTTTCAATGACTTACATTTGTGTAATATACCCAAATCAGCACTCAGCCTGTGACAATCTGCCAAACCATACTGTGTCACCATTTAATATGTGAGGCAACAGTGAGAGATTTCTAGCTGGGTTTCCCAAAGAGAATGCTGAATTGGCAATAAAAGCAGATGCTCTAGGAAGAAACTATAAGGATTGCTGTAGTGCAAGTAGATGTATTTTAGAGATGATCTCTGGGATTTATTTGTGGATGTAGCAGGGTTGGATGACTTAGAAATTTGGGGGAAAGGGGAAGGGAAAAGAATCAGGCTATAGTAAAGATAAGTAAGGATGAATGAAGAATGCTGAGCTGCATTCCTGGATTTCATCTTTACAAATTCAATAATCTTACAAGACAGCAAAATGTAAAATTTGCCTTCTAGAATGAAGACTGGATAACATATTCTTACTATTTGTTGTGGTGTAACAGTAGAATTACTATTTGTCTTAATTGGTGAATCTTGCACTATGTTGTTTATTTGCTTCCCAA